>OX453285.1:21539502-21707002 GCA_949710005.1 Ricordea florida
GTTTGATTCTGAAAAGATGGATTAACAACAGTAAAGAACAGCCCAGAGATGTCTGTGATAAGAATAAACTAAAGACTTTATGCAGGAAAAGGCATTTGGGAGAACCTAAATTTGCAAAATTCCCCGGCGGGGAGGGGGGGGGTCATACTTCCAGAGCCCCACAGAGACTGGCACCTTTGGTGCCAAGAGTCTCCCTCAGTATTTTCCTTCAAAAGGAGTTGGAATCTCTGGAAGTTAATGAATGAATAAAATATCAATTAACAATTAGAAAGATTTATTTGGGAATAAAACAAAAGAAAGAGCCACGAATTTCGCTACTCGTCTCGAGGACTATTACTAATGGTAATAGTCCTCTAGTAGCGTAGCCAATCAGATTGCGGCATTTGCATTAGTCCACTAGTTGGGTGATACTAATAGTTGTTATCAGACTACTCTTCGCCAGGAGTCGACTTTTAGTGTAGTCACAAAGTGGTTATCTCCGCCAGGCCCCATGGGAGTCAAGGGAAACTTAATCACACTGTGATTGGGTAACTGTGGAGAGAAAATTGATTTGATCTCCTGCCAACACACAAGTTTACACTTAAAATCCCTTTGCCTCTTTGGCATTATTATGGACATTCCTTTACTGACCATGTTTGTTAACTGACCAAGTTTGTTCACTGAATATGACTGCGAATATCAGCCTATGAATCTTTTGCTGGACTACAGTGTATATTTTGGGCAATCAAAATACTACCCACTATTTTTGCTTCAAACTTGGTCCACAACCTACCTTGGTTTTTTGGCTATAAGACGCACTCAGTTATATAAGACAGCATATACCATTTTTTTTTAGTTCAAAGAAAAAAAAGTTAGTTGAAATTCATTTTGTCTCTGCCACAGGTTGCAACACTTAGTATAGCAAGGAATATAAATGCTGTGAGATTTACAACAGATGGAAGAAAGGTAGCCAAGCCTCTAGAATTTAATTTTTTCAATCTCAGATTTAACTTATATTCAACTCCCCCTAAAAATGATAATGCTTTACCAGGTAAAAACTCATGAAAATTGAAAAACTATTAACTTGAGAATATTAGATCCATCAGACACTTAGTTCTCCACTGTTGTTTGGCTTTTCAGTAGGAATGGGAGGGCTTGGGTGGTGCAGAATGGGTGTGGAAGGGGGGGGGGAAGAGGTTGTAAAGAGAATTTCCAACCCAAACAAGTTCCCCAAAAAATGTTCCTTACAACTACACCACTTTTCATTTTTTACTGGTCCAGATTCTGGCTTCAACTAATGCAAGAAGACTGATTGTTCTAGATGTAGAGACTGGAGAGGAAATTTGGTCTTATGAGAATTGTAAGTAATTTCATGAACTTTGAACAGTTCTTTAATCTTCTCATGATGTTACATGTATTATTTTATATCCACTTATTTAACTTGAGGATCTTAACAAAGGCAAAGTTTACAATATCAATATTTTTCACTCTATTTTCTAAGGTGTATTCAATGGCAGAGATCGTACAGGACTTGCAGTGGATAGTTTTTCTGGTCCAAACATTGCTGCCTGTTGCTGTGTAAATGGAAGAGGTCTCTCTGTATTTGACCTCAGATTGCCACTACCATCAAATATCATATATGATGTTAGTATACTTGATTTATCTTAGTTGATATAATAATGATAATAATATTGTTTAATAGTGATAATAATGATTATGATTATCATAAGAAGAGCAATAATTATAATCCCTATCATCATTGCTAAGATGCATGACAAGAGTTGTTATGATAAGGTTTAAAGACACCCAACAGGGCTCGACTTTCAGAAAAAAATCTTGCAGCCACCTGGCCTCCAAGTTTTCATTTTTGGTCGCCAGGACAAGTATTCTAGTCACCAAAATTATCTTCAAGAAAAAATAGAATATAATACACTAAAGGTCTTTTAATAAACCTCAACAAACAATTTCATCGGCTTCATACGCGAACACGAAAGTATCAGAGTATTGAACTCAATAAGAAATTTTAAAACTAAATCAAAAAATCTTGGGGCCAGCCTGGCGAACAGGCCTGAAAACTTAGTCGCCAGTGAATAAAATCTAATCGCATTGGCGACCCCACAGGTCGAAATGTCGAGCCCTGACCCAACCATCGAGACCAGGTATTGCAGAAGCAGTGTGCAAAAAACAAACTGTTCTGGTTCTTGCATACATGTACATCTTACAAAGGTTTCCTGTCTGCTAGGCTTAGAGGACTAGCTGTGCTCTCCCTAATAGGTTCCTTACCAAGTGCAACCAGTAATAAATGTTACAGTACAAGCCTTGGTACTTAAAAAAAAAAAAAACAGGGAAGAGAAATAAAATAATTTGTGATTCTTGCTCTACCATGGGCAAGTGTCAAGGAGTCAACTGTGATATTGAGTATCATGAGTTCTGAAGCAATCTCATGTGCATTCACTGATAGCTTGTCCCTGCATGTTCTTCCAACATATTTTGTGAACTGTGCACTTAACAATCTTTTCCACACAGCACTGTAAAATTAAAAGCTTCTCTTTTAAGTAAAAATGTCAAAGAAACTGCAAGTATTGGTGAATGTGAAATCCAGGGAAAAAGAAATTGGTGAAGGTGAAAGAGAGAAAACTCATTTTCCTTTTTCTTTGCCACTGCCCACTCCTTCCTTCTCAAGAACAGTTTACCACAATTCATCTGTCTGTGTATACTGACCATCATATAACACTGTTTCTCCAAATCTTTGTCTGCACAGTGCTCAGTTTATTTATTTTAATTATTAAAAGGGTTTTCCCTTTTATTCTTCAGTTACATAACAATGTTATACGTGATGTGATGTTTCTCCATGAGAGTTGGCCATGGTGCAAAGGTCAGAACTCTCTACTCACAGTGTCAATAGATGGCACGGCTAAGGTATTTATAAGCAATGACAGGAAACTATATCACAACAAAATAATTTTTCATGGTTTGTTTTGGCAACATACAGTACACCATTATCGTACACCTTACCTGTCAGTAGTTTTCACACTGCAAGGTTTGATCCGCAGTTGAAAAAGTTAGACCCACACTGTATAGTAAAACAAACAGTACCACAGTACAGTACTGTTCAGTAGCTTTACAAAGAATGGTCACACTGCATGGTTTGATCCACAGATGAAAAAGATAGAACCACACTGTATAGTAAAACAAACAGTACCACAGTACAGTACTGTTCATTAGCTTTTCAGAGAGTGGTCACACTGCACGGTTTGATCCATTGATAAAAATATCAGAAGCAAACTCAACAGGTGATTTCACAGATGGCAAGTGATTCTTGTATTTTCTATACTTTAGGTGTCCACTATTGGTGGACGTACTCTTCATAGCGCTGAGATTGGCTCAATGCTTCACACTGCGGCCCCAACACCTGAACCCTTTGGCTCTATGGCTGATGATGGATTTTATAGTAAGGCAAACGTTTTTAACCCTTTCACTTCTAAGACCTTAAGAGGAATCGTACTGAGTAACTTCTATACAGTACCCCCCAGAAGTATTGGGATCAATATCAGTTTCTGGGCAACTGTGCACCTACCCCTCCCGTAATCCAACAAGTTATAATGAGTTAAAAAGTTAGCGTTAATGTTGGTTTAGGGGAGGGGTAGGTGCACGGTTGCCCAGAAACTGATATTGATCCAAGTATTGAATCACCCAATCTCGCGTAGGTTAGAAGTCAATTGTTTGTTTTTTGTTTACGCGCGAGTCAAACGAAAAAAAAGCGCGAGTGAATTATGCCGCGCGTGAAACGACGCGGACATGTTTGAATATACTTTTTTATGATTTAATTTTTGGACATCACTATTATTTGGAGAGCAGAGTTGGCGCAGTGGTGAGAGCGCTCGCCTTCCACCAATGTGGCCCGGGTTCGATTCCCGGCTCGGCGTCATATGTGGGCTGAGTTTGTTGGTTCTCTACTCTGCTCCGAGAGGTTTTTCTCCGGGTACTCCGGTTTTCCCCTCTCCACAAAAACCAATGTTTGATTTGATTTGATTTGAATTGTTTTAGATGAAGAGCCACTTCATTGTGGAAATGCTGAAATAAATAAAATAAAAAGTCATTATTATATTATTATTATTATTATTATTATTATTATTATTGATATTGTTTTTATTATACAAAATTATTACACTTCATTTGCACCTACAGTATTAAGGAGTTCGTGCCTGGTCAACAGTGCATAAGGCAAAATGTTTCGGGTAGCAGGCACAGTAGTTTTCTAAGACCTGTTCTTGACGTTGACCGACTTTCCAACAGCCTGAGCGGAAGTCATCTTCGGAGTCCAGTGAATTCTGTGTCGTCAGTAGGTAGTATTTTATTGGCAGCTAATTGTATTGTCTTGTTTGTATTTTGAAGGTCTCATCATGTTTGGCGGCGAATTTCTGACAAGCTTTGTGCCCGAAGTCGGCGTTCAAGAAAGAATGCAAGAACACGGGAAAGATATTTTATGGAAAATTAGGTGCGTAAAGAAAATTGCATTCGAAGTAGGAAGACCTTTAAACAATAATATAGTATTTTCAGAAATCGAGTTTAATTGTGACCACTATTCGTCGAAATTGAAGAGAATAATTGTTTTAGATGGTACGGTTTTGCCAGTAAAGGAACCGCAGTCAAGTTAAAGTGACGGCGAAACTTTGCTTAAAAAATAAGTCGTTACACAAAGAGCAGAACTCACTTGCACAAGGATTTCCCAGAAATCCCGGCAGTGTTGAGTACTGCTGAATATCCTGAGATAGTGAGCCAATCAGATCACTCAAAATGCCAAGGTTGCTGAGTTGGTATATCCTAATGTTGAATATCCCGAGATAATGAGCCAATCAGAGTACTCAAAATGCCAAGGTTGCTGATTTGGTATATCCTAATGTTGAATATCCCGAGATAATGAGCCAATCAGAGTACTCAAAATGCCAAGGTTGCTGAGTTGGTATATCCTAATGTTGAATATCCCGAGATAATGAGCCAATCAGAGTACTCAAAATGCCAAGGTTGCTGAGTTGGTATATCCTAATGTTGAATATCCCGAGATAGTGAGCCAATCAGATTACTTAAAATGCCAAAGTTGCTGAGTTGGTATATCCTAATGTTGAATATCCCGAGATAGTAAGCCAATCAGATTCCTCAAAATGTCAAGGTTGCTGAGTTGGTATATCCTAATGTTGAATATACCGAGATAGTGAGCCAATCAGATTCCTCAAAATGCCAAGGTTGCTGGCTTGATGTATACTAAGACGTGGTAATCATTACCCAACGTACAGTTTACGAATTTCAAGTTGTTAAAATGTCTGTACCTATATTTTTAAATTTTTAATTTTTTTTCAGGTATAATTCCAACGGAAGTTCTTTGTTTACCTCCTGTGACAGAGGGGTTATTCGCAGGTGGGTGAATTTTCTCGCTTTTTAGCTTTATAGTGTGTTTCTTTATGCCCGTGTAAGGAATGATACGAATAATCTATTCCAGATTCACCCAAATCATTAATATCATTTCTTACTGGAGCACAAATCAACCGACTATTGACCTGCTCCCAGCGTAAACGGCTGGTTAAGCTCACTACTCAAATGCGTTTGGATTTTTTCCCAAAAATTGGCTGCATAAACAGACTATTGACCCGCTGTCAGCGTAAACGGCTGGTTAAGCTCAGTGCTAAAATGCGTTTGGATTTCTCTAAAATTGGGGGAATAAACCCACCATTGACCTGCTCCCAGTGTAAACGGCTGGTTAAGCTCAGTGCTAAAATGCGTTTGGATTTTTTCTCTAAAATTGGGGGAATAAACCCACCATTGACCTGCTCCCAGTGTAAACGGCTGGTTAAGCTCAGTGCTAAAATGCGTTTGGATTTTTTCTCTAAAATTGGGGGAACAAACCCACCATTGACCTGCTCCCAGTGTAAACGGCTGGTTAAGCTCAGTGCTAAAATGCGTTTGGATTTTTTCTCTAAAATTGGGGGAATAAACCCACCATTGACCTGCTCTCAGCGTAAACGGCTAGTTAAGCTCAGTGCTAAAATGCGTTTGGATTTTTTCTCTAAAATTGGGGGCATAAACCGAACATTGACCTGCTCTCAGCGTAAACGGCTGGTTAAGCTCAGTTGGTAGAGCATCGCACCGGTATTAATTTTATGAGGCTGTGGGTTCAAATCCTGTTCCAGTCTTCTTTTTTCTCCGGCTTTATTGCAGCTGCTAAAATTAATTGGGGGTGAAACTTCCAAGGTCAAATCTTGTATTGCGTTCTTAACCTCTCTCCAAATCTATATGTACCTGTTAGTTGATTCCTCGGGCCAACAAAGGTGTCACCGCGTCAGGAGGGTCAGTAATGATTCCCTGTACAAACCTCACAGCATAAGCGAATGTAAACAGTTAAAAGAAAGTCAGGACGGAAAATTTCTGAGCTTAAATATTTAATTAAAACGTTTCGGTCGAAGACCTTCTTCCGTTACAAGTTTTGAATATAAAACGAACTTTAACTGAGATTCTCAAGTGCTAGTGATCACCTAATTACAAGTGACAACTAATGAATAAGGTTCAAGATTAGAACAAAAGAACAAAAGCGACAATTTGTTACTATTTCGCTTAATTTGTGCACCTACCCCTCCCCTAGCCCAACATTAACGCTAACTTTTTAACTTATTATAACTTGTTGGGTTAGGGGAGGGGTAGGTGCGCAGTTGCCCAGATACTTCCATTGATCCAATCCTATCATGTACGTGTGGATCTCCGCATCGTTTCTTTTCAGGTACCGACGTTTCCCGGATCACCACGAGTTCGTGGAGGATTTGTTTTGCCACGCCGATGATGTAGAGGACATGGATATTTCTCCTTATGATGAATGTATCCTTTAACACGGGCGACGTTCCTTTACAGCTCTCAACACTTTACTACCAGAACTCGTGATCAAGGTGTGATTTGTACTGCCAACTGTGACTATACAGGGGAATTTTAACTTCAAACCATGCAGTGTGACCGTCCTTCCTAAAGCTACTGAACAGTACTGTACTGTGGTACTGTTTGTTTTACTATACAGTGTGGTTTTTACTTTTTCATCTGTGGATCAATCCATGCAGTGTGACCATTCTTTGTAAAGCTACTGAACAGTACTGTACTGTGGTACTGTTTGTTTTACTATACAGTGTGGCTCTAATCTTTTTCATCTGTGGACCAAACCATGCAGTATGACTGTACTGTACTGTGGTACTGTTTGTTGTATTCTATACAGTGTGGCGCTAAATTTCGCTCTCTTTTCTTGCTGTGTTTATCAGTAACCAGTTCTGTCCCTTAACAGTGTAACAGACCTGGTAACTGCATCAAAAGACAACAGTGTAGGCGTCTATAGACTGGGTCCACCTAGCCACGGATTCACTGAATATGGCGAGCTTAGATAACATCGTAATAGTTGGACTCGAGCGATGTTTTAACCAATCAGCCCTTAGTAAAAAAAAAGCTGCCGAGAATACAGCCAATGGACCCAACCCAGAATTCCAGACCTCATCTGTTTCACGTTACTTCAACTCTTAGAAGAGTCTGGAAACTAAGACGTACTTGATAAGTCCGTGGGGCATGATAGTCATGTTACGCATTTTCGTAAAAGCTTAAGAAAAAATCCATGAGTAATTTCAGTTTTCAGTGGACAAAAGCCTTGTGCCAGAATAATTTAAACAATCGCGCATTCTTTTTTACATTTTTCAAGGGCTATAGGTGTAATTGGTTAGGGACGGACCATTAGAAAAGTGGTGGGGGGGGGGGGGTGGGTTCATGCAAAGAAGAAGGTAAAAAAAAAATTCATGCAGAAGGAAGGTCCAATTGTGACTTTTTCACACGTAGTAAAAAAAATTCGCACAGAGGGATTCACCTGAAAAAAAATTCCTGCACAAGCAGTGAGCGAAAAAAAAAATTCGTGCAAGCTGAAAATTCCCCACTTCCCCCCCCCCCCCCCCCCATCACTTTTCTAATGGTCCGTCCCTTATTTGTAATAACACCAAAGAAAATTTTATTATGGAAGGCTGAGAATATAGTCAATTTCAAATTTCACAGAATAACATCTTCCACATTAAATTTTCAGAATTTTACCTGTGTAAAATTCTCGAAACTCTCATGAGAAATTGTCTTTGGTGTTACTACAGATAACTCATCACATCTATAGCCCTTGTAAAGTCAAAAAAGAAGTCAATAGTTTTTAAATTATTCTGGCACAAGGTTTTTGTCCACAGAAAATTGAAATTACTCAATTTCCTGATGGAGGCACAGTAATGTAGTGGTTAGCGTGTGGGACTTCCGAGCAGGAGGTTTGGAGTTCGAGCCCTGGTGCTGGCACTGTGTTGTTTCCTTAGACAAGAAACTTTACTCCACACTGTCTCTCACCACCCAGGTGTATAAATGGGTACCAGCGATATAGTGCTGGTGGTAACCCTGCGATGGACTAGCATCCCATCCAGGGGGGAGTAATAATACTCCCAGGTGCTTCATGCTTTTGAAACCGGGATAAGCTCCGGCCGTGTGGGCCTCCTGTGGCTCGTGTGCGCCTTTACCTGATGGATTCGCTCTTAATAGCCTTACATATGAACCTTTTTTTGGATTTTTGGTTTTTGTACAGATAATATGACTGCGATTCAACGCTAAACCAACTTATCATCCACAGCACCTACAAAAGTGATCAACGTACGAGTTCTCTTATATCATTACATTGTCAGGGAGGCAAATTCTCCAAACATATTGAAATGTACATGTATGAGACTCACAAAGGAGAATTACTATTCTAATCTTGACTTTTTCCAGTACTCAGTCCTTACGTTTGGTCAAGAAAGTAAGACCTTAAGAAAAACCCAGTGACTTAATCTCTCAGTTTAATTTAAGCTTTAAGTTCGGTAATTTCTAAATTGTGGAAAAAAAATTGGAAAATAAACGGCGACCATTATAAGGTTTTTTATAAGGTCTATATGTCCGAAGAATTACGCCAAAGCAGGAGCCCATCACCAGGAGCCTCCATACACACTATATCCTTGAGTCAACCTTTGCTCGTATCTTTTTATTTTTAGAACAGTCTTAAGAGAATATTTCGTGAGACGCTATCACTGGTTTGTGACTGCATGTGACGTAAAAGCACACCTTTGTTCTGATTGGACGGTACAATGCATTCGCGGGAATTCGAACGACTAAAAATAGAAAGATACGGGCAAAGGTTGTCTCCTAGGGTTTATAAGGGAGATGGAGGCTCCGGGTGATGGGCTCCTGGCCAAAGTCGACTGAAACTGACTACGAACAATTTGGGTGTGCATGTATAATTAGCTCAACCGATATGAATTTTTGTGGAAACGAGCCAGAAGGCTGGCAGCCGCTATGTGATTGGCATGTTAAGTGAGAGCGAAAACTTGACGCGCGAGGGATGCTGGGATTTCCAGTGTTCGGACGAGATTCGGATTACGATCGACTTCGCTTTCGATAAACTGAGATCACACTGAATGGTATCGAGTATCACATTGTGTTTTTCTGTCGCGGTAACTAGAAGCTGATTGGTCAACAATCCAACTACTAAACAAACTGAGATCTCGAAAAAGTCCGCGAAGAGGAAGACTGAAGAAATATGAATTAATAAGCGAATGACAACCTACTCTTTTGAGAGACACTACACGCAGAAATGTGAAAGGCCAATTACAGGAGACAAGTTCATGTTTATCTTACTCACTGACTGTCGGCTTCAATCCAAGGTAGGTACGTGGTGTAAGCATCGTGTATGGCTATGGAGAGCAATGTATGCCATATATTCACTAACGGGGAACCACTATATGATGCTTACACCACGTACCTACCCAATCCAAACCTTTGACCGCGTTTAACAGGTTACAAATTTATAGAATGTCTGGCTCATCTCTGGTGTAATATAATTTATTCACACAACTGACGTTAAACAAAGGACACGAAGCATTCTTAACAATGTATATAACCCTAACTAACAAAGGAAAGGAATAAACTATATTACACCGGAGATGAGCCGAATCTCTTTACAAATATCTCGGCTACAAGCCGAACCCCAATTATCACAGTAATTTCTGAAAATCCTTAGAAATCTTTCTGCCAAAATTACTCAGTTTAAACGAGAAAGTTGAACAGCACTAAACGTTTTATATTTGTGATGCACATAAAGACCGTTAAATTCACTCCATAAGTAATGGTAATGGGACTGAGCGGAGTCCAATTCGGTCTGTGATCATGCGAGTGATAACAAAATCGGACGACCCAATTACCTCGGAGACCAAATTTAGATCTTAAAACCATGTACAATGATGATAACATAAATTCTTCTTGGTAAGATTTTCGCACAGGTCCCTACTTCATTATGCATGCTGAAGCTGTCTTGTCTGGTGTAATGCACGTGCAAATATTTCTTGTGTTCGAAGAACGAAATAGTATAGTTACAGAATGCATAATGAAGTAGGGACCTGTACGGAAATCGGAAATCTTACCTTATTCTTTTGTTACACGATGTAGTCACTGGATGTTGACCCCGACGTATCGACCGCTTACTGCTAGTCTTGCGGCTCAGGCGATGTGGCACTTGTAGGGTTAAAACTTTGTTGATTAATTGATTGGTTTGACATTAGACCATGGGTACTACAGTTCTTGGCTTTAACTGATAAATCATTCAAATTGCTTGAAGAACGTTACTTTTCGGCGCGACCAAAACAAGGCAAGAAAAAACTCGAGTCGCGCCATTCTATCTAACACAAGTTTACTAAAATTGACTAGATCCAGTTCCTGCGTAGCGCAAGTCTAGTGTCGCACGCAAACACGCAACGAAAAAGAAAATAAATAAAAAGCTATTAATGACGATAGAAACACTAGAAAACGTTCAAACCAATCTAATTTGTCAGGCGAGATGTTCCCCTTTACAAATTGTCCTTTAAACTTCTCACAGATTCCGCATGCTCTCGAGGAATAATGTCTTGCTACTCAAGCATTCATTCAAATACTTCTTGCTCGGTTTCAGACCATCTTCAACGAATTCTTTTTTTTTCCTCGATAAGCCATCGCGTTTACAAACTTACGCCTTTGCTTATGCCTTTAGTTCATCAAGGTACTTCTTAGATTTCTCAAATATGCTGCGTGGGATTCTGGAATGATATCTTGTCCCTCAAGCAATTCGTCTAAATAGGCAGGGCTTGGTTTAATTCCCTCCTTGGGGTGTTCCTCCTTTGCTTGATACGCCACGTTATCAACAACTTTGCCACTGTCGGTCTCCACTTGAACGTTCAAACGGTGAAATAGACCACAGTCAATATGCCCACGCTCTAAATTCTCCAAGCTTCCTTATTCACACGTATAAAGCGCTCCATAGACTACGGAAGCCTCGTCTTGTATGATAGTAGCGCAGCCGAGACCGTCTTCTAGAGGGCAGTTAAAGTTAAGACGAAATCCCCGTAGAATTGCGCCTTCTCGTGAGATGAAATTTGCGCCCCGCTCTTCCATCTTTCTTCTGCTCAAGTTTGAACCAAAGCCGAAGTAATATTCTTTGTCGAACATGTTTTTTGTGGCGTTGAAACTGAGGTTTTTTAACTTTTCAGCAATATGCGACCGCAAGTCTTCCCAGAGACATCAAAAAGGCTTCGATTGGGCAAGAGCGAATGGTTGTCTTTTGCTCTCCATTTCTTGTTACTGAAAACAATAATGCAATAATTCCTGACTCTCAGGGGAGCAGGGTTGGCGCAGTGGTGAGAGCGCTGGTCTTCCACCAATGTGTCCCGGGTTCGATTCCCGGCTCGGCGTCGTATGTGGGCTGAGTTAGTTGGTTCTCTACTCTGCTCCGAGAGATTTTTCCCGGGTACTCCGGTTGTCCCCTCTCCACAAAAACCAACATTTGATTTGATTGATTTAATGTAATATGATTTCATTTCATTTGTGCTTTACAGTGTCCCCAATTAGTGCGTCAGTGCTAAATACAGTTGACACTCAAATAAAGTTCATTATTATTATCATTATTATTATTATTATTATTATTATTATTATTATTATGATGTCATTCTCATTCCCAGGCTACTGTTTGCGTTGCCAGACCTCTGGCGTTTAGGAGGGCTGGTAAAGAAAATTCTAAGTTACAACTCCCTTGATTGGTTTGGCAGTAGACCCTGGGTACAGCAGTGCTGTAGTCAGGGTCGAGGCTAAACTAGCAGGGTCGAAATCAAAACCATTAATTTCCTCTCTTTTTCCATTTCTGTTGTGGTTTATATGACGGTTTATATGGCTCCCGACCTCGAGATCGAGGATGCACTTTACAGCCGGGACCTGGTCCTAACGTTTTTATTTCATTCGTGTGATGATGGTTATAACGGCAGACTTCTTGTCTTTAATAAAGGCTCTTCAAATAACTTTGAATAGCTCGCCACAAGTTAGTTTTCGGTGCGACAAAAACAAAACAGTCAAAGTCTCTCCCAGTCCTCCCAAACCTTACTCCTCATGCTCGGACGCAAGCAACGCCTTACTTAAAATGACTAGATCCATTTCCGTCGTGGCGCGGGTCTCCGTATCGCACGCAAACACGCAACGAAAAAGGAACTAAACAAAAAGACTGTTAATGTCAAAATGTCAATAGAAACACTAGGAAACGTCCAAACCAATCTTATATGTCTTCCCCCTCAAGCATTTCATTCAAATATTCTTTGCTTGGTTTCAGATCATCTTTCACAAATTCTTCGTTTGCTCGATAAGCCATCGCGTTCACCAACATTCCTTCATCTGTTTCAACTTGGACTGAGACGCGATGAAATTTCCCGCCTTCTTCGATTTGTTCGCGATCTAAGTTATTCGTGCTCCCCTCCTCACACGTGTACAATGCACCATAAACTAAGGAACTTTCATCTGGTGTGATGTTTGCGTAACCAAAACCGTCATCTTTCCAACTGCAGTTGAATGTCAGACGAAATCCACGCAGCAAAGCGCCTTCGCGATTGGTAAACTTAGCACCACGTTCCTCCATTTTTCGCTGGCTGAGACTTGAGGCAAAACCAAAGTAAAGTTCCTTTCCCTCCATTTTGTTTTAGAAGTATGGTGAAAAAGAGGCGGTGCGAGAAATTGCAAATGGCGCTCAGTTTCCCGGATACTACCAACCCTGGTGAAGAGTTGGTCTTCCGTCGGCAACTCTTTGCAGTACGTAATAAGGCTTCGGAAATAGGCTTGCGTGACTTGCGTCTCTCGAGACTTTTCGGGCCAATTCCGAAGACAATAGATAAAACTGTGTTTCAAAACAAATATGTTTCCTCCACTCAAGGTTTGCTAGGAAATAGGCAGACTGTGATTGTCTATAAAGCATGCTTGAACAACACGTTTGTGCAATAAAGGGGTTTTTAAATTTGTATTTTCGGAAAACGATGCTCGGAAGCGGAGCACTCCGAATTTTACCGAGTTTTGTTGAAATGCAATCTGTTTTGTCAGCGGTTCTCCTAAACGAGGGAACTTCAGAATTCAATATGGAGGACGGTGAGTCTTATTCTAGTCTCAACTTTTCCTCTTTGTCTTTCATTTCTTGTTGGTTTCGTCCACGTATTTTCCTTTTTTTTAAAGCATTGGCTTTGCATTGTACTATTATTATTAGCTGGAATAGTTTTATGCTTTTAGAAATTTATGTGCCAAGACGTTAGTTGCATTTCTGCAATGCCACTTCAGTTCAATTTGATTCATAGCGTCTCAAAACTAATACCCTGTACAATAATTTTGAAAAATACAGCCTTAGAATATCTTGTGCATTGAAAAACGTCAGAACTCAGGTTTTCCTTACCAAAACGTTAACGCTCGCTTCAGCTGGTTGGTACATTTGTGATAGTTGAACACACCTTGTCAGCAACAATTCGTGAAGCCAACAATTTCGATACGTGATAAAAGTTAACGCTTAGTTATTAGGCGACAGATACAGTGTTTTAAAAAGCAGCCGGCGCCCGACGCATGTCACCGGCAACTTCGAGCTATAGCGCCTGGTACTTTTGGTGGCAAGATTTCCGCACAGATCCCTACTTCATTATGCATGCAGCGGATGAATTGTTTAGGGTAATGCACATGTAAACATTTCTTGTTATTACAGAATGAAACAGTGTGACTACAGCATGCATAATGAAGTAGAGACCTGTGTGGAAATCATCCCTTTTGGTTGAAATAATACACCTTTTATTCACATTTAACTTTGGGGGAGGAGGAAAGCCTGGATGCAAGTTGCCCAAGTCTGCGCTGTATGCCTTGGCCTGAACACTGCTAGACCTTTGCACGTGCTTGATCGACTGTTTTCCCTCCCTCCCCCCTCCCCCAGTAACTGTTAAAACTTAGTTACTGTTTTAAGTTGTACTGTTCTAGCTACTGTTTGGACAGTTTATCTTCAATAAATGTAAGGGTCTCCCGCACCCTCCCCATGTGTGGCTGTGCTGCACAACGCCACTGTCGTGCCACATTAGTGCTCAGCGACTGGCTACCATAATTTTTTCCTCCTGTCCCTTTTTTCAATTTGAAAACCCTGCAGATATCGGAATTCCTGTGAAATCGGTTGTATGGCTTTGTTCTGTCAAATTCAGTCTATTTTTGGTGTTAGGTTGTGAGGTTTCTGTTGATGGCAAGATTTCTGCAGCATTATGGATGATGTATGTGTCCTGTTCCACTCTTTAAAAACAGAATTTTTTTATCACAGTCATCACTTCATTTCAGCTACAGCATGCATAGCCCAGTAGTAGCACATCCAAATGTGTAATCGAAACATGTACAGAGAACTCGGATTTCCTTTTTCATGTTTGCCTTCAACATCCTCTAAAAAATACATGTTTCACAAATTCCCAAGGCTCAAAATATGCCATCTTCATTATTATACTATTCAGTCGTATTTTAAACACAGGTCAGTAATTTTGATAACTTGCCTCATGTTTGTAGACCTTGAGCTCGATTCAGAAGGAACAGCTCCGGGATCTGCATCACAACCTGTGAGGAGGAATATTTCTCTTAAACTTAAAGCCAAAAGCAAGTCAACGAGCTCGTTATCCTCTGGGAAAAGTAAAAAGAAAGATGGAAAAAGCAGTGGGGGAAAAGCAGGTGTGGATGGTAAGATTTTAAATTTTCATAGCTGCAGTGTACTTTGCTGTGTACTGTAGTAAGAATGATAATGATGACAATAGTTATTATTATAAGAATTATTGAAATAATTATAATCAAGTTAAAAAGTGTTAAGGTGCACACAAGCTTTTTTAACACCTACATGGCTGGAGCTGATCCCGGTTTCAGTTTCATGAAGGACATGTATTCAAAATGGCAGGTGTTTTAAAAATTTACGCAGCAACCGATTATGGGCGATTATGATTCTAATTTTATTTTGAATTCGCTCTTGTTCGATGATGAAAACGAAACACCCTTACTGGCTGCAGTTTCGTGCTTCATGCAGAAAAGTCGGAACTCTATAAATGGCTTCATGCAAGAGACGGCTCCTTCGTACTTGCAGTCAGAATTTTGTTATCTTTTCTTTCAAAGAGCATGCAAGGAGACTGGAGGACAGTCCAACTTGAAGCTTTTGAATGGAACACAAGAATTTTTGAAAATACTGAAATTTCCAATTTCGGGAACACTGAAAATGTTGTCCTAAATTTTTGAAAATATTTTCCGGAAAAGATCTGTTCCATTCGATTCGTACGCGAAATTTTCGAAAATTTTGTCAAATGGAAAGCGCCCACAATGTGTGCCAATTTTCCTGAACTTCTTAACCCTTTTACCTCCAACAGTGACCAGTTGGTAATTTCTCCTTACAATTCCAATTAATTATTAAGCAAACAGAACATTAAGATGGATACTGAATTCTCACTTAATTCTCCAAACTAGCATAAATGTGAAAGTATGGTACTCAGTAAAGAGAATCAATTTTCTGATCTTGGGAGTGAAAGGGTTTAGCATGAAACATTCACTCCTTCTGGAGTGATGCAATCTATAAAGAAACTGCTTTTATTGTGTATTGTCTTTAATTGTGTATTGTATATAGAATATATTGTCTATGGGGAACACTCACTGGCATACAAGAAAGGTAAAGGAAGCAATCCACATAAGACTTAACCCTAACAACATCAACATTGACAATGGAATCAAAATACCAGAAGCATGGATGCCGACAATCAGGAAACATCAAAACAAGTGCGCGGCAAAGTCAGAAAACACCCGAGGAAAATATGGTGAACGGAAACAATGGCCGGATTGAAACACACCAATCACAGCAGACCAACTTGATAAATAATGCTGCACTGGGAAAAGGCTACCCCATCGCCTGAAGAAGACTAGCAGTAAGCAGTCGAAATATCGCGACCACCACCCAAGTGATGCTGTTGTTTGATAATTTATATTATCATTAAACTTACCACAATGAATAACAATCTTTTCCATAGCATGGAAGATCATGTTCCTATAAGTAATATTATTCCTTAACATTTTGTATTTCCAGGTGAAAAAGAAAGCAAAAAGAAGCAAAGATCTCCAGTCTCCGCTGGTGCAGCAGCTCAAGTTCTGGTCAGGGAACTTAACTGGGATCACCAGGTATTTTAACAGCCTTTCTATCTTTTTTCCCAGCCAAGCATTGAATTCAAGGGCACTTAAATTCTTGTTCCAATTTTATATGTAGCACACATGTACGTTTTTCTGGTTTCATGTAATATTCTCAATGTCATCTAAAAAATGCAGCCTGGAGATCAGATAATCTGATGAATAATATTGTTGGGAGAAGGATCTCTTGGACATATAAATATATAACAATCTATTACTACCCATTGTCAGATTCCATTGTTAATGTGGTATGGGCTTCTATTGTCTCTTTCTGTTAGCATGACACAGGAAGCATTATATGTTTATCCATGCAATCCTTGCAAAACAAGGCTTGTACAACCTCCTTATGAATTTGGGAATCTTGCTTTCCAAACATTTTATTAAATTGACATCTTTTTTCCCCTATGAAATTCTACAGTTGAACCTTGATTATCGGGACTCGTTGGGCATGTTCAAAATGTACAGATAATGGAGAGTCCAGTTAATAAAAAAACATGAACTCCGACCGGTTAGCTCAGTTGGTAGAGCACTGGACTATCGTGCGGGAGGTCGTGGGTTCGAACCTCGGCCGGACCATCACTCAAGGTCTTTAAAAAACTGAGGAGAAAGTGCTGCCTTTGCAATGACATCTGTAATTGGTTAGATTTTCTAGTCTTCTCGGATAAGGACGATAAACCGTAGGTCCCGTCTCACAGCCCTTGTTTGTAATAACTTTATGGGACATTAAAGAACCCACACACTGTTTGCGAAGAGTAGGGGATGTAGAACCCGGTGTTGTGTGGTCAGGCCCTTGTACATGTAGTTGTAATTATATATTATGTCGAGCGTTTCTTACATGAGCCCCTGGCTTTGGAGATTGAGCGACCATTCCCCACGTTATCGACAACAAATAACTTGATTGATTGATTGAATGTTTATGTGGCAGAATTGTAAATAACAGAGGTAAAGGAAATGGACTGTAATGGATCATACTCAAATATAGTCTTGTTATGCCATGATGATTTGTAAACTTGTCTAATCAACTAGTTGGTGCTTCAAAGTTTTTGTGTTTGTCCAACTCAACAGTGCTAGAGAAGTATTGTGGGGATAGTTTCTAAAGAAACTGGTGCTGTGTCGGTGGGAAATTGAAACACAAGAAATTGAGTAAATCAAACGAGTTGATTAAGTAAGTTATACCACTGTAAGGTAAAAGGGAGGTGCTGACGTTTCGAGCGTTAGCCCTTTGTCGGAGCGAATGAGAGGATTGTGGGTTACGTTCAATTTATATAGAGAAGTTTGGAGCCATGCTATTGGTGGAACCATAGCATTGTGTGAATGGAAGTGAATAAATTAGATGAATGATTAAATGAATGAGAAACGTTCGTTGATACCTTGGGGATTAAGAGAACCGAGTTGGAAGATAAACTTCTGTTCTAGGTTTTTACAGCTTTCCGTGTTGCCCTGATGCACAGAAAGACCACATACCGTCATGTTGTGAGTTAAGTGGTTAGGGAAGATCTTGCTTTACCAATGACACATCTTATTAACATTTACGACAAAAACAAGACCAGAGAAACAAGTCTGGATAATCAAAAAGTCTGTATAATCAAGCTCCAGATAATCGAGGTTCAACTGTATGGCATCTATCAGGGTTGTCAAAATAAGCCGGCAACTGGCACATTTCACCGGCTATTCCGAATACTGCGCTGGTTACTCCAACTGTAGGTTTGTTCTGGGCATGGTATTGCGGAAAATCATTCCCACCCTGAACGATGCGCATGAATTACTGCAGCCGCCTACTTTATGGGCAGAAACTGCTTCTCAGAAACCTGCTGACAACACTGATCTATTATTTGTCTTTACAGATTATACCCATTGGTCAGAAAGTGCAGGATCCTCTTCTTCACTTGTGCGAGAAATGCTCTCTGCCAATTCTTGTGTATGGCAGACTGGTGAGTGGTTGAATAGCATGTACAT
Organism: Ricordea florida; assembly: GCA_949710005.1. NCBI lineage: Eukaryota > Metazoa > Cnidaria > Anthozoa > Corallimorpharia > Ricordeidae > Ricordea > Ricordea florida. The sequence continues at coordinate 21,558,007 of OX453285.1, forward strand.
GTAAGATCTTTTTAGCAAAAATAGCAGGAGTTGTCAGATGAGTTGATAAAGTTACTGAAACCACCATGAGATGGGAAATATGCTGCATTTTCCCTTCTTTTTTCCCTTCCCTTCCTCGTCTTTTAACCATCCCCAAAAACCTTTCATAAAAACCCACTATGCCAAGACTATTCTATCAGGGATTCCAAAGCACACTCAGTTTAATGCTCATTTTGGTATTTAGCCACATTTCTGCATTTTGTCACTCCTTCATTAAGTATTGTCTCTTACTCATTACCGGTAAGTCCTACTGCTAAAAGTTTATGCTGGTAATTTTTCTTGCGAACCCAACATTTTTTCCTCAGTATAATGCTATTTGGACAGAGTTGTAGATTTTTTCAGTCAGATTCCAGATCCCTCTGCAGCGAAGGGTAGTTTTTCTGCATGTATTCATTGTAGTTAGTCATAAGATGGCCAGGGGAGTAACAAAGTAATGTAAGTGCCCCACATTTTCTGGCCTATTTTTTCAGTTTGTTCTCTTTATAACACTTGGTATATTTTTGTTCTAGTTTAAACCACTTTCACAGTGTGTTGATAAAGTTTCCCTGAAGTTTTACTTTTTTTTCCCCTTTCTGCCCTTGTGGCTTCGATACCCAGAATGGTTTTGAAACCCCAAAACTCTTTTCCAGCACCCACCAACATGACATCATTGATTTGGAGTACCCCTCCCCTGGTGTAATTGTGGGTCACATGTGCAATACTTTGCAGCTAGTTCAAGTCTCTTACTTCCCTGTGGTTCTTCTTTTCTTTTGGCTCCCAAGAGTCCATGCAAGCATTCCTTTTGCCTCGCCTGTGCAGAAAAGGGTAATGGAAAATGTCCAAGGTAGGAAAGCAACATGCCTGTTTGTTGGTACATGTATGATAATTAATTTTAAGTACAAACATGATCCTTTATTGATGAAGAAGGCATGACAGCATACTTGTCCAATACTCTGACAAATTTATGCTCAGCATTGTATTAAAATGCATTGTGTTGTATTGTGTTGCTCTAGAATGCATTGTTGGACTATTGTTATGGCCATATAATACAATGCAGTGCATAAATTTGTCTGCGTATTGGACAACCCTCCATGACAGAGTACTTAGAATAGGTGTTAGTCATTATTTGCATGGAAGGCAGGCTATCTGTTTTGTGGCTTGTTGGCTCAGCAGTCAATAAGAACAAGTTAGGCAGAATTGAGTGGAGGCAGCTTATCCAACTGATGTCAAACAGTCTGTATCCCCAGGAATTCATATATGTTATTTACCGGGCGGGAGGTCCGTATGGGAAAAAACTGTGTCCGAGGTCTTGAGTACGGCCCAAGGCCGAAGGCCGAGGGCCTTACTCAAGACCAAGGGCACAGTTTTTTCCCATACGGACCGACCTAGACCGGTAAATAACTTATTTATTTTTCTGTTTGTTTGCTTTTTTTTCGCAACAATTTCAATTTGCCGCGAATAGCGCGGATAAAAATCCGGACCGTGGTCCGTATCGTAAAAAGCTGGACCGGTTACGAGCGCGCGATTAGCCAATCAGATTCGAGGATTTGGGATTCCGGCCCGCTGAGATGCTTGAGAAAAAAATAATAGATAATATTATGTAAAAGGAAGGCCATGTATTTTTGTGGCTTGTTGGGTCAGCAGTCAGTAAGATCAGGGTAGTCAGAGTTGAGTAGAGGCAGCTTATACAACAGATGTCAGCCTGTATTCTAACCAGAAACCAAAGTGGATTCATTCATAACTTGAACAGTTTTAGACAAAACTTTTCAAGTTTTGTTGATGTAGCCTGGAAAAATCCCCAAGAATAGAGAATGCGTTTTGAGTCGGTTACATCAAGCAAGTGACATCAACCTATTTTTCAGGTGCGGGGATGGAGTTCAGCGAATTGAGCGTGCACCGCTGGGCAGTGTGTACGTGTGTTCAGTGGGTGGCAGTCGCTATGGAATCTCGGGGTGTCGCCGGAGTTACTTCTCCCAGCGTGACTTGCAGTCTCACATTAAGAGACGTCATCAAAGGGAGCAGGGAGGTGGCGAAAGCGATGGAGGAGAGGAGCCTGAGAGCGAGATGAACCGCGTCATGTTTCCCCCTGCGGTGCCCTTCTTTTTAGGCCCACCCCGTGAGCCCCTGCCGGCAGTGCCCCCGCACCCCATGTTGCCTGCTGAGAGGCCTTTTGGAAATATAGGCGCGGTGCCGGTTATTGATGGGCGCCATTTTCCGGGAGCACCTACCATTTTCATGGAGGGACCTCGTCCTCAGCACCCCCCCGTTGGTAATTTCCCTGTACAAGCACCAGCGCCAGCCCCCATGCCTCATGTTCCTCAAGGTCCATTCCCACGTCCTGAGCAGGGTCTTTCTCCTAGATTCGAGGGACACGACATGAGGGGCCCACGACCCATGGCCTCTAATGCTATAGAAGACGGGTTTGGACCTAGGCCAGTAGCGCCTGGGTTTCCTGGACGGTTCCCCGGGCCACCGCGGTCCGAGGCAGAGTGGATTCCACCAGAACGCGTACCTCCTGTTCGGAGTGAGAGAGACTGGATTCCACCTCCCGGGCGGGGCGACAGGGAATGGATACCGCCCCGTAGTGAGGCAAATTGGGTACCTCCCGGGGCACCTCCCCCTGGAAGACCCCCACCGGGAGATCCACATTATCGGCCCATGTTTTGAAGTTTGCTCCTTGATCACGAAAAGCTTAGTGATACCTCTTCAATAAGCATTTAGCTTTGCCACCGATGTTTACTGCAGAAGAAACTTCCTTTTTGTACTTTACTATGTTATGCAACCATCCCGCGTGATTCGAGGCACGTGTCAGGTCCACCCGCGTCACGAACTCGACCGTCTCACCTTTAAACCCAATACACGTATTCGCTTGTATTTGCTCTCGAGGCCGCGCACCAGACACAAGAGAGGTAGCCCGTATTATAAGCATTACTGATCAAGTTAACCCGAACAGGGCAGCATTTTGCGAGTCAGGTTCGTGCACGTCACCAACCCGAGCTTTTTTACCAATAAAACTCTTGCATGCACATTGCTCGCTTGTAAGTGCATTCGAGGCTACAAATCAGACACGATAAAGGCAGCCCATATTGTTGTTCTCCCTGAGACAATTCACAATCTTTTGCTTTTTTTTTTTACTCGTGGAGTGTTTGAAGTCCGGCTGCAAATGACATTTTGGAATGCCAGTGGGTAGAAGGCAAAAAGCTATCGTACACCACCAACCGATTTTGTTTTTCATCGCTTCGCTTTTCAAAGAAACAAAAAAGGATGCAGACGGGCTACCAACTCCAGCGTGTTCTCAGAACCCCGGGCTATGCCCCTATAAAGGGCGAATAGCGCTGATCCAGGATAGAACCACATTTCCTATTAAAATAGCACCTTACTTTCCATTTGCTTTTCTAAGGATGATAACACTACATGGTTTCATTCACAAGGTAGAGTTAAAACCACGCTGTGTAGTGAAACAAACAATAACACTGCTGCTTAAAGCATTAAATGTTAAACTCTACTTACTGCTTTGCACCAGGTTAGAGTAAATCAGCTTTCTTCGAACCGATATATCTGGACGGACACCAGCATATTTTCTTCCTGGAGTTAAAATGTGATCCCAAAGGAAAATCTAAAGAATGCGTTAACAACTTAAACAGTTAACTAACTAACGAAGTCGAGGTGAATATTCACAGATAATCACCGAGCCTGAGGCGAATAATTGTTTTAGTATAAATACAAAGGTGATTATTTCAAAAAGAGAAAAGAAAAAGCATTGTACAACACGAAAAAAGTTTATTTCATCAAAAGCGCGCGAAAGACTGGCAGCCATTTTGTTCGTCGAGGTGATTATCGGCTGATAATCTGAGATAGCGAACCAATCAGAGCACGCGGTTTGTTTGTATAATCACCTGAGTATTTATACTAAAACCGGTTATTAACCTGAATAACCGGATGCGTCAGCCTCATCCTGAGCCTTTCTCGGCCCAGTCAAACCTCCATCTCGCACTGAGCGGTCACTTTACCGTGAGAGACCACTAGGACTCCGCGCGAAAAGCATGACAGGAATGAACGCCTAGCTAGTAATCTACCCAGACCGGTCAGAAGCGAATGAGTAAAATAAACAAAGTTTACAAGTACTTAATCATTCTTTATTATTGATCTGTATATAAATATTCCTTGGTATATTAGTACAAAATGACACACCAGCTTATTATGGGAGTACACTAAATCAACCGTTAAACAAACTTGTGCTTAAGTCGCACTCAAGTCTTCAATGAGGACAACTTAGTGATGATTTTTTAACGGATGAATAGCTCCGTTTAGAGATGGAAAAACTGGATAGTGTAATCAGCTTTGGTGAAGACAGATAACATCTGCAAACCGCATTGATACTACAAATAGCTTAAATTAGTTTTGCATACAAAACTTAAATTTCGCGTTTTTCTGACTAAAAACATTGATGTTGCTTGCTCGCTGTATTTTGTCATCTATATTATAAAGTAGAAGTGATGCTTCTGTTATAGATACTGTAAGGTGTAAGAAAAAGAATGTGAGTGAAAACAGAGGAAAAATCGGCAAACAAAAAAAGTAAACTACAGATAAATTATAACGTTACAATTAGTCCCGCGCATTAAAAATCTCGATGTCCCTGGCGCGCTGCAGTTCATCATCTATATTGCTAAGACTGGTGAAGAGCGACTGTAAGTAACCTTGACTACACTTCAGACGCTCAGCAAGCTGTTTGAACTCCATCTCCTTGGTTTCGGCTCGTTTACTTGCCTCTTTGTAGTCCATCCATAACCCTTCGTTCTCCTGTTCAAGAGACGCTATTTTGTTCTTTGTCATGCGTTCATCTTCTTTCTGCTCATTTTGCAAGTGTTTGATCTGCTGCGCTTTTGCAACCAGGTCCAACTCTTTGTGCTTCAGCTCTTCGTAAACCTTTCGGAGTTGACCGTGAAGTTCGTCTTTTTCCAACGAAAGTGTATCGATGCAGCTTCGGAGTGAGATCTGTTGCTCCGAAGCCACTTTCGCAGATCTCGTGAATTCTTCGCAACGAGCTTCGAAGTGCGACTCCTTGCGACACATTTCGTCGCTCAACAGACTTATCTTAGATTCTGCGTTCTTTCTCTCATTATCCGTATCGGCCAGAGAATCGATCAGATGCCGTAGTGTCGATTGCACGTCGGAAAGTTTCCGTTTGACAATGTCAAGCTCTTCAATGGCATACATTCCTTCCATTGTGTCTTTGTTATCAAGGGAAACTTCACGTTGTTTTCTTTCATCGACAGGCACATTCTTGTACACCTTTTGTCGTGTTATTGTATTTTCCAATCTTCTGAACTGCTCATCCATTCTGAGCTCCAGTTCTTCCCGGTTTTTCTTAAGAAGAGATTTCAAAACATCCTTTAAATCTTTGTTCTCGTGCCGATCCAACGCGTTTTCCTTCCCAAGACACTTAGGAACTTTCTGAGGTAGGCTTTTCTCAACAAAGTCCTCTTCGTCAAGGCTTTTTAGAGTCTCATCCAAGGCCCTCCTAGACTTGCGCCTTACCTTCTTAAGAGCCAAATGAGCTCTGGTTACCTCGCGTCGTTGCTCGGCCTTTTTTTCCGTCCATTTTAAGTCGTGCAGTTCTTGAAGCACGTCATCCACGCCTCCTTTAAACGACTGAAAAGCAACCTCTCTCTCGTAATCATCCCACGACATTTCGTCACGAATATTTCCATCATAAGGAGAATCATCGCTTGCACACTTTCCTTCGCTTTCAGTCGCATCCATTTTGACTGGCTGCGCAAACTCTTCAACGACCGATTCCAGCAGTGATTTCAAAAGTGACATGCGCATTATCGCACCTCGGAACGACTGCGCGTGCGCGCCATTAATCAGATTCTTTGCGCCGTCAGAACAGCGATGGAAATACCGCTGAACCTCTCGAATGTCGCGCAGGCAGCTCAAGGCGTGCTCTCTAAGATCTTCGTGCTGTTGAAAGAACCTTTCCAACACGCCAAAAAGGTTTTCCTTTTCTTGCAAATATTTTCTTTTCCTGTGCGTTTCGCTTGCCTCGGTTTTCTTTCCCAGTTTGCTCTGAACCATTTCCTCCACTTGGTTGGCAAACGCCTCACTATTTCGCCGCTGTCTGACGACTGTTTCCTCCAGCACCTCTTTCTCTGATTTCAGTTCCCGGATTGTGGTCTGGAGTTCCCGGATCTTTGATTGAAAATGCACTGCTTGTTCACTGAACTTCGACTTCCAATAGTCGCAGTTTGGGCACGGGGCGGTTTTCTGCACAATTCACCAAAAGAACTTAAATTAGGAGACAGTACATGTTCATTCTACATGGTTTCATCCATGAGAAAGGAAAGTCAAAAGAAGACTGCACCAAAGTACACTCTATTGAGTGGCCTTTCAAGGAAAGGTTACACGGCAAAGTTTGATCCACAGATAAAAAAGATAATACCACACTTTATAACAAAACAAACAGTACCACAGTACAGTACTGTTCAGTAGCTTTACACAGAATGGTCACACTGCATGGTTTGTTCCACAGATGAAAAAGACAAGAACCACATTGTACAGTAAAACAAACAGTACCACAGTACAGTACTGTTCAGTAGCTTTCCAAAGAATGGTCACACTGTATGGTTTGATCCACAGATGAAAAAGATAGAACCACACTGTATAATAAAGCAAGCAGTGCCACAGTACAAGGACTGTCAGTACTGGTCAGTCGCTTCCCAAATTGACTGATGGTCATATTGCATGTGTGTTTTCTAGTTTTCTTCTTTGTTCGGTTGTCTACTGGGAGAAAGCACGTGAACAACCAACCTTCATTTTGCCACTTTGCTTGTAACTAGTCTGCTCTCCGTCCTGCAATGCGTCTAGCCCCAGATCCTCACAGTCATGTCCCAGGTCGTCGGCCTGTTCGATACCAGTTTGCTCTTCCTTAGTCGCCGCGATTCGACTTACTTCCAAGGCCCTGGAAACTGATCGATAAGACTGCTTTGTGGATGTGAGATTCTGCTGGGCATGCGCGAGCTCCATCTTTAAGCCTTCATTCTCTGACAGCAACATTTCGATCTTCCCTGCTTGTTCTCTAACCAGCTTTTCCTTATCCTTAAGTTCATTTTCAAGCCCGCTTATTCTAATCTCTCTGCTTTTAAGTTCCTTGCTCATGGTCGCATAACTCTCTTTTGCGCCCTTGTTCTGTCGTTTCAACGTATCAACCTCCCTGTTCAAGTCTGCATTTTCCTTCTCAAGCGATTCTATTCTACTGTTTTTCGACTTCACCTGAGCGTCTTTCTTTTTCATCTCCGCTTGCAGCGTTTCGATAGTATTTTTCGCCTCTTCAAGCGCCGTTGTCAACGACGCCATCGTTCCCTCCGTCTCGACGGCAATACGTTTGTCGCATTCAATCTCCTCAAACAGTTGCTTGTTCTTTCCTTGCAGAATCTGAGCCTTAGTTTGCACTTGCTGCACTTTGCCCTCCTTCTTCCCTAACTCGTCTTTCAGTTTTCCAATCTCCAGTTCTTTGCTCTGCAGATTCTGCAGCGCGTTTTCACTTTGCGCATGGGTTTCCGCCAGTTTTCCCATAACTCTCTCCAGCTCTCGCTCCTTTTCTCGCAGGGCGCCTTTCATATTCTCCATCAGTAGGCTCAGCTTTTCGTTCTCGCTTAGCAACGCGTTATTTTCGCGTTTCAGAATCTCGATAAACGCGCTGGCGACCGCGCCTGTCTCTTGTTCAGCAGCATTTGCAACATTCTCGTTTTCGATGCTTGCGTTTCCCGAAAGGTTCGTAAGAACGTCATCGCGTTCGTGCAGCTGCTTTCGTAGCACATCGCTTTCTTTGCTCAGAGCTGTGATCTTTTCAGTGGCGGCTAAAAGGGGAGAACCATGAAAACAAGCATTGTATTAATGCTTTTGAAAAGCTACTGAACAGTACTGTACTGTGGTACTGTTTGTTTTACTATATAGTGTGGTTCTAACTTTTCCATCTGTAGATCAAACCATGCGCATGCAGTGTGACCATTCTTTGTAAAGCTACTGAATAGTACTGTATTGTGGTACTTTTTGTTTTACTATACAGCGTGGCTCTATCTTTTTCATCGGTGGATCAAACCATGCAGTGTGACCATTCTTTGTAAAGCTACTGAACAGCACTGTACTGTGGTACTGTTTGTTTTACTATACAATGTGGTTGTAACTTTTTCATCTGTGAATCAAACTATGCAGTGTGACCATTACATGGAAAGCTACTCAGCAGTGCTGTACTGTGGTACTGTTTGTTTTACTGTAAAGTGTGGTTGTAACTTTTTTATCTGAGGATCAAACCATGCAGTGTGACCATTCTTTGTACAGCTACTGAACAGTACTGTACTGTGTCACTGTTTGTTTTAATTTATAGCGTGCTTTTAACTTTTTCATCTGTTGATCAAACCATGCAGTGTAACCATTCTTTGGAAAGCTACTGAACAGTACTGTACTAAGGTGCTGTTTGTCTTACTTTACAGTGGGGTTAAACTTCTTTTGGAATGGAGATATTCGTGTCACGTAGTCTGAATTTTTCCTCACTTTGCAGACATTTAATCTTTGATCGTGGGTGGCTCGCCAAATATAGCGGAACTAAGCCTTTAAAATGGGATTATTTACCAGCGGCTGAAGATCAGGAAACAATGACTGACTATTTTTCGGTAAATTGGCTTGATTTCTTTGATTAATGGATTATGGGTCGGATGTTAAAGCTTACTAAAGCGATTAACTTTAAACACTTGAAGCACCCTTGAACGTATTTCAGTTAATCTAATATTTGGTTTAAACAGAAAATAGGAAGCTTTTGAGAATGTTTACTCAACTTCTTTTCGGAACCTGCACTTAAGACGCTTTCCTCGGAAACAATTTCCATATCAGGGGAGAGCGAGGGTGCGTGACGCTGAATGCGTGACGATGTAGATTTCAAAACCGTTATGTCATGACCACTTCCGCCAGCATCAGATAATACGAAATCAGAGAATTTAAAAAACAACTACGGATTTACACCGGCCTCGTGATAAAAAAAATGTGGCAATTGGTGATAACTCACGTTTGTAGTATATTGGACCTATTATTTCCTAGTCTTGTCAAATTAACGACCTATTGTCACTTGATAAAGTGAAAAGATTCTTAAATAGCAGAAGTTTGAACGAGCTATCTCTGTTGTGTCACGAGGTTAATATAAAGTTTAGAAAAAAATTAAAACCAGTGTTTGCATCACTGTAAACGAAAACATGATTTTAAAACAACTAGAGTTCGAGTTTTCTAAGAGTCAATAGCCGACGATGCGTGTTGCACCGGTTCGTGGTTTTCATTCGTAATTTCAGTTGTAAACCAAAACATGATTTTAAAACAACTAGAGTGCGAGTTTTCTACGAGTCAATAGCCGACGATGCGTGTTGCACCGGTTCGTGATTTTGATTCGTAATTTTAGTAGTAAAAATAATACATGCAAAACGTTCAACGCGCTGATTGGCTGAGATCACGTCAATTCATCCTAAACAGTGCAGAAAGTTGGCCAATCTTTGTTGGGTATGTGCCGCTGGCCTCCCAGAACCCCCACCCCATTAGGGACGGACCATTAGAAAAGTGATGTGGGGGGGGGGGATGGGGAAAAAAAACAAAAAAAAATTCATTCCAGGGAAAATGCCAAGAAAAAAAATTCATGCAAAGAAGAAGGTAAAAAAAAAATTCTTGCAGAAGGAAGGTCCAATTGTGACTTTTTCACACGTAGTAAAAATAATTCGTGCAGAGGGGTTCACCTGCAAAAAAAATTCCTGCACAAGCAGTGAGCGAAAAAAAAAATTCGTGCAAGCTGAAAATTCCCCACCACCCCCCCCCCCCCATCACTTTTCTAATGGCCCGTCCCTTATAGTGACATTCTCTGGCCAATTATAGACCCCATCTTAGTCACTTTTGGGTAAATGGAATTTTCACGACCCCAACTTAGTCACTTTCTGTTTTTGCGTCTACCATATAAATCCTGTTCACTAAGTCTTTCTAAAATGAATTGACATATTAAATAAACTGAATGAAGAACGCTTTACTTTACAACCACACTACAAACATTCTGGTACATTTGCTTACCATAAACATTCATAAACATACCGTCATAAATACTTGAAATGCAAACATTCTTACTCTCAAAATCCCGGAAAAAGTGTGACCCCATTCTAGTCACCCTATAAAAAATGCTTGAAAAGACGACCCATTATAGTCAGTCCAGTCGTGAAAATGCGACCCCATCCAGCGGCACATCCCAATTAGCCCATTTATAAGAAGTGCCCCCACCCCCCCACCCCCCCCCTTCCACGGGGAACTCGTCACGGTGCACCGTTATATAGCTAGGTGGTCAGTTCTGATTTGTAGCCAATTGACTTTTCGACTTGAGACAAAATGACTTTGACAAACCGACCGTAGACCGAACAATGTGCTCCGCAAATCCCAGTATTCTAGTCAGACGTCGTTCTTCATACTTTGGTTTCGAATAAGAGTTTCGTGGAATCGTTTCACTTAAAGATCGGCACGTAATGCGTTGAACTTTAAATTTGGCGAGTTTATTCAGTTATTTGTGCATCTTGGCAGCTAAATTTACCAATTTTTTTACCGGTCAAACTTGGAATAAATTTATCGCAAACGATTTTGAGCCACTGCAGGCGATGCATTCTTCAGAAAAGACCCAGAATGCATTTCACTCAAACTTCGACTGCGCAAGCTCGGAATAGCCGTTCCTAAACACAGAGTTAATTTACACAACGAATTCGATAATCCCACCGACCTTCCTATTCCTAGATCTCCTTTGCAAGTGGCATGCTTTCCCTTGCATGATAGTTTGGGGAATTTGAAGGTCTATAAATAAAACATCCTCGGATTCATAATTTTCTCAATTCTCGTATGTTTGCTTGAAAACCAAGACTCGAGGTCTCAAAATAACTGAGGAGAATGTGCTGCCTTTGTTATGACATCTGCAAATAGTTAGACATTCTACTCTTCTCGGATAAGGACGGAAAACCGTAGGTCCCGTCTCACAGCACTGTGCTTGTGGGACGTTAAAGATCCCACAACACTGTTCGAAAAGAGTAGGGGACGTAGACCCCGGTGTGTGGTTGACCTTTAATAGTTGGGTGGACGTAGCACGTATGGTTCTCCGGTTCCCTTCTAGTCCTTCCCTGCTGCTTACTTGTGTGTATTGTATGCAGTAAAAGCGGATTCAATTGAAAATGTATTCAGTCAGCAAGGAGAAATTGTAAGAGATCACTTCTCGAGTGAAGTTGTTACATGGTATAAGAACCACAGTGCGAACTGTGCAACAGTATAGAACTGTTTAAAAGCTTTTAGTTGTAAGCCTCATTCGAATCGGCGAAATTTGCCGAATGCTCGACGGCGAAAATTTGCCGAGTGCACGACGACGCTCCATCAACAAACTCTTTTGTCAGTGGGATGTAACGTAATACTTTCTACGTATTGTAAATAGGAAGAGTTTGATTTGATTGAAGAGTGATTCTTTGAAGGGTATTGCAGTGTACGTGAAAGTAGTTCATTATAGCGCGGAAATATTGTCATATTTTTAGTTCTATTATTGTACTCCTGCATGAGACAAGCATCTGGTAGACCACAGTTTACTGGAACTACACCGCGGGATAGATGTAGAACTACCTAGAATGCAGAAGAGATATCGCGGTATCCCAGCTCCGGTCCCCGCCTATTCGGTTAAATCCGAGGTGGCACCGTCCTGTTTGCCCTCGAGCGATCATTTTGGGCGGAAACACGAAATATCCTGCATGTGGCGAGATTCTGAAAAAAACCTTTGGACGTGACACGCCAAAAAGCAGAGGAATTTTTTTGTGAATCTCACCGGATTCACGTGAAGTTTGTGGTTTCTGCTACTAAACTTTTTCTTTCCTTTGTGTAAATTTAGCTGTTAAACGTGGAGACAACTCCAGAGGTGTATAAGATTAGATCCACGCTGTGTGGTAAAACAAACGGTGCCATAGTACAGTACTCTTCAGTAGCTTTCCAAAGAACGTTCACAAGGCATTTTGGAAAATCCCCCAGGTAAAAAAAATTGGTTGACTTTGTTGAGTAAGCTTAGTATGATTGGCTGAGCAAAAAACTCTAAAAAATAATTTGTTAAAAAAAAAACAGTTTACACACTACCCTAATTTGACTATATTATAATAATTGTGATCAATGTTTGAATCTTATTTGACTGAAGTGAAAGGCTTAAAGTTTGTTTTGATGACCTACCTTCCAGTTCTTTTGTGGCTTGCGCTTTTGCGAACAAAGCTTTCTCCAGTTCATCTGACAACTGTCCGGTCTTGGTTTCATTTCCTTCCACCTGAACCTGTTTTCGATCCAGTTCTTGCACCAACGCGGAGTTCTTTTCTTCTTCCTCTTTCAGTTTCGCCCTCATTTTCCTCAACTGCTCTTCCAACAGCTCGATTTTATTTTCTCTGTTTTTGAGATCAACCTGCAATTTTTCCTCCTGACTCTCAAGCTCGGAGCATTTTCGCGACATTGCTTGCAGCTCCCTGCGTAAACTAGCGCTTGCAGCTTTTTCTTCTGCGTTCAGTTGTTTCTGCTTTTGCAGCACCACCGAAACGCTTTCCAACTGGAACTGTTGTTGCTGTTTGTTTTTGCGAAGGTTTTCCGTTTCGCTCTCTAGCTCGTTAATTTTCTTCAGCGCCGTCGTTGGTAAATCCTGCTTCCATTCGTCCCTGGCCCAACTCATTTTAATTAAATTTCTTTACCATGACAAGGCAAATAAAATCTGTTTGTTTTAAAACGCATTCAAACTGGTCGTTTACCAGTGTCATTGAACTATTTGCGTCATTTAATTTGAATGGGGCTCGCGATTATTTCAATGGCGCGCGCGCGTGTCGACGCATTGACCCGTTTCCCGAGAGTCCCGAAACATTTCTGAACGTTTTTGGGCGCAAAACCTCAACCTGTAATTTTAAAAAATAACAAAGATGTTAAAATTTTGTAGAGTTAGTGCTTCGTATTTTCACGATTGGCTTTTCGGGCTCGAAACGTTCTCGGACCGTTCGAGAAAAGAGCAACTTATCGTTCTATGGAAATTTAAATTTAATCGGAAGATTTTATAGCGCAATTTGTAGCTCGTCAAGGTTAGCGGTCCGCTCGTCCCAATGTCTTAACAACTCAGAACCATTTATGTTTCCATGCATGCTTTAATATCTTCGGGATGCATAAAAACACATTTACATTCATTCAAGTTTAAACGCGGAGATTGGTATTTTTAAAGCGGAAAAATGACAAGCTAGACAGTTACGAGGCCCCATTAGGGGGGTCTGATTATCTCGTATCCCATTAATTCCTGTAGTTTGTATCCCTATAAGTTAAGACTGATGACGTCACTGCATGTGATAAGTCTGATTACCAAATAATGTAAAACACATTTTCCGGTGCGGTTTCATAATAGAAATCAAGTGCAAATAGGGTTTGAAGGATGACTACAATGTTTTTTCTTAGGGAAATACATTAATTCGCATTTTCAAGTACTTTTTTTTCTTTTCGCGCCTTTCATATTGATCAATTAACCTGTTTTATTCTGTCAAAAAAGAAAACTTTGTCGTTCGACATCCCACTATCTCTTTTCTAAATATCCCGTATCCCTATAATTTTTCCCCGAAATATCCCATATCCCTATAATTTTTTTCCCAAATATCCCGTATCCCTAAAACCCCTAACGAGGCCTCAGTTACACAACAACACTTGGTTCATTCATTTTGTTTCATTCATTTCATCGTTTTCCCCATTCAAAGTAGATAGAATAAATACAGGTACAAGAAAATAAAATGGAGTAGAGAACGATATAGTAAAACCTAACGAGGCGTTGAAAAAAGAAAGGAACGGACAGCATTTTATGCCCGGTTCCAGCTGGCCCCGGTAATTAGCGCCCCCCTGAACAACATTTATTGTTATCTATAACTCATTACAAAAATAAAGAAATAAATTAATTAATTAATAATGGTAATAGAAGAGAGTACAGTGGAACCCCGTTAATACGGACACCAAGGGGACATGCCAAAATGTCGGTATTAACGGGGTGTCCGTATTAACCGGGGTCCTCGGAAAAAAGTCACGGACATGTGTTTTATCGATACAGACACTAAGGCCGACACTTGTACGGCAACAAAACGTTTTAATTGGACTGTAACAGGAGCCCATGACCCGGCGGGTCATGGGCTCCTGACTGTAAATTGCAAATCATTAACTGTATCACTCTTGGACTAAAATAAATTTTATGTATTACAGACTGTTCTTGACACTGTTTCATTTAGTAATAAAATTGTATTAACCCGCCGAAATCTGTCATAATTTGACCAGGGTACAAAATCTCTAATTAGCACATATGTATGGATTTCAACTAGATCAGCAGGCATAGAATAGGTCTAGGCATTAGCTGCAGTATGGTATAGCTAATAAAGAAATCGCATAGCCAAATGACAAACGGTTTAACTTTCCTTGTTAAAATTGAACGCAGTAAACACAAATTGTTTAGCCAAGTAATGAATGGTCTATGCCCATATGTTGAATTGGATCGTTAAAATGCGAAAGAGACTAGCGCAAATGTGAGCAGCTTAGCTGTCGATTGTTATACAGTATGCAATAAAGATAAATGGTCAAGGCAAACCAAAAATGGGCTAGCGTTCATTGTTACAACAGCACAGTCTATTTTCGAACGATCTAGCGTGACATCAAATGACACAAAATTTGGTGAAATAGCGTAGCATAACTTTAATTGGTACAACACGAAATGAAATGGAATACTTATACTTAAAATGGTTAAGCATAGCATCTGATGGCTTAGCGTTGCGTGAAATAGCGTAGCAAGACTCCAAATGGTCTAGCGGAGCATCAAACGGCATAGAGCTGCGTGAAATAGCGTAGCAAGACTCCAAATGGTCTAGCGTAGCATCAAACGGTATACGGAGCTGCGTTGAATAGCATAGCGTCACACCAAATGGTCTAGCGTAGCATCAAACGGTATGGAGCTGCGTTGAATAGCATAGCGTCACACCAAGTGGTTTAGCGTAGCATCAAACGGTATAGAGCTGCGTTGAATAGCATAGCGTCAAACCAAATGGTCTAGCGTAGCATCAAACGGTATAGCCTTGCACAGATACAGTGTCCGTAAAGCGGGGTTGACGTTGTATAAGAGCTTGTCGCTCGGGACACAGAAAAGTGTCCGTTGTCCGTATTAACGGGTGTCCGTAATAAGCGGGTTAATTTTAGAGAAAATGTATGAGCATTTCGTCGGGGAAAACGAAACTGTCCGTAATATCGGTGTGTCCGTATTAAGCGGGTGTCCGTAGAGCGGGGTTCCACTGTACACTGGATAAACAAATTGACAGCCAAATTTAATTTAAAAGACAAGTTATAATCTTAAAACAACTAATGCTTAAGCACAGTTAGTTTTACTTCGATCTGGGGCTCTAATGTACAGTGAACTCCGTTTTTCTACATGTACCATTCAGTTTCATCTGTGGATCAAACCATGCAGTTTAATCGGTGTTGAACGTTTTCGCTTTTGGTATTTTAAGCCCTTACTAAGTTAGAGATCAAACTCGCATGCAGGGTCGATATTTTCTAGAAACACTTTGCTTGCTGTCAACATAGAGTCGAACGAACGTCATGGCTGACCGTGAAGTTTTGGCAGTCTTTCTAAGTTAATTCACCTTGGTCACGAAGCTTTCATGAACTATCATCGGGTAAAGTAGTCGATTCGTTTTGCGCACGGCATTCAAAATATCACGCCATAAGGGAAACATCATTAAACCTTCTTAAAGAATCTTGTATTTTTTCAAAGACTATATTACAACTAATGCCACAAAGTTTCTTTGAAGAATTTTGTATGTATGGATGAAGTTCGTGCAATTTTCTGCATTGTTCGACGCTGTAATGTTTCAGGTTACGGCTTAGCTGATAGGAGCACTTCACTTGACAAAGGTCTTAGAAACTTAAGACTAATTCAAACTGAATTTCGATTTCTATATAGGCTAAGCCTTTCTAGAAAGAAGAGCTTCACTTCCTGAAATGTGTACCCCATGATGAAAGGTCGCTCAGATAGACACGCAAATCCGTCACGCACGTTTTCACGTGTGATGAAAGATAGAGAGACTTTTACAACAGAACTTGAGAACAAGCTGAAGTTCACCATAAGGGATGGACCATTTTATTTTTAAGGGGGGGGGGGGGGAGTTGGGCAATTTTCAGCTTGCACGAACTTTTTTTTTTTCGCTCACTGCTTTTGCAGGAATTTTTTTTCAGGTGAACCCCTCTGCACGAATTCTTTTTACTACGTGTGAAAAAGTCACAATTGGACCTTCCTTCTGCATGAATTTTTTTTTTTACCTTCTTCTTTGCATGAATTTTTTTTCTTGGCATTTTCCCTTGCATGAAGTTATTTTTGTTTTTTCCCCACCCCCCCCCCCCCCATCACTTTTCTAATGGTCCGTCCCTAAAGTGTATAAAAGAGAACATTGTTCGGCGTTTTTTTGCTGTTATTTTAACCACCCCCTCCCTCTTAACAATGTTGATAGCCAATGTCATCATACATGGCAACAAATCAACATTGAATGTGGGGGAGGGGGGAGATACTGCCTTTGGGTTATCTGTTATTATAACCACCCCCTCCCCCCTAACAATGTTGATAGCCACTGTCATCATACATGACAACATATCAACATTGAATGTGGGGGAGGGGGCAGATACTGCCTTTGGGTTATCTGTTATTATAGCCACCCCCCTTCCCCCTAACAATGTTGATAGTCACTGTCATCATACATGGCAACAAATCAAGATTGAATGTGGGAGAGGGGTGAGATACTGCCTTTAGGTTATCTGTTATTATAACCACCCCCCTCCCCCCTAACAATGTTGATAGTCACTGTCATCATACATGGCAACAAAGCAACATTGAATGTGGGGGAGGGGTGAGATACTGCCTTTGGGTTATCGGTTATTATAACCACCCCCCCTCCCCCCTAACAATGTTGATAGCCACTGTCATCATACACGACAACAAATCAACATTGAATGTGGGAGAGGGGGGAGTTACTGTTTTTGGGTTAATGTTTTTTGCAAAGTGTGCCAATGTTTTTGGCCAGGATTGTAGTTAAACTTTCTTTAAGCCTTGTTCGTTAATCACATAGTCACACTGGTAAATACAAAGCGCACGGAGAAAAGTCCAGGCCATGAATTAAAAAGACATGGGAGGCGCAATATTATATACCAATAAATCTATTTTGAAAAAAGTCCCCACTGCTCTGTACCCTTGTCCCCTTGTCCCCACTGCTGTGGTCTGCTCAGTGGTAGAGCGTCCGAACTAAGGGACGGACCATTAGAAAAGTGATGGGGGGGGGGGGTGGGGAAAAAAACAAAAAAAAATTCATGCAAGGGAAAATGCCAAAAAAAAAAAATTCATGCAAGGAAGAAGGTAAAAAAAAAATTCCTGCAGAAGGAAGGTCCAATTGTGACTTTTTCACACGTAGTAAAAAACATTCGTGCAGAGGGGTTCACCTGAAAAAAAAATTCCTGCAAAAGCAGTGAGCGAAAAAAAAAATTTAATCAGAAAGTATTCGGTTCCACTCGTACTGGGAGACCTCAGATATCCTTTTTCCGAGTTCGTCTTTGACAGTGCCAGAAAATACATCTTTTTCAATCAGTTTCAACATATGAAAGTACAGAAACGTGAGCTCTGAGATCGGGTTGCCCTTGACTGAGGAAAGTTGTCATCTGCACTTGATCACCAAAATAGCGTGACCACCATCAATTGGTTCATTTAGGCGTGACAAAACGACGTACTCTAACTGATCTCGTTTTCGTGTGGGCGTGCGGAAATCCCACGTGCAGAAAGTTAAGAAACCAGTTGAAAGCCACGTGCACTCAGTCGATGACTGCATCTCCTGTAAGAACGGAACACCAACGTACAAAAAGCGGACGTAAGGGATGATATAATTACTCATATCAATAAATCAAAACGTTCTTGTTAGTAGCTAGAACTGTGGCACCGGTTCCCTGAAAGGGCGCAGTTTTTTAAAGGAGTTCAGTACACTCGGAAATTTATCGTGTGCTTGAAATAACATCTTTGAGAGGCAATAACTATCTGATTTGGTGTAGCAGTTTTGCTCATTTCAAATTTGATTCCCTTAATCCGAGAAAAGCTTTGAAGATCCGATTATTTAAATCCCGTTTATCGTAACTTAGATTAGGAGAGGAACTCGAATTTCCAAAGCAAGAAGACGAGCAGATTTTCCTTGGAAAACAAGTTTGTTTCGGCTGTTTTTGACGTACGTCGTGAAAGTTCCTAGTCTCCTTAAAGCAGAGAGTGCTCTTTTCTCATTTTATGTTGTTTGATATATTGTCCTTTTTTTGTTTTATAAATCGCAAAAATGAACAGAATTCGTTTAAAAACAAAATCCGACTCCTGTGAAATTGCCATGGTTACACAATGAAGTCGTTATTCAGTTGTGAATTGGGGTCAGTTTTAAGTTGGAACTCAAAACCTGAAAAGGCTAAATTTAGGTTTAAAGTACCTTCTAGATTTAAATAGCAAACCATGCAAGCAAACAATGGGTCTTCATAAAATCCTGTCGCGACGGAAGGAAGGTTATCAATCGTTTAACGGGAACTTAACGCGTGCTTCTCGAAAAAAAAAACCTTCTATAAATAAAATAAATGAACTTAAGCCCATAATCTCCACTTTGATTTATCTTGATATCATCGTAATAATTTATTGATGCAACTTTAGCATCTGTGGATCAAACCATGCAGTGTGACCATTCTTTGTAAAGCTACTGAACAGTACTGTACTGTGGTACTGTTTGTTTTACTATACAGTGTGGTTCTATAACTTTTTCATCTGTGGATCAAACCATGCAGTGTAACCATTCTTTGTAAAGCTACTGAACATTACTGTACTGTAGTACTGTTTGTTTTACTATACAGTGTGGTTCTATAACTTTTTCATCTGTGGATCAAACCATGCAGTGTGACCATTCTTTGTAAAGCTACTGAACAGTACTGTACTGTGGTACTGTTTGTTTTTACTATACAATGTGGTTCTATAACTTTTTCATCTGTGGATCAAACCATGCAGTGTGACCATTCTTTGTAAAGCTACTGAACAGTACTGTACTGTGGTACTGTTTGTTTTTACTATACAATGTGGTTCTATAACTTTTTCATCTGTGGATCAAACCATGCAGTGTGACCATTCTTTGTAAAGCTACTGAACAGTACTGTACTGTGGTACTGTTTGTTTTTACTATACAATGTGGTTCTATAACTTTTTCATCTGTGGATCAAACCATGCAGTGTGACCATTCTTTGTTAAGCTACTGAACAGTACTGTACTGTGGTACTGTTTGTTTTACTATACAGTGTGGTTCTATAACTTTTTCATCTGTGGATAAAACCATGCAGTGTGACCATTCTTTGTAAAGCTACTGAACAGTACTGTACTGTGGTACTGTTTGTTTTTACTATACAATGTGGTTCTATAACTTTTTCATCTGTGGATCAAACCATGCAGTGTGACCATTCTTTGTTAAGCTACTGAACAGTACTGTACTGTGGTACTGTTTGTTTTACTATACAGTGTGGTTCTAACTTTTTCATCTGTGGATCAAACCATGCAGTGTGACCATTCCTTGTAAAGCTACTGAACAGTACTGTACTGTGGTACTGTTTGTTTTACTATACATAGTGGTTCTATCTTTTTCATTTGTGGATCAAACCATGCAGTGTGACCATTCTTTGCGAAGCTGTCAAAATGTACTGTGCTGCGGTGCTGTTTGTTTTTCATGGAGTGTCACTGTGGTTTTAACTTCTTCATCTGTGAGTCAGTCAATGTGACCATTCTTTGGAAAGCTACAGGACAGTACTGCACTGTGGTATCGTTTCTTCTATAGAGCTTGGTTCTAATTTTTATCTGTTTATATGTGACCTTTTCAACTAAAATTCCCCATTAGTAATCAGAGTTTACTGTAAAGAATTTGAACTTTGCTATGAATCCAGTAATGGCTTTGGAGTTACTATGACCCTTTCATTCCCACTCTGATCAATATGTAACTTTTCGTTACCCTACCAACACAATTTGACGCAAAAAGGTGATGATAATCGGGGAAATCCGATGAAGCTGGGGATATCAGCACCAAATTCTGCAAGCCAACGTTATATTGCCCCCATTAAGGAGACTTAACGCTCAAATTTTGGTTGAAATCTGATTTCGCGACAAAGACGAAGTCTGGTATTTTCATCTTTTCAACAACTTTCGGGGTTTTTTATATGGAATTCGGAAATGGTTTCTTAATTAAATGTTAGCGTCCGTGGTACTCAATGGCTTGTTGAACTGGTTAAATTAATGCATTTTTGTGGTAAATCTTTTTTAAGAATACCAAAGGGCGTGTCTGACCTATTTTTGATCTTTTTATCTAAATTTTTATTCCTGTGACATGTCGAACGTAAGTGCTGATGTGTGAATGTGGTGAATTCCTCCTTAGAAATAACGCTGTAAAAAGAATTTTAAGAAAACCGTTAAAACGTTGAACGTTTTATTTCTCAGTTTTCCCTTTGATGCTTGCCTCGTTTGATGTTTTTAAAAAAACGAGTGACTAATTTAGAATTTGTTGTGCTCCAAATCTTCCAACCCGTCACATTATCGATTAGATAACCAATTCATTATGTATTTGTCATCTAGCGATAATTAGGAAGACAACAGACCGAGTGAAAAGCTTTTGCAACATCTCTATAAACAAGAACTAAAGAATTTGATATCCATACCACCCAACATTAACCACAAATTGTATTCCCAATGACAATTTAGTTGTTTCGCCTAAATTGAATTGCAGAATCGTGAAGGTATGACAATTAACTTTTTCATCTGTGCATCAAACCATACAGTGTGACCATTCTTTGTAAAGCTACTGAACAGTACTGTACTGTGGTACTGTTTGTTTTACTATACAGTTTGGTTCTAACTTTTTCATCTGTGGATCAAACCATGCAGTGTTACTGTGACCATTCTTTGAAAAGCTACTGAACAGTACTGTACTCAGTGTGGTACTGTTGTTTGGTACAACTGATTAACCGTTTCCTGCCTTCAATTTGTAGTGGCTCTAACCATTTTGTTCGACCAATTCGATGAAAGTACTGAACAGGAATTTAATTTCGGATCATTCTTTCAAAACCTGCTGGATTCCTGGTCTTTCTCTCTTGCTTTCCACTTTCCATACTTTCTGGAAGGCGGCACACAGCAAGTTTAGTCTTCTGTCACTTTGGAACGATTCCATTTAGACTATGTCAACACGCGTTCTCCAACGACAGTGGCATTTTCCCCTACTACTTTTCACCTTGATGTTTGGCACTCAGAATACAGCACTCCGAACGGCAGCTCTCTTACAGAGACTTTTATTAATTTTCTGGTGCTGTCCCGAAATTGTGACTTCGTAACTTTGTTCGTACTCAAACTTGACCTGCATCACCCAAAAAGTATATTCGGTTAGTGAAGTTTGTGAAGGTAATGAAGACCATGATTTTCGCAAGGTACGTGGACTAAACGTAGAAACGTTCGTCTAAATTTCTCAAATCATAATCCATTTTTATCCTAGCCATCCGTCACTAAAACTAACAGAAAATTGTTTGAACGTCGTAACCAAATATTTTACATACATTTAAGATGATTATTTAAAGTTCAAATAGTCGCTTTGATTTTGTACCATTCGATTAAAATTCGGGACATCGATCCTTTGGCGTTGCTATAATGTTGTGTTATCTAATCTCCTCTCAAGACGTTTTGACAGAGAGGGTGGACCGACGCTATTGAGTAAAGTGCTCTTTATCAGTCCTCTTTTGTCACAAAACGAAACCATGGTTTGATGGCGTGAGAGAGGTCATCACAAAGCACGAAATTCAATACCGTGTTTTTTGACTTGTTGAAATTACCCCATCTGTGGAACTACACACGAACACTGCCGGTTCTGCTCTGTTTCACACCGTCGTTTTGTGTGTTACACCGGTTTGAGAACGTTTGATCAAGCTTATTGGTAAGTACTTTTTGAAAACGTATGTAAATTGCCTTATAGTGGATATGTTTATAAAGGTTTTGTTACTTTTTATAAGGAGATATAACTTGACCATTGCTGCGTGTCAGACATTGGTACTTCTCTGCGAGACAAAGCGCTCTTGGGTTCAGTGGCCCGCGCTGCAGCCAAGCTGAAGTGACACGTGAATCACACTGCTTGGGCAAATAGCGTGAGAGCTAGCGTGCTATTCAATCCTAAATAAACGTGTTTCTTACGTCTCCCAGGGAGAATCCTGAATCGATCTTTTCAAACAGCAGAATAAAAGAAGAGCCTCTAATTTATTTAATCCCTTTGCAGTCATTGCACAATGAACAATCAACAAAAGATAGGCAAACAACAGCGATGTTTTCCAACTTTGAGTACGATTTAACTGAATTTGCCGAATGCCTCTCGAGCTTGTACTCCACGACATTGCTTCATGCTCCTAGTTTTGTAGCTTTAGGATCCGTCCAACGTTGAATCGTCTTGGATTAGCCAGCGCAAGATGACTTACAACTAAACACCTTTTCACACTTCTAGCCACAAAATACGGCGGCCACAATTGCTAAGTTGAACCGCAAAAATGCGCAACGTCACTCACAGGCGAGAAATAAAGAACTCACAGGGGAACTCCATTAGGTCTAGTCATGACAGTTATATTCTAACGAGTAATCATTCAACGAGGCTTACGCATGGTAGAGTTCAGGTAATAGATAGTGAACCTTAAAACGTTCGGCGGGAGTTGGTCATTGGTTGAAGAGGCGTTATGGACGGAAGGTACACGCGCCGCCAAACGTAGAAGAATTTTTCCGTTCTCTCACTATGTAAGTAGCGTTGTACTGATCGCGATGAGTAATTAGGAAAACAAAGACCTTTGACGGCTTGACCCATGCACTTAGAAAATATCTATTTCGCGGAGTAGCGCGCCATACAATACACCTGTACGAGCTTCGTGCCTTCCCAACAAGAGCTGGATACAATTTTGCAAAACAAATCTGCAGCGTCGAGAAAATTACCCGACAGCTAGGGAAAACAAGATGGGTTGGAGTTGCTAATGAATTACAACACGGCAAGACTCTTATTTAGACGTTGTCGAGCATGGTACGTCATTAGGGATTAAGGAAATCGTGTGGTTCCTTCCTGTAACCGAGAGCTAAATATCTTCCCATCCTTATCGAACCGACCATGCAAGGAAGACAGGTCTATATAATCGTGACGGGCAAACTTCTTCTTCCACTTAGATCAGTTGTTTTGCCAATCGCTAGCGATAAGGCAACTTGAATGATATTAATTTACATTGGCGCTTTCTGTGTTACAGACTAGACCTGTTTTATGAACTGTCAACACATCAAAATCCCGGTGGTCAAAAGTTGAAGATTTGTCAAGCATTGCTCTCGGAGAAAAACTCTACTCCTAAAGGTAAGACGATAGAAACTATATTTTAACATCAACATAAAGAGTTTCCCACTTGTCGGGAATACGATAGCTTGGAAATGAAAGCGCCGAGAATTATTATTGAACTCATATGACTCGGTTAGGTCAAAATTGATTTTTTTTTCTACATAATACAGGTATTAACTTCTCAGCTAGACATCTTCTAACGACACAAAAAAACATGAAGCTTATATCGGCAACATAAACTTCTCACTTAAGAGAAAAATCTATTCTCAGCAGTTCCGTTCAACGCCACGTTATTTTGCCAAGTATGATACTGCAAAATTTAAGCGGATGGACTTTGCATATGAACAGATAACTGAACGCCAGGCTAAAGTTATGGTCGTTATGACTTGTGTTTTGAAATAAATTATGCAGACTTATGTCGCTTGATTTTTTATTGTGGGTGTCTGAGGCGGATATTCATATACGCGGTCGTACAAAGTTTTGATATTGGTGAAGGCCAATGCCGACACTTTATTCGCGGACCTGACCTTTTTTACAATTTTTAAGCGGAATGTTTCGGCTCCGCTCTTAAATCTTCAGAAAATCCGTTGGCAGCTTTGCCAGCGCTTAGGGACTCGACAAGTTGCTAAGTGACTTCTCACTCTACAACAAAGACACTGAATTATAAAAATTATATATCAGAGTACATTTTCGTGTCGACGTAAAAAACTGAGTTAGTTTTAAAGTGCTGCCTCAGTTTTGAAACCATAGGAGGTAAATGCAACGAAAGAAGAGAGTGAATGAGGTATTGTTAAGTTTGACACATAAACGACTGTTTCAGTGAACAGAAGTTCCAATATTGCCCAGGGGCTAGGAGCTGGTTTCATTTCAAATTCAGCATTTCTTTTTATATAAATGTCGGCTTGAAAAAGTAATTATGCTTGCAGTGATTAACATACACACTTAGCTATCTGTCGAATGAGCAAGTCAAGTTCATTAGATCTGCATCGTGCTGCATTTACGAAAACGCACGAACATTAACTCACTTGCTGTCTAACGCTGGATTCCCATTCAATTAAGAGCCCTCTACGATTGATTCGGTAAGTACAACACAATTTGAGATAGGACGCAGAAATTCACTGTCACTATCAAGTACATTGTTTGAAATTAGAAATTAATACTGTAAAGCTGACAACAAAAAATGCAAATTTTTTACGTCCGTGTTTATAGAAGTTGAAAGGCGCGGCAGCTCGAAGCCCGTTGCTTGTTGTATAAATCTTCGGGAAGCGGGATATATTGCGCGTTAGAGGTAGAAGTGGATATTTCTAGGCTGCACGTTTTGTAGAGAAAACTCGCCAACTCTGATGAGTTTTAAAGAGCTTTCAATGGCTGCTTAACGGCGGCTCTTTTCGTTTGAGTACTTAGTGTCCGCAATCAGCCCCTAGGGCGACTTATTTGTTCTTTTATAAGGACCCTGTGAAGATCCTTTTTCCGGAATAAAACAAGTTGGTACTCCCAGAGGTCATCAAACAATGTTTTTGTGCTATTAGCGCCAAGTTTCTTTTTTAATCAAAATAACGAAACGATTTATTAAGGAAACAGGTGACACCAAGTCTGGAACATCTAATTAAAGTTCTTTTGCTTGGCCATGAAATCCTGGCGTATACACTAACAACAGTGGGATCAATTTAAACTCTCTTTCTGTCGGAGTTAACATGGCTGGATTCGTTGAACCGTAAATGCGTGAAACCAGAAGGAACAGAAAAGTTTCTACGCATAACTTTGGCGTTGATGTGGTAAGCGGTCGGTTAGAGAATCACTTAGGAATGTGACTATCCAAAGACGTGGGACAATAGTTCAGATAATATCATGTACACGATAATTACAAACAAAACCACGCGCTAATTAAAACGCATCGGTTTTGTAGGGTTGCTTCTGAATTTTGTGGGACAACTAATAAGACTGAAATTAAATCGGATCAAACAATGCGGCAAAACGAACTGTAACACCATGTTAAATCTTGTATGTTGTTGGTCTGTAAACATGTGTATCAGTTATGATTTGAACGTCCAACATAACCACCTCATTTGCATCCTAAAATGCGTTCCCAGACGCGCTATATAAATCCGTCTCGATTTCTGAGTACCTGAAATGAGAAACATATGATTTGCTGCTTATACAGAAACGTTTATTACTCTTAAAGCAGCTTTGAATAATACTCTCAGTTATACAAGTCAAAATGATTTGCGCCCGAACAATTTTGCTTGGTTAAAAGTTTTCAGAGAACACCATACAGTATACTACGATTTCGAATAATGTTCTTCAGGAAACGTCCGACGCGCCCTCTCTTTGACTTCCGGTAGCTGTAAAGGATTTTCTCGGCTACTTAAATTCCCGGACTCTTGTTTACTATCTGCTCAACATGGCGGAGTCATTGAAAAGCAAAAAGGATCTATAGCTAATGTTTGTGACAACACAACCATGTCCAACGGGGTCCAACGACTTATTTGAAATGTTTTCACGTCTAGTCGGTCAACCCCAGCGTAAAAAGATTTGTCACGCTCAGCGGGGCACGTTGACAATTATCTCATTTGCGCACGCGAAAATGGGATTAAAATAAAACATGGCTGACCAGATGGCTGAAAAGTGCTTTAAATTTCTTTTAAGCACCGAAAACTGCACCAAAAGAACCCAGAAGAGTTTGAAATTTGAAACAGTGAGAAGTGAATAACTAGATGTCTTGATAACAACTAACCTTTGGATAACAAGTCCATTACATAGAATTTGGCCCATGAGTTCATGGCACATTCCACTGGCTCCTGAAGGGCACTTTTAGATTATTCGCGGGAATGTACATTCAGGCTTTGCGCTCCGTGCCGATCCTCGACTCCTTATGAAATCAGTCTTTTTTCTCTATGTTGCGGACCAATCAGAGTTCTCTAAGCAATCGGGTCCAATGTGATTGGTCATTATCTGTTGGGAAGAACGAGAGCGCGCTTTGTTTTAGTTAAAACCGTCAAGTCGAATTGCAACATAGGTATTAGGTACTGAACAGTACTGTACTGTGGTACTGTTTGTTTTACCATACAGTGTGGTTCTATCTTTTTCATCTGTGGATCAAACCATGCAGTGTGACCAGTCTTTGTAAAGCTACTGAACAGTACTGTACTATGGTACTGTTTTTTTTACTATACAGTGTGGTTCTAACTTTTTCATCTTTGGATCAGACCATGCAGTGTGACCATTCTTTGTAAAGCTACTGAACAGTACTGTACTGTGGTACTGTTTGTTTTACTATACAGTGTGGTTCTAACTTTTTCATCTGTGGATCAAACCAAGCAGTGTGACCATTCTTAGGAAAGCTATTGAACAGTACTGTAGAGTCGAACAGTTTCTCTCGCACTGGCGAGGCGGTAGACTAGTCTTTCGTGATCGCAAATCGTCATTTCGTATCGGAAGGACGCGTATCTCACTGTTCGCGAGCAAAAACGTTACTGAGGTCCTTTAACCACCCATATTCACACAACATAGTCGAATCTATCATCGCTCTTGTAACATGTAACAACTACTAATTAAAAGCGTCACTGGAAGATAAAATTGTTACAAAAAACATTAGGAAGACAAGGGCAGGAAGACGGACTTTTCCACTGCGATACGTAAGCCGAGGTCATCTAAGCTAAAATACAAACAAACACAATAAGACGTTTGCCATAGGTCACAGGTTTCAGAACCGATTTGTATAAGGGAAGCTGTTCCAAGATTCAGAATATCAAAGAACGAAGCATGTGAAATGCTATACTGCTTAGAAAAACTGATTCCGCCAAAGGCGGATTTTGTCTCTAATTCTACCAAAAAGTAACAGTAAATTGATGAAAGGACCACAAAATAAGATCACATTATCTTCTAGTTTTGGGAAAAAGAAAATTGCTAAATCGATTTAACTTCCCTATTTTCAATAAGCTCAATTACTCTAGCTGTTTTCTAAGCATTTTTTGGTAAATAAGGAATAGTTACATGTCTTGCAATTCTGGTATTAAAATCCATCTAATACAGGGGAATGTATGAGAATTTCGAAACAGGTCGTCATCATCTTAGTGATCATACCCTGATATTCTCAAAATTGGTTTTTATTACTATGCCTTAATATGACAAGGAGAAATTGAATTTTGATCAATGTTGGGAAATGCGCTTAAAAATAGCGTGATAATCTCAGTTCTTTGACCTATTTTCGGGCCACCTGGTTTTTCTTAATTGCAATTTTCAAATCCGGATAAGATGTGAAAGGATCAAATTTGGTGATGCCAGTAAGCGAGAGGGAAGCAAGCCAAATTCGGACTTGGTACTGCATCCGTGTGGTGGTAACCTTTATATGAGTTACAAAATGAGTAACTAGCGCATCAAACCTCAGTGGGAACTTAAACAAATCACAATGGCAACTTTCCCTAAAACCTAGTACGCCACTAAGCAATATAGCACTATTCAAACCACATCAAAACTATACGTGCTGTACGTAACCTTTATATGAGTTACAAAATGAGTAACTAGCGAATCAAACCTCAGTGGAGCTTATACAAATCACAATGGCAACTTTCCCTAAAACCTAGTACGCCACTAAGTAATGGCACTATTCAAACCACATCAAAACTGTACGTGCTGTACGCCAGTGAGGAATCAGCATTCGTTCTAATGAAAGGCTAACACTCGAAACGTTTGTACCTTTCATTTGCTACGGTGTTAAACCTTCCTTTTTCCATTCTTTTTGTAAACCATTTTTGTGCATGCAAAATACAGTCTCCGTTCCGTTCCATTCTCTGAAGCACATGTGACCACTAAAGGCCGCAAATCTAGACGCTCGGAAATGCATTGACAAGAAAACAAGACTGCAAATTAATCTTGAAAATAACTGGCGGCGGTAAGAGGCCTTATAAGCGCCAGTGGATGACCAGTAACCGGCTTTTAGTTGCTTAAGCTTCCTTATGTCATATTCACTGCGGAAGTCTTATTATGGCCATGTATGGTGATGGTTGTATGTGCTTTGGCAATCAGTCCGACGAAGGCTTTATATTTAACTTAACAAGATGTAAAACAACTTTAGAACTACCATTATCCAGACGATCGAACTCCACAAACAACTACCGAGACTCGTGCGTTCAAACAATTTACTGTGTTAATAAGCCTCCGAGATACTTAACTGCTGAGTTTCTTGGAACTTCATTGTCATAAATAAGTAGAAGAAGTGAAAAGGACGCAATATACGAATTGGTAAGATTGGACGCAAATTTTATCTTGCATTATTTTTCCTGTAAATAGGTAAAACTTAAACAGAGTTGGATTCCTCCGCTCGACAATATTTTCACGTTTCACGCCATTTTCGCTTTTAAGCTTCTTTATTTAGTCTGTCCGTCTTCGTATTTTTATCCTAAGCGACTTTCCTGCCAGTTATCACTGTGGTAACTCAAAGTTTTTTCTCGGTTTTATGTTTTTCCGTTTCTCCATGGACTGTCATTGCTTGTCCTTTTTGTACATGAAAGCGGTTCTTTCCCATCAGTATCCTTATTCCTTTTTCTATTTTGTCCAATACAACGATGAAAAGCATTAACAGATTCTCGCTGTTGCAGACCTGGCCAAACTTTGTGATGTCACAAGTTGGTTCTTTGATACCCTGCAAGGGGTGACGAAGGGTAAATGTGAGACTTTGCGAGACGACGAGACTAGAGTTTTTATTTGCGAGCCCGAGACATTTTGACTTTTTAGATTCCGAGACCGAGATTTCAAAGTGTTTTGAGTGCGAGACTCTTTCGTATATAACCGCTAAAAAACGAGACTGCGAGACCCATGAAATTCGACTAAAATTTTGCGAGACCCAGAGTTTTTGAAGGACCATTCGTTACCCCTCATACAAAGCTAGCATTTAATTTGCCCATTTCAGGCAGTGACATATAACATACAAAGTTTGGCCCGAACTTTAGAAAGCAATATTGTCTACTTTCATAGATTAAGAAACATTGCTTATATTATATTGCAAATAATCCTCATGGTCAATTGGTCTCTAAATTCATACAGTAGTTTCGACCTGTAAACATTTTTCGTTTATTAAGAAAAATTTTGATATGTTTTAGGGGGTAGTAGAAAGGCGTCCTTTCCTGATCACACAGAGGAGATCGATAAACAGTATATATGGGTTATTGACCAAGCGTGAGGTCAAGATGGCTGGATATTGGCTAAGTTCTTTTTTTTGCGTGTTTATGGACCGAGACGAAGTCGAGGTCCATAAACACGCAAAAAAGAACGTTAAGAACGAGGCCAATATCCAGCCATCTTGACCGAACAAGCTTGGTCAATAAAGGATTTATTGGATGAATTTTCCTTGCGGGACAAAGCCCTTATCCCGAGCGGGCAACCTAGCTCCATCTTGCCCGCTCGGGTAGCCAATCACAGCGCGAGATTCGATTCATCTTTCCCGCTGACGGAGCTCGTCATATAATAATTACTGTTTTCGCAAGCACACCAACTCGAGCTTTTGAATAAAACACATCTCTGTCCAAAATACAACATCAAACACATTCTATTCACGAGTTTGCTCACAAGAGCCCTTTGATTGACTAATTAGATTGGACTAAATTCAGACAATTACTACGACCAGTATTCGTGTCCGATACTCCCAAAGTACAACGGAATTTGCCCTTTGCAGCTGGGGTCACGTGACCAAATTTTTCCGAGAAAATTTTCATATTTTGGGCTATAACTTTAAGAATGCCAGAAATGGAAAGAGCGCATCGAAAATACCAAAATGGGCCTCAAACTTGGCCATTTTGGTATTTTCGATGCGCTCTTTCCATTTCTGGTATTTGTTAAGTTATAACCCATAATTTTATGAAAAGTAGGTCACGTGATGGCTTAGCTGCAAAGGGCCTATTATGTTCTGTTAAAACCCACTAAGAATTTTTGAAAAATGATACTGAAATTACAAGTGTTCACAACTCTGGCAAGGTTGTAAATTAAGAGCGCATGTTTTTACTAATTAAACTCCACCCCTGTTTCCGATCTCGAAGAAAATTATATTGATGAGTTGGATTTTTTAAACAATAGTTACAAGAGGTCAAACCACAGGATAAAGAAGAAAATGTAGCTGTTGAAGGGACGAGCACTTTGAGTGAAAGCTGCTGAAATTCATACACTTTTGCCTATGTTTTAAGCTCCGGTCTTGTTTGCGACCTCGAAGAAAATTCGATCCATGTATTCAATTTTCAAACAATAGTTACAAAAGGTCAAACCACAGGATAAAGTAGAACAAAATGGTTGTTGAATAGACATGTATTTTGTGTGGAAACTATTACAGTTCAGTCACTTTTGCGTACAGAATCTGTTAAGAAATTTATACATATCCCATTAACTGTTTACTTTAGTTGAAGGGATTCGCATTAGTGCCAGAGTAAAACTGATTTGTCATTAACATTGAAGATTGAAGAGGTATAGACAGACTGACTGGCAGCTTAAAGACACAGTCAACCGCAAGTCGATGGACCACACCCTAAAAAGCCATGTTCTTCCAATCAAACAGCGTCTTGAGTTGAAAGGGAGGAAAAGTCAATTTAGATGCGCGCAATTTGGCTTAATGTTTCAAGGCTTTCTGCCAGAAATACCAGCTCGATAAAAAGTTCTGCAGTGAAAGCTAGCTCCATTTTAGGTAGTGGACACTAGAACTGCAAAGCTACCGACGTCCTTCGGGACTTTTGGTCGGAATTCGTCGTGAAAACCGGTTATGGGAGATCGACCCGAGTGATCTTCGCGATAAAATCCGAAATCTTAGAGGAGGTCCAGTTCAGAAACAAAACACTTACAGGAGTACTGACACTTACGGAAATAAGAATGGTCAGTTTTGATCACCGCAGGCACCATTACCCTAAACTAATTGAATTTGAAACAATTAAAGACAGGTCCGTAATTGAGATGTGTAGAAAACGAGGATTTTATTTCACGTCTTCTGTTAACTTTAAATTCAGTTTTCCCATCTCGCTTTAGTTTGTCAGGGAACGAGATAAGGCGGTTGATCTTGAACCAGCGTTCTGTGAAAGTAAGGCAATAGCTTAAAGTTTTAACGAACCATTGGTAAGTAAATGTAACGAGATTGTGGCTTTTCAATGTGATTTTCGCCAAAAATGTCAAATTGGCTTGCTCGATCGATTTGTTGGAAATTTCGATTTCGTCGTGTCTATGTTCGTATTCGTTTGTATTACTCTCGGTTTTAACGCTTTTGCATGCGGTTTTGCGTACCCCTCGTTTATAGAAACCGGGTACTACCCTCTCCTTGTCTAATGTTTCGTTCCAAGGACGCCCGCAGCGTGGATAAATACGCGAATGTAAGCTATCATTTAGAATCAGAGCATGATACTATGATGGACGCTGTAAAATTGAAGTTTAACTCCTTCTTAGTTCCAATAATTCTCGGTCTTCAATTTCTCCTGATTATTACAATACATAGGAACGAATGCAGATTATGAGAATACAAGTATGATCACCGATGATGAACTCTGTTGATATTTTATCATATTCTCCTTTCTGGTGCTATTCAAAGTATATGGGAAAACTAAAGGGAAATTTTGGTTTGGTTCATCACAGTTCCAATTATTACCATTATTCAATTTCTCCTGATTTCATCAATACATAGCAATGAATACAGGTCATGAGAATACAAGATTGCGACCACCCAAAATGACTGTGTTGATGTTCCAACACATTCTCCCTACTGATACTGTATAAAATGTATGGACACCACTACGGAGAATTTTTATCAATTAGTACACAGTAACCAACACAAGTAATAGGAATACAACAGAATTATCACCAGTAATGAACTGTGTTGATATTCTAACATATTCTCCCTTCTAGTATTGTGTACGATTTATGGAAACATTAAGGAGAATTTGAATCTTGATTTTGGGTTAAATATGCATGCACACTCGCAGAGTTGATGATTGCCACGGACACCCTTCATCTTAATTTGTGAACTTCTTTTTGTTATGGAAAAGATTGTTATTCATCGTGGTAACTTCAATGATAATATAAAATAGTTCTATTGTCTCACGACGGAGTCACTTGGGTGGTGGTCGCGACGTTTTGACTGCTTACTGCTAGTCTTCTTCAGGCGATGTGAACTTCTTTTTATTAAATTTCGTAGTCGATGACTTGGATGTACCAGTTGTTATATAATCAAACATTTCTTTCTTATTAGTTGGGCTTAACAAGGTCCACCATCTGTCAAGCATCTGCACACGGCCATTGTAAACTTCTGTGCTTTTTTGACATTGCTAAGCACCTCGCCTGCTGTGATAATATAAACGCTCATTTGACACGCGTTGTAGTCACTTTGATGTGGATCGCAAAGTTTCGACCGCTTACTCGTGGTCTTCTTCAAGCGATAGGGCCGTCTGGTTAAGGTGCACCGTTGTGTAGATACTAGGTGGTCCCTCCCTTGATGCTTTGCGATGCTGCTATTGTTCTTGTCTGCTGTTGTTTCCCTCAGGGGTCCGCTAACTTGCCACGTGTTTGTTGTGATGTTTTTTGATTGTCAGCATCCATGCTTCCAGAATTTCAATTCCGTTGTTACTGTAGACATTCTTTGGGTCGATTCTTATTTGTACCTCTATTTGTAACGCTTTTTCCCGGAGAGTAAGCCGTGCAGAGAGGTTCGACTGTGCAAAGTTATGGACTCTGCGAGCGACCACTTTTTGAGCCATTCATCTTGCTGCACGTGGGCTCGTTCTTCCCCATCCCTCGTCTTACCATGGAATCGTTTATAAGCGGACGCCTGCGAAAACACATCCAATAGAGCCAAACTTGTTTAGGGACGGACCATTAGAAAAGTGTGGGGAGGGGGGGGGGGGTGGGGAAAAAACAAAAAAAAATTCATGTAAGGGAAAATGTCAAGAAAAAAAATTAATGGAAAGAAGAAGGTAAAAAAAAAAAGAAAATTCATGCAGAAGGAAGGTCCAATTGTGACTTTTTCACACGTAGTAAAAAAAATTCGTGCAGAGGGGTTCACCTGAAAAAAAAATTCCTGCACAAGCAGTGAACGAAAAAAAAATTCGTGCAAGCTGAAAATTCCCCACCCCCCCCCCATCACTTTTCTAATCGTCCGTCCCTTAGGGGCAGAATGCAATAATCTCATTTATTATATCTCTCAGTTAGTACGTGCACTATGATTGGTTAATTTAGCAGGCCGTACTTCACTGTACGGCCCGCTAAATTTGAAAGTTTCCCTTTCTGCGCGCCTGATTAACCTCAGAGATATAACAAATATCTTACAAACCTCGTTTTCTCGGTTCATACTGTAATTGATTTGTCACGGAACGGGGAAAAACTCGGTCCGTAACGTACAGTGCGCACCTCGAACTCGGTCAGGAAGAGGTAGTAAGTAGTAACCGATGTTTTCTGGTGGATTGATAAAATAATTTTCTGATCCCGGTAAACGTCACTTTGCTTTCAATTTGTCCAGGTGAATAAAGAAAACATAGCAGCCTTAGAAGTTATAAAAGCATGAAGACGTCTCGACAACTATTTTTGCCCCTAGCGCATTCTTTCACCATCATGTAGGGAGCTACACTCCAATGAAGGCCTTTGCCGCCAAAATAACATCTATTTACGAGCAAACACTCCTTTCCCGCCAAAATTACATCTATGTACTAAAACTAACATAATCTTTTGTAGAAACGTTTTAAGACTCTTTGAAATTGTAGAATTAAAAACCTTTAATACTAAGCTGAAAGGATTTATCTTGAGACCGGTGTGGCCTCAGAGATATGCTTGGATGACACGATATCGCATGATTGTCGCGTATTCGAAAGAACGTAACTCCAGAATTTTCTAAGTGAATAAGGAATGCTCGTTTTCTAAAGTTAATTGTGATATATTTATTAGTAAAAATCTACATGTAGACTAATGCAAATGCCGCAATCTGATTGGCTGAGCTACTGCACACTATCACCCATTGGAGTGCAGCACTTGGTTGAAGATCGTTTTCAAAATGACGTCGTCTTCGCACTCAAGCGACGTTTTGCAGGATGGACGATTTAGTATTTTGGTATTTTTTACCGACACATTTCGTTTATTATGATTTTTACTAAACCAATTAGATTATTCGCTCTCGATTTCTATGGGGTGATAGTTGATTCGAGCTCATAATCTAATTGTTAATAAGGATAATACGCGCGCTGTCATTGGTTGATACTTGTCATTGATTGGTTGGCTTAAATAGTGCACGTTCTTTCTATTGGTAGCTATACTCGAACTAGTAAAATTACTCTAGTGGCATTTGCATCCGGGCGCATTTCGAAAGTGGATTCTGAAGTATATAACTATTTTGACTATGTTTGCTTTAGTTGTGTTCGCAAACTCATTTACAAGGTGTCTACGATTTGCGAGCTGCTTACCTGTATTTGTTGCCCAAAACCGGGCGTTGCACATGTAATTGCTTTGATCGCTGGAGTACTGGGATTGTTTGGATTATCTTAGGTTTTTAAAATCCAGAGAGTGTCCAGCGATTTCGTCAGATTAAATACCATCTCAGTAAAATTTAGGGACGGCCTGAAACTCTGAACTGCGTCGCAACGAGTTCTGTAATGAATTGTTCGGAGTTCGGTGGAATTCCCACGGAATGTAGGTGGGCAGGAGCCCATTACCCTGAGGTTGGTCATTCATGTTAGAGGGAATCAGGAAGGGTGGGAAAACGGGGACGAGGGAGTAGGGGGCTGGGGGATGGGGAACGAGGGGGGAGGGGGTTGGGGGATGGAAAACGAGGGGGGATGGGAGGGTTCCGTCGGTAGAAGCACTAATTTGTATGTATGGAAAATTTCCAAGCCAAAATAGACACCATTATTGCAAATCGGATAAATGCTCTCCTATGAGGAATTCGTAACGTCTCTTTTATAAATCGCTTTTTCTGAGGATATATCTCGTATATCAAAAGCAATGACCACAACAGATACGACGCATTACTCGTTCATTTTCTTTGTGGGTACTCAAGTATAAAGAAATTAGTCAGAGCTGCGTTGGTGAGAAATTGAAACCATGGTTTAGCCCTTCGCTCTGTTGTAGGACTGACGCTCGAGCCGTTGGCTTTCTAGTTTCAATTTACTGCGGTACATCTTACATCAACTCGATTTTTGTATATGGGGCAAACGCCGTTTTTTCATTTTGACTATTCCATGCAGTACAAACATTCTTGGGAGAACCTCTTAGAAGTGTTCTCGTCTGGAACAGGTTGTGCTCATCATCTGGCAAAAAGCAGTTTGTTGTACTGCCCTAAAACACTAAAAAACAGCTTCATAATATCAATTTTTCACCTGACATGTTTTCAAAAACATTGCTGCTACATGGGTAGGATTCAATACCTTACCACCCACTTTTTTTGCTAGGGTGCGGTACTTAAGTTTTCGTTGCGTGCATAGACAACTCGTTTTAGATGGCTATTTTATAAATGCTCTAACGTTAAATATATTCATTAAGAAATCAGCTTAAAATATGGCTTACTGGAAACCTAGACGAGTCTAGAACACTGTTAAATTTTACTACTTATTCATTAAACTTTTCAAAAAGCTACATTCTTTCTACGGTTGAAGAAAACGCGAAAGAGAGGAATGGAGGCCCTGTTTTTTACAATCACATTACGTTCTTACGTTGAAATTGTTTTCTAGTTAATTTTCCATTTCATCGTGCAAGGTTTGCTCAGATTTTTAAGAAGCTTAAAACTCTTCCTAGCTTTTTGGAAAATGAAATCTCCTTATCTTATAGTACGCCTAGCTTTTACCCACATTCGTTAATTCAAGACTTAAACCTTTTTGTATCGACCCACATGAGCGCAAAAATAGACTTTGAAAAGTTTGTCGCATCACGTACCACACGCAATTTGAGCTGGAGACTTGGAAATTGGAAAAAAAGTTGTGCAGAGGTCATTGTTTCTGAGGTAATAGCTATGCGAAAATTTTGTTAAATTGCTTTTTCACATGTGTGTGATGGTTTGAGTCCAGAGTTGAAACTACAGCTGTATAATGTAGAGAAACGGCCGTTTCAAAGAATGCGCTCGTTGCATTGTTGGCTCATAGAAAACTTCGCACCACGCTGAAAGTTTGGCCTTGTCAAACAAACCATTTCCGAGTGTCAAATGAAAAGAGAAACAAAGCTTATTGGGTTAGAAGTTGTCAAAACTATAAAGATAGCTTCGTTCTTGTACATTGATTTTCACGACCAAATTTGTTGCCTTAAGAGTAGCGAAGAGTAGATTCTAGACATTACCGACATAGCCCAAGGTAGGTCAGTCCAAGAAAGTGTTTTAGAGCGCTAACAATTGAGTTTTATTTGTTTTGTTATTTTATGAAAGTCATACTGCATTGCGGTCAACTTTTCGTAAATGTTAGTACTTCAGAAGAACCTTCAAAGATATCGGTTTACGTTCTATCGTTTTTTGGGCGTCGCATTTCGCTATATTTGTTACACCAGTTAGGCCGATAATCTCTCAGAAATCGCCTCAATGTTTGCCATTTCCACCTCTAATTTAGCCTCTCGAAAGATTCAGACGGGTATTTTGCACAAAAGCTTTAAAGGTTTCGGATTTTTATTATTTGAAGACGAGTCG
Organism: Ricordea florida; assembly: GCA_949710005.1. Taxonomy (NCBI): domain Eukaryota; kingdom Metazoa; phylum Cnidaria; class Anthozoa; order Corallimorpharia; family Ricordeidae; genus Ricordea; species Ricordea florida. The sequence continues at coordinate 21,595,135 of OX453285.1, forward strand.
AGAGATACAACGAACGCTTTCATCCCGATAACAATCAATGAAAGAGAGGTAAGGAGAGAATTATTGAACTTGTTTGTAAGAAGCAGCGTTTGAACAGAAACCGTTTTTCGGGAACGAGAGCTCTTGTCTGAGGTATGTTACGGAAATCTGAATGATTTAATTGAATTTTACAATTTTTCTTCACTTCTAATAGCCGCAGAAAATACCTTGACTTAATCCGAGGCTCACACTGTCAGAGTCTACCGCCCGCGCTATTCAGCTTTTCATCTGCTCTGTTTTAATTGTTTAGCGAAGGTATCCAGCTCGCGGAGGCGAAATATTTTTTAATGTTGTTTTTAAACAACAAACGTATTGTATCAAACTACACCTTAAAGCATAACAAACGCTTTTGCGGCCACTCGGGTTTATGTTTCAGTTATGTATACCTCGGTATAAACGTATCCCACTGTACTGACAGACAAGTATTTTATTTTGAGTGTACATCTGAGGAGGGTGCGAAAGAGAAATTAAATACTCGAGGAGTAAACAAGTTGTTTAATCTGGAAACCGCGCTGACAAAATGCAGTGCTGTTCAGAAGCTTTCCAAAGAATGGTTACACTGCTTGGTTTGATCCACAGATAAAAAAAATAGGACCACAATGTGTAGTAAAACAAACAATACCACAGTACAGTACAGTTCAGTGCCTTTACAAAGAATGGTCACACTGCATGGTTTGATCCACAGATGAAAAAGTTAGAACCACACTGTATAGAAAATCAAACAGTAGCACAGTACAGTACCGTTCAGTAGCTTTACAAAGAATGGTCACACTGCGTGGTTTGATCCACAGATGAAAAAGGTAGAACCACGCTGTATAGTAAAACAAACAGTGACACTGTACAGTACTGTTCAGTAGCTTTACAAAGAATGGTCACACTGCATGGTTTGATCCCCAGATGAAAAAGTTAGAACCACACTGTATAGTAAAACAAACAGTACCACAGTACAGTACAGTTCAGTAGCTTTACAAAGAATGGTCACACTGCATGGTTTGATCCACAGATGAAAAGGATAGAACCACACTGTATCGTAAAACAAACAGTACCCGCACAGTACAGTACTGTTCTGTAGCTTTACAAAGAATAGTCACTCTACACTTGCATGGTTTGATTCATAGAACGTCGACTCGCGCTATTATACCAAAATGAAGATATCTTTCGAATGGTTTCTGTCGTTGCAGTATCATTGTCCAAAGATAAGACAGAGGGATCCCCTATTTAGCAGCGAAAAAAATAAATAAACAAGAAAAGACATGCAAGACATGCAATTGTCTTTTTTAAATCTGGATGAATGCGCAAACTTACTGAAGATCACAGGTGGAAAATAGCTGAAGCCGGAGAGCTTTTTCTTGCTGATAGTTTGATAGGTATATCATACGTTCTTCAAAAAAAAAACGAAGGACCTGTCTGATTTCTACTGAAAAGTGCATTCCTAACTTAAAAAGAAGTTTGTGGTTTTGGAGCATAGATTATTTGATCCGAAAATCGCCTTTAGGGATTGGATTTTCCGTGTTTCTAGCTGCTAATCGGTTTTCTTTAGAAATCAGAAATCTTCACGGTGGTTACTCGAATTGTTTACCGCTGAGTGCCAAAAACAAAGTACGCGCGCAGGAGTTTTGGATAATACATTTGGAGTATTACATTTTTGAAACAGAAAAACAAAATATTGGAACGTTAGTCGAGTACCCGTAGAGTAACCTTACTGAATTCTGGAAAACGGACAAGTTGTTTACTGTATGAAACCGTGGCCGATAATCTAGATAAATACACCTAACAACACAAGTGATTTCAACTTGTTGAAGTATACCGCTGGCATTTTGCTCGATGACGGCCGAATCATTCCGACTCATTGATTTCGTAGTAGTCATCAACTAGACTTAAGCTTTTTTCGAACGCTTGTTTTTCTGAATTTGCTAAAATCAGATGGACTTAGACAGAGCTCTTCCCTGACTAAGCGCTGAAGTTTAATCCAAGAATTTTTCGCCTGCCGACGCTCGTGTTCCTGACTCGAAGTAAAGTGATATCTACTAGTTATTTCCGGTTTCATTGCAGACGGGTTGAACTCACAATAGAGAAAATTTGTATCACTTGTGACTGGATAAAAAACAAATTGTCCTTTATCGTAGAGATTGAGTAAAAAAAAAAAAAACCAAGCATCTTGTGCGTTGCAAAACCTTTCTTTTCCGGTGTATTTAAGGGGAAAGATGCATGGCTGTCTGTTGCGGTTTAACACTTCCACACTACCCAAGACAATATTGCCCATGGAACGGCATTTTATCGGCGGCGCCCAAATTTTGACTCAGTCATTTAATACATCGAGGAATGTAAAATTTTCCATGACCCACCCGCCATAGGTTGGGAAAAATATTCGCTCGGTTTGGTGTGACGATGATGTAAATTTTACAGCTTTGTCGCGAAAACCCAAAGAATGCATTCTAACTAAGCTCGACAAAAATGTTACGTGCAGAACGTTTCATAGACAGAGAAACTGCCGCCTCTTGCAGGTCAAAGCGTTGCATTTTGTCGCTCTCTTTTCAACGTGGCTGAATTTGGTCTTCAAGTGATAAAAATACACGGTATGCTTGCTTGTTAACTTACCTTAGGCTAGAGTTCGCTTTCAAGGAAATCAAAGCCCGGAACATCGGGCGTTCCCGTGACTGTAATCGGGCACGGTTCGTTATGTTCGGAAGGAAGTATTGCTAGCTAATGACGTGTGTTAATAATACTTGACGTGCGTGTCATGAAACACTCAAATTGCTGTGCTTTGACTACGTTCGTAACTGCTCCCTACTTCGTTACATGGATCGACAATCATTTCGCCATGACCTTCGCTTCTATATTATGGAGAACTTCTGGACATAGCCGCGGCTGATACAGAGCTCAGACAGGTTGATAAATGCCATATCTACTCCACACACCAGTTTCGGTGCTCATTGATATAAATATTTACCTTCATTTGCGGTCAATAGCAGAAAAAACTCTGATAAGACGCCTCTTGTACCTCACTGATGAAGTAAACAGACGTGTAGACTTACTATAAGCAGTCTTGCGCAATATTGTAAATGAAACTCCTTAACACGGATAATTGCGATTCGTCTTATTGCCAGCCGGTGTTTCTCTCTCTTGTGCAGCAAAATAAACTGCCCATGCTGGCCTAGAAATATTTTTTCGCGAGACAATAATCATTGGTGTTCGAAACAAGAGGATCTGCCACAGATCTTTTTATTGTCAACTGTCAAAAATAAGCAATAGCTCAAGAGCGGTAGCGGGAAGCCATTTGAAAACAAATAACAATTCTCGGGTTTACATAAGACAGCCAGCAGAAGTCTGCGCTGAAGCACTGATATGGCTTCCAATTTTTCGTAGGATTTTTATGTGAAAGTAGCCCTTTCGCGCACGCCTTGAGCAGTCGTAAATTAAATTAACTATCAACCCCGAGTATCCAAGTTCATTAGCTTGGTTTTACAATGATCTTAATTACCCGTATGGTTTCAAACTTACCTCCAGCAGTTAGGTCTGGTTAGTTTATTTATTCTCTCTTCCGGTTGAAGCGAACAGCAATTTTTAGTAAAATTATTTAAGTTTGACAAAAATTAAAGGCTCATAGGAAGTTATCTTGTGAAATTCTTTTTTCCATCTTCAGCTGACTTGTGTCATCGAACATAACATAGCTAGCCGGCTAGCTTAGCTCTGATTGGTAGATTTCTGGCACCTTCGTGGGCGTTCCTCAAGGTCCCATTTTGGTTACACTTCAGTGAAAATCCCAGGGACAAAAAGCACGAATGTTCATTGCTATGGAGAAGTTACTCTGCGTGGTTTTATTAATCGCAACATTTCGACAGGCAAAAGCTACAAAATGGATTCCAAACGAAGGTGAGATTTCACTGCTGTCTTGAGATTGCTGTTTAGATTGCAGCGAGCTTTAAATTCGCGCGGTTATATTTATAGCTTCATATTTACGGTTTTCCTCTGCAGGCCCCGCGCGCTACAACGTCGCTACACTCAGTAATAATGGATATGTTGAATATGAAGTGACGACTCCCGAGCGAGTAACCAAGACGGGAAAACGCCTGCCAGTACATAAACATTTTATGAAATACAGTCACAGTGGAAAGCATTCAGGAACTGTGTATTATAAACTAAATGTCTTTGACCGATCTTTCCTATTTCGCTTGAAGCAAAATACTCAGTTTGTGTCACCGTCGCTCACTGTGGAGCATGTGTTTAGCGATACTCGTCGACTGCCGTTTGCTGGGGATTTGCTACACTGCTTCTATCGTGGACATGTTCAGGGAGATCCTCTTTCAAGCGCGGTATTTAATTTGTGCAATGGTCTGGTAAGTCTGTTACGCTTTTGTTTGACAATTATCAATTTTTGCCGATTGGCTTTCCTACCATGGCAGACGCTGACAGCGATTCTGTGTTGCAGTTTGCACTGTAGGATTTTGCGCGCTCGCGAAAAGATTGTACTATTAAATTCAGTCGGGTTCTTGCGCGTTCCTGAGTTGAAGGGATTCGTTGCTCATGTGATGAGAACATTTGGTAAAATTATCATCCCGGACAGCGTCGGCAAAAAACGCATAATATTTATTTACTCAATTAACGTTGCACGGCCTTACATACAACACCGCGGCTTTTGTTGGGAAGTGGGACTGTGGTCGCGAACTCACAGGCTACAAAGGAAGCATTTTTGCTGAGCAGGATTTTTGTATTAGCAGCCAAAGCGCTTATCCTGACTTTATGAACGTGAGAAGCTTTGTGAAAGATTGTTTAGTTAGTCGGGAGAGTTGCGGTCGCCCTTTTGGAATTTTTTGTCTTGGGTTTTATGTGAACCGGAAGCGCTACAGAGCGAAAAGTGACCCCCTGGTAAACAAAGGGGTACATGCGCCCTGTCCTACTCACGAACTGTCGGTTTCAGTAACCGGTTGTGGTGACAAACTTCAATTTCCTCGCCAATCTACTAGATCTACTGCTCTTAAAAGTAAATAACGCGGATCGAAAAAACGCGCAAAGTAACAATTTTATAATAAAGAAGTACTAACATTAAGTATTTTTGCAGAGTAGTGCTATATCTGTTTAGTTTTGTTAACCGCGCCTGTTATTTTACTCTTCTTTTAGCGCGGTAGTTTTGTTTCAAATGGACAGCGATATTTTATTGAGCCAACGAAAGACGATAAGACGAATTCTACCAAATACTCCAGGAAATACCATATCGTGTATCGTCATTCTTCATTTGAAGGAAACTATCGCTCAAACGGGACTTTAACGTCAACATGCGGTTTGGAAGGTAAGCTTGAATTTCATAACATTTTTCTCTCTGCGGTTTCGCGCTTCCCGCGAAACACTGCTAAAAATCTGCGCGCTCGATTTGCTACTACCGCGACGCTTTCCGCGGTCTAGAAGCTTATCTTCTTATGCGCTCGTGTACGCGTTATCTTGTTGAACGATGTTAATGTTTCCACGTAGTATACGATCCTGCGCCAAAGTACTTGCCTCTGGAGACAAAATGTAAACACCCATCTGCCCTTTGAAAGCCAGTTCAATGCACCTGTCAGTCAATTATATATTGCTAAGTAACTTTTTCCCGAGGAAATAGACAGTGTCTTTCTGTCTATTTAACAGCGGTGAAAAACAAATCGTCAATATTGAAATGATTAATGATTCGTAGCACGCTGTTTCAGAGAGGATAGTGGCTCGCGTTTGACCTCTCCGCTCCGCAACCTGACGTCGTGCAAGCGCGGGAAAGACGAAAGAAATTACATGATGTTCATCGCGTATTCTCAAGCGATCACGTATGTCTTTCAAAAGATATGACGCGAAAACGAAGATAAGCCTTTGTTGTCATTGAATACCCACCGTATCTGATAAGTCTTTGTGTTTTATTAGCTTTTCTTACGCGTCTGACTTAAACAGCATTTACCACCTTCAGCCGAAAATTTCCATGCTTGGAAGGAGCGAGTGATACAACAGTTACCTTGAGTCAGTTTTGAACGGAACATGTTCATGTTGCGAAAAGAATGTTTGTTAAATTGGATCAAAACATCAGCAAGTGTCTCATTGTCTCATAATCAAGAACTTGAATTAAAAGGCTTAAAGATATGAACTCTTCGCCGGCGCCATATCATGTTATTATGACAGAGGGTGCAAATTTTTTAGATACCTCAGATTCCTAATCGTTCAGAACCCTGCAGTTAGCCTTCCCAGCTCTGGCGTTTAAAGCTATCGTTATCAATCCATGCTAGTTTTTTAAAGTTACTTACCTTGAAAGATTTTCACGATGTCTAATCGCTTCGGTTGTATAGAGAGAAACCTACCAATTGAATGACTTCTTTAACAGATGCCTCCGCATAACCAACTCCGTGTTATTTTGAGGTCACTGTCAAATTGCGTACAGTAGTTTCTTGTCCAGACAGACTAATCATCAAATTGTCGCTCGTAAAAAAATTTTTTCACACAACTGAAAAACCTACGTGATGTCGAAATCATTTTTCCGGATATTTCTCGCGCCTTGCTATGTCGGTAACCCAAGATGGAACGTCTCTAGCATTTTAAACTCGTTGTATCGAGATTAATAGGTCCGTGATCGATTTTAAATGATGTCGTTCCCATCTCGTGCTGTAATCGATCTACACCAGGGTACTTGGCTGATTAGCGCTTTGAGGCTAAGGCCTCGTTTTTGGCCATTGTAACTTAAGTACTTTAATGTTATACTGTAGCACAGACAAACAGAAGAGGTTTGGAAGACATTCCTAAATTTCCTTGATTTCTAAGAAAGACTGTAATAGGGCGTCAGGAACAAACGGCTACCGCATTTGGTAGCTTCATTTAACGAAGTGGTTACCTTATAGAAGGTACACAGAGGATTTTTCTGCTAAAAGCTATAACTCTCGCAGAAATATTTAAAACCTTTAAAGCTAAAACAAAGCTCCCGCATTTGGTAGCTTAAGCCAACGAAGTGGTTATGTTATAGACGGTATACAAACGATTTCTCTAGCTCAAAGCTGTAACTCTCGTAGAAATATGTAAAACCTTAAAGCTAAAACAAAACTACTCTATTTAGTAGCTTAATCCAACAAAGTGGCTACGTTATAGAAGGTATACAGACGATAGACTGATAAAATGAGCCATTTGAGGAGGCTCTGATGTTTGTCTATTATCAAATCAGGTTGTTGTTTTTTTCTTTTCATTCCGAAAGTGCCAAAAGTTTAAAATGCAATAACGATACAAAACGAAATGGAAAACAAAGTCCCAAGGATTTCCGACTTAGACAACGAGAAACAAAGCACGTGATTTCAAAGGAATATATCTAGCGGATTTTTGTGACAATCATTCATTGTACCCATCATTCATTGTACCTTACTGTTCAGAATTTAATATCATTTGTTTTACAATGCCCAAAGAAAAGATACCGAATAACAAAAATAGTTGACCAACTCAGCTACCCTAACATTTAGAGTAATCTGATTGGCTCGCTATATCAAAATATTCGACACTATTCGCCTCCCACGGGTTGAATAAGCCTGGGGATTCTGGGAAAACTGTAGTGCAAGTGAGTTTTGTTCGAAGAAAAACAAAAATTGCCGGCGTCAATTCTCGCTTTGCAGGTGATTCCGAGAGTTGTTGTTAAAATTGCTTCCTTGGTATACATACCAAAACAATCATTCTCTTCTGAATCTCGGTGAATAGTGGTTTTAGAAATATTCACCTCGATTTTAGCAGAGTAATCAGAATATTGGGAAAACAATCAAGAATTACGTGTCAGCATTATTTGCAAGACGCAGTGACCTAAGGGACGGACCATTAGAAAAGTGATGGCGGGAGGGGGGGGGGGGGGGTGGGGAAAAAAAACAAAAAAAAATTCATGCAAAGAAGAAGGTAAAAAAAAAATTCATGCAGAAGGAAGGTCCAATTGTGACTTTTTCACACGTAGTAAAAACAATTCGAGCAGAGGGGTTCACCTGAAAAAAAATTCCTGCACAAGCAGTGAGCGAAAAAAAAAATTCGTGCAAGCTGAAAATTCCCCCCCTCCCCCCCCCCCCCATCACTTTTCTAATGGTCCGTCCCTAACTTGGAGATCTTAAGCCTGCATTTTTCGTCTTGTAGTATATTTCCATCGACGTTGAAACTCGCAAAAAAATTATTATATGTATCATCTTAAGAAATTCTTCACAAATGACTCTTTTTCCTTGTTGCACGTGTGTAGAGACCAACCAGCCTCTCCCCTTAGCACGTGGTAAAGCGCCACACCCTACAAAAAACAACAGCACGCGGAGCCGAAGAAAGAAAAGGGGATTGGATGAAGCTTTTGTTGAAACTATGGTAACGGTCGACAAAACGATGGTGGATGCGTTCGCTAGTAAGGCGGATCTCCAGAGTTACATTATCACCCTAATGGGAGTGGTGAGTGTCGAGTATATTTTTCCGATACTCAAACAGATGTTATTGAGCCAGCGTTAGGTCCGTACAGAGGCCTTATTTGTCAAGTCCTGTTATTGATAGTTTCTAGATCAAGACCAAAGATGGCTCGTTCTCCAGGTACCGACACAGATGACGTAGCGCATTGTTTCACCATTGTGTGTAAATTATTCAGTAACATATTTTTTTATTGTATGGCCTTGTTTTACGTCATCTGTGCCGGTACACGGAGAAGCACCCCCAAAGATGAGCTCCGCAAACGTACAAAACAAAACGATACCAAAATTTTCTCAAGAAACTGGGCAAACCAAACGAATTGATTAATAATGGTAATTTAACTGAGTGGAGTGCAATTTGGTCTGAAATCATACGCGTGATTTCAAATATCGAACGAGCGCGTAGCGCGAGTTCGATTTGAAATCACAAGTAGCTCAAGTTTATCATGACAAAACCGTTGGGAATCCAATCAACATTGTATTAGTAAAGATTGTAATGCTGGAAACAGAGGAGGTACGAAATTCTCAAACAATCTCAATAAGTTTTAATACGTTATTAAACAAAGAGTACTTTTCAGTAGCTTTACAAAGAAAAGTCACACTACATGGTTTGATACACAGATGAAAAAGATAGAACCACACTGTATAGTAAAACAAACAGTACCACAGTACAGTACTGTCCAGTAGCTTTACGAAACGTCAGCACCTCCCTTTTACCTTACGGTGGTATAACGTACTTAATCAACTCGTTTGACTTACCCAATTTCTTGTGTTTCAATTCCCTACCGACGCAGCACCAGTTTCTTTACAAACTATCCCCACAAAATTTTCTCAGTATGGACCGAACGAGTTGGTTTGTTAATAAAGTGCTATTCGTTAAAGCTACTTCGCAAACTCGTCTAAATGGTTTACTGTACATGTGCCAAATTTCAGATACAGATAGAACACAGTAGAACCGTGAGGAGCCAGTTTGGAAGAATTTTTAACTCAATCGAAACCTAAAAATGAAAACAGGGAGGGTTTTGGCGGGTTCGATTCGACCGAAAATTACTATTTAAATTACCGAAATGTTCGTATGTCAAATGGAACGTTACTTTCCACCTGACTGGCACTATCTCGTTCCATTCCCACTCGTCTGAGGTAAAGAAACTGGTAATACATTCATGTCCTATATACACCAAACATTTAAAGCATTGTAACTCTTCTGCTTTTCAAGATATCTTGCTGAAAAAATTAATGTAAACAAAGCATCAAGTAAGAAACAACGTGTAGAAGTATAAGATTTTTTGCTGCAAACGTTTTCGTGTAATTATCGATTGAAAACTCAAACAGGTCTGGAAGAACGGCACCAAAATATAGGACATGAATGTATTACCAAGAAACTCGCCGAACATTGAAGGTTTGTCAACGCCGCCATGTTTACCTTTGGTCGAGGCAACAGTCACGGCTAGGGGAACTAGGGACGACTAATGCGGAGAAGAAATGTCAAATGGAACAGAAAATTGCCGAAATGTCCGGAAAAACGGACAACATTGAGAGGTTGCCCGAAATTTTTGAAATGGGTTTCCGCAAATTTTCTATTCCATTCCATTTTGAACCGGAATTTTCGGAAATTTTGGTCGAATGGAACGCGCCCTATTTTAACAAGCAGGGGCGTAGCTAGGGGGGGGGGTCCTGGGGTGCCCGTGACCCCCCCCTTTGTGAGACTAAATTAGAGTAATTGATGTTACGTGGAACTTAATTCATCTATGCAGTTATTTTGTAGGCTTGTCCCCCCTTTACCCCCCCCCCCCACTCCACGCTCACTGACAAAAAAATTCACATTTAGTAAAACACTGCGTGGATGTCGACATAACAATCTGTTAAGTACCCTGGGTGTAACACAGTGTGACCCCCCCTTTGAAAAATGCTAACTACGCCTTTTAGGCTACGTTACAAAATACGAAGTCAGTAAATTCAATTGGAGAGTGGTCCATCTTAGGGACGGACCATTAGAAAAGTGATGAGGGGGGGGGGGTGGGGAATTTTCAGCTTGCATGAATTTTTTTTTTCGCTCACTGCTTGTGCACGAATTTTTTTTTTCAGGTGAACCCCTCTGCACGAATTTTTTTTACTACGTGTGAAAAAGTCACAATTGGACCTTCCTTCTGCGTGAATTTTTTTTTTTTACCTTCTTCTTTGCATGAATTTTTTTTCTTGGCATTTTCCCTTGCATGGATTTTTTTTTTGGTTTTTTCCCCACCCCCACCCCCCATCACTTTTCTAATGGTCCGTCCCTTAGCTGTTCGCGCACAGGAAAATTCGGACCGATTACAGAATCAATCAGATTGTTCCTTTGCCTCTGTTATGGGAAAGTCGTATTATGTGGTTTAACAAATGGCTGGTGAGTTGAAAATCTAGTGAAACCCATTTGTTACTACCACTTGACTTGATTTCCTTTTATTCGCAGGTAGCTCAAGTTTATCATGACAAAACCATTGGGAATCCAATCAACATTGTATTAGTAAAGATTGTAATGCTGGAAACAGAGGAGGTACGAAATTCTCAAACAATCTCAATAAGTTTTAATACGTTATTAAACAAAGAGTACTTTTCAGTAGCTTTACAAACACTGCATGGTTTGATCCACAGATGAAAAAGATAGAACCACACTGTATAGTAAAACAAACAGTACCACAGTACCGTACTTTTCAGTAGCTTTACAAAGAATGGTCACACTGAAAGGTTTGATCTACAGATGAAAATGTTAGAACCACACTGTATAGTAAAACAAACAGTACTAAAGAACAGTACTGTTCAGTATGGTCACACTGCATTGTTTGATCCACCAAGAGAAACCACAGATGAAAAATTTAGAACCACACTGTACAGTGAAACAAATAGTACCACAGTACAGTACTGTTTAGTAGCTTTCTATGGTCGTGAAACATTCCATAGTTTTAGTGACCATGTACTGAGAGTCACATTTTTTGCTCCGCAAGGGTAAACGTTTTTTTCTGACGGAGATTGCTGTTTGATTTTTTTGTTTTCTTAGCCGGGTCTTCACATCTCGTCAGACGCCGCGGATACTCTGAGAAGTTTCTGCCGCTGGCAAGCGAAAGAGATGGCCCAGGTAAAAAGTCACCCCGAACATCACGATACGGCAATCCTTCTGACAAGGTAAGATCCAGGTCCATTGATTATTCGTAAAAAAAATCCGTACCTAGGTAAACATAACTTCTCTGTGCCCTGTGATCTGAATAGTAATTCTCCTTAGTTAGTACAATACTAATGAGTTGTTGCATTGGCTAAGTGTGAAGTCAACAAGGCGCGAAAATAAAAAAAAAATTCCAAGTCGCCACGTGGGGACTTTAAAGGAAAAATGGTCGCGAAGTTAAAAATGTAGTCGCCAAAAAGTAAAATAACAGGTAGGATTTTGGCCCGGTAGTTTATTGGATTATGAACCAAGAGTGCGTGACACTCATGGCCTGCGTGACACTCGCTTTCTTCATATGGCACGGTCCACTCCTTGCTCTCCGCCTTTCCATTTTTCTTTCTCCTTCTCTAGTCTGCGTGATGTCGTAAATATACTATTCGAATTTTCATTCTTTCCTTTCTTTCTTCTCTCATTCTTACAGTGTACTGTCGTTCCCATTTCAGGAGGGATATCTGCCGACGACCGGGAAGATGCGATACTTTAGGTAAAAATCTCTAAGCACGCAAATTTGTCCTGCTCTAAACCGTTACATTCTGTAACCACCCCCAAAAAATGGTTTCTGTCCTAGATGATCCCTTGAGGATCAAATCATGCCGTTTGACCATTCTTTGGAAAGCTACTAAACAGTACTGTACTGTGGTACTGTTTGTTTTACTACACAGTGTGGTTCTGACTTTTTCATATGTCGATCAAACCATGCAGTGTGGCCATTCTATGCAAAGATTATGGACTGAGGGGGTTTATGTTGAGGCGTCCATCTTGATCAGGATATCAGCAAATAAATTAGGCTAAACTTGCTATTATTGTATTTCAGTTGTTTATCCAGTTAATTCAATTATTTATTTGCCTGTTTTCTTACGTAATGCAGCTGCTAACTGTTGACACCTGATGCGTATTAATATAATCATTGCTACATTCAGCAAGACGAAAAATGCAGGCTTAAGTTCTCCAAGTTAGGGACGGACCATTAGAAAAGTGATGGGGGGGGGGGGGGGTGGGGAATTTTCAGCTTGCAAGAATTTTTTTTTCGCTCACTGCTTGTGCAGGAATGTTTTTTTCAGGTGAACCCCTCTGCCTGAATTTTTTTTACTACGTGTGAAAAAGTCACAGTTGGACCTTCCTTCTGCATGAATTTTTTTTTCCCTTCTTCTTTGCATGAATTTTTTTCTTGGCATTTTCCCTTGCATGAATTTTTTTTTTCCCCACCACCCCCCCCCCCATCACTTTTCTAAGGGTCCGTCCCTTAGGCCGCCCGCTTTGACCAGCGTTTGCTCTATGCGTGCGCAACTGATTTGTATGTTTTGAATTTGAATTGATTGAATACAAATTAAATGTTGGATGTTACCTTGGCAGTGTTTGTTTCAAAATGCTGTTTCCAGATTAAACAACTTGTTTACTCCTTGAGCTTTACTCTCCTTTGTTAACCTATTTTGTTTTTCATGCGTCACCAGGTCTGGCGGAGCTTGGAACCATGTGCATTGAGTCAAGAAGTTGCGCACTGGCGGAAGACTCGGGCCCAAGCACAGCGTTCACGATCGCACACGAGCTGGGTCATGTGTGAGTAGCTCGCTTGTAATAGTGATATTCATACTGTAACAGTACATCATGTGTGCATTTATTGGCATAACGCTGCGCTATAATTGCTGTAAGGGACGGACCATTAGGAAAAGGGATGGGGGGGGGGGGGAATTTTCAGCTTGCACGAATTTTTTTTTTCGCTCACTGCTTGTGCAGGAATTTTTTTTTCAGGTGAACCCCTCTGCACGAATTTTTTTTTATTACGTGTGGAAAAGTCACAATTGGACCTTCCTTCTGCATGATTTTTTTTTTTTACCTTCTTCTTTGCATGAATTTTTTTTTCTTGTTATTTTACCTTGCATGAATTTTTTTTGTTTTTTTTTCCCACCCCCCACCATCACTTTTCTAATGGTCCGTCCCCAAAGTGTCGGACGGGTGCAAGAATTTTAGAGCGCGAAACACCTGGTTATGGCGGGGCAGGTTCCCTTACCCTCACCCTCATACTTCCCGCTCTCTCGATTCGTGCCCGAAATCTCCTTCTCAAACCATCAATAATTCATAAGAGGAAGACAAAGGAAATCAGGCACTGTGACGTGTTTGGATATCCGATGAAACACCGTTTGCTTTTGCATTGATAATTTCTCCTGGTAAATCCCATTGTTTGAGAAGTTATATCAAACACGCGATACATGTGTTTTATCACATCAAAAACCTCAAATTTCGCCAAAAATACTCCGGTGCGCGTCGTATTCTCAGCTCTAATCCCATTGTTTGATATGTGGTGAAACGCTGTCTCTCGTTCTTGGTGTATTATATCAAACACGAGATACAGAGTTTCATCACATATAAAACACGAGATACAGTTTTTCATCAAACACGAGATACAGTGTTTCATCACATATCAAACAACGCAGCAGTGGAGTATTTTTATCGAATTTCGAGGTGTTTGATATGTGATGAAATACATGTATCAAGTGTTTGATATATCTTCTCGAACGAAATTATTTAGAAGGAGAAATTAGGGATGCAAAAACAAGCCGTGTTTCATCAGATATCCAAACACGTCACGGTGCTTAATTTCCTTTGTCTTTCGTTTGGGCATTATTAATGAGTTTGAGAAATATTACTCTCCCTCCTTCCTCTTTGAACACTTGCTATGCTGGCGAGGTGCTGATCATTTTATTGGTAATATCGTTTCAGTTTTAACCTTCCTCACGATGGTGACAACAACATCTGCACCAGAGGTAGCGGCAAACAGCATCTAATGGCTCCCTCCCTCAGCTTTGACACTAAACCCTGGTCGTGGTCAACTTGCAGCAGGGATAAACTGACAGATTTCTTAGAGTAAGTAGAATGAAAGCGACTGACGAACCGTGTTAGTCTTCACAAGAAATTGGGTGAATCACACGAGTTGATCGAAGTAAGTTATACCACTATAAGGTAAAAGGGAGGTGCTGACGTTTCGAACGTTAGCCCTTCGTCAGCACCTCCCTTTTACCCTACGGTGGTATAACTTACTTCGGTCAACTCGTTTGATTTACCCAATTTCTTGTGTTTCAATTTCCCACCGACGCAGCACCAGTTTCTTTAGAAACTATCCCCACAATACGTGTTAGTCTTCAATTGCTCGTTTTCAGCCTTCTTTCAACCAGCTGCTCTATTGGTTTACCGAAACAAAAGAAAGGTTTAAAAGTAAAAGTTGAGATTAAATGTCAAAGAAATTGTGTTGTCCTTAACTTTGCCGCTGTCCACCAATATAGCGGCGACCAATGGTCGACCTTCCGAAAACGTTTCTTTGGGAAAATCTAGTAGCGGTAGAATCTTGATTTCAAAGCGTGCAGTTTCCGGCGACTCAACCTTTAAGGCGAGTATTTAGGTGAAAAGGGAAACTTTGTAATCTTATCAAACCTTTGTTAGAATTTTATTTAGAATTAACGAATAAATGTTTTGTTTTCAGCCTTGGGTATGGAGATTGCTTATCCGACAAACCTCACGAAAAGACGAGGATAAAATTCCTCGACAGTTTACCTGGAGAACTGTACAGCGCCGAAAAGCAATGCCAGATGTTGCTTGGCAAAAAGTCTTCCCTCTGTCCATTCATGGCAAGTAAAAGGAACAACTTAGGGACGGACCATTAGAAAAGTGATGGAGGGGGGGGGGGGGGGTGGAGAATTTTCAGCTTGCATGAATTTTCTTTTTCGCTCACTGCTTGTGCAGGAATTTTTTTTTTCAGGTGAACCCCTCTGCACGAATTTTTTTTACTACGTGTGAAAAAGTCACAATTGGACCTCCCTTCTGCAGGAATATTTTTTTAGCTTCTTCTTTGCATGAATTTTTTTTTTTGGCATTTCCCTTGCATGAATTTTTTTTGGGTTTTTTCCCCACAACCCCCCCCCCCTCCCCCATCACTTTTCTAATGGTCCGTCCCTTAATGAACTTAAAAGAGGCCTGTTATGGGGGTTCTTTATGTCGCCCGTTTGAGTTTCAAACCTTTTCACGTCGTAATTTCGGAAGGTTCGCAGGTCGCTGTCGTAATTTCTCGTCAGCGGCTCGTCGTTCGTCATCGTTTCAGCTCCTTCGTATCGCCGTTTCAAGGCCATGTCGCTTGCCGGAATTTACCCCTAACAGGGCCTCTTTAAGTGGAGCCATTTTGTAATCCTCTACTAATCCTTTAAGTCCAGGTAGTGACCAGCATCCAATTTCTCATTACAATACTCATTGTTCATCAACCATATGCATTATGCATTATATTTTTTGCATTCAAGGAACCTTGCAGGCGGCTTTGGTGCGTGAAGAAGATTGGAGACAGGAAAGGTTGTTACACACATCACATGCCTTGGGCAGACGGGACGCCCTGCTCGAAGAACAAGGTAAAATTTTCATTAACCACATATAGACACATTTTATGTAATACGTAATTAATGAATCAATTGCCTTGTTATGAGTTACAAACTTCACTGACTATATCCGTCAGATAACACCTCTTGAGCCAACTCCATCGTTCGTGGTACTATTTGTTTTACTGTACAGTGTGGTTCTAAGTTTTTCATCTGTGGATTCTCTTGGTGGATCAAACAATGCAGTTTGACCATTCTTTGTAAAACTACTGAACATGTACTGTGGTACTGTTTGTTTTACTATACAGTGTGGTTCTAACTTTTTCATCTGTGGATCAAACCATGCAGTGTGACCATTCTTTGTAAAGCTACTGAACAGTACTGTACTGTGGTACTGTTTGTTTTGCTATACAGTGTGGTTCTAACTTTTTCATTTGTGGATCAAACCATGCAGTGTGACCATTCTTTGTAAAGCTACTGAACAGTACTGTACTGTGGCACTGTTTGTTTTACTATACAGTGTGGTTCTAACTTTTTCATCTGTGGATCAAACTATGCAGTGTGACCATTCTTTGTAAAGCTACTGAACAGTACTGTACTGTGGTACTGTTTGGTTTACTATACAGTGTGGTCCTATCTTTTTCATCTGTGGATCAAATCATGCAGTGTGACCATTCTTCTTTGGAAAGCTACTGAACAGTAGCGTAATGTGGTACTGTTTGGTTTACTATACAGTGTGGTCCTATCTTTTTCATCTGTGGATCAAATCATGCAGTGTGACCATTCTTCTTTGGAAAGCTACTGAACAGTAGCGTAATGTGGTACTGTTTGGTTTACTATACAGTGTGGTCCTATCTTTTTCATCTGTGGATCAAATCATGCAGTGTGACCATTCTTCTTTGGAAAGCTACTGAACAGTAGCGTAATGTGGTACTGTTTGGTTTACTATACAGTGTGGTTCTAAAAGTGAACTTGTTATATATATTTAGCAATTATTCCACGAAATCGAGTCGTATATGAGCTAATAGCCAACGAGGCGCGTAGCGCCAAGTTGGCTATAGCTCATATGCGACGAGATTGAGTGGAATAATTGTTTTATTATGTCTCTAAACCCTCGCTTATGAGACACTGGAATTAGTTTGTACGACAAGAATTGACTTTGTTATTGTTTTTGAACTGAACCATGTTGTCGAGCCGACATATTGTAAAGCCGATGTGTAAAAAAGTTTCAAACACGAGTCTGGCTCGTTTTTAAACAACTCTTTAATGTACATGTCAATTTTTTTTTCGAGTTAGCAAATTAGTTTGAGAATTTTAAAGTGGAAAAAGTAGGCAGAAATAAAATAAAAACTCAGTTTACGGGCTTCACAGTTCTTTCAAAATGGCGGCTGTTTGTAAGAGTTTCACTTTCGTTCGTAATAAACAATTTCGCAATATAATTTGCTCACTTACCGTCGAATAATTTCATCCCATATTTATTTGCTTCGGTAGTATTTTTTGGTGTATGATTTTTAAGCTTGACTTGAATTTCTCCCTGTCTAATTCAAGAAATCGTCCCTCCATAATGGCCGTTTTCCATGCCAATGGTATATGAGCTGATATACTATGAGTAGGGAACCAATAAGAGCGCGCGTTTGCTCATATACAGGGGTTGCAGATATAATAAACATATATATAAAATTTCATAAATGTGCACTGCGGTAGAAAGATATTTAATAAATGAAAGATTCTTGCAGTTAAGTAAGCATAGTCAGTTGTCAAGATAAAACCTGTGGATCAAACGATTCAGTTTGACCTTAATTTGCGACTGTTATATTGGAATTCCTTTATTTTGGAATTCCTTTTAGCCCACATTTTTACACGTAGGCTTAGTCAAAGAACGGAAGATAACATTCCAGTCTTACTGATTCAAGTGGCCACCTGAAATTGTCAACGTTGATCTTGACTGTTAAAGCCAGGATACGAAATCGATACGAGAAGCCACAGAGCGGCGATAATTATTTATGTCGGAAATATTGGTCATTGACTGTCGTCGTCTTGAATCGACAGTAGGCGGGGTAACAAACGCTTTATTTTTTATGGTACACATTCTTTTGCCACTCTCACAGTAAGACAGTGCCAGTGGGATTACTCTGCAGTGTGGTTCCATTTTTTTTTATCTGTGGATGAAAACCACGCAGTGTGACCATTCTTTGGAAAGCTACTGAACAGTACAGTACTGTGGTACTGTTTGTTTTACTATACAGTGTGGTTCTATCTTTTTCATCTGTGGATCAAACCATGCAGTGTGACCATTCTATGGAAAGCTACTGAACAGTACTGTACTGTGGTACTGTTTGTTTTACTATACATTGTGGTTCTAACTTTTTCATCTGTGGATTAAACCATGCAATGTGACCATTCTTTGTAAAGCTACTGAACAGTACTGTACTGTGGTACTGTTTGTTTTACTATACAGTGTGGTTCTATCTTTTTCATCTGTGGATCAAATCATGCAGTGTGACCATTCTTCTTTGGAAAGCTACTGAACAGTACTGTACTGTGGTACTGTTTGTTTTACTATACATTGTGGTTCTAACTTTTTCATCTGTGGATTAAACCATGCAATGTGACCATTCTTTGTAAAGCTACTGAACAGTACTGTACTGTGGTACTGTTTGTTTTTCTATACAGTGTAGTTATATTTTTTTTCGTCTGTAGATCAATACCATGCAATGTGACCATTCTTTGGAAAGCTAATGAACAGCTCTGTACTGTGGTAAACTCACTCTGTCGAAGGACTAACGCTCGAAACGTCAGCACTCCCTTCTTTTACCTTTCGGTGGTACAAATTACCTTATCAACTTGTTTGATTATCCCAATTTGTTGTACTGTGGTACTGTTTTTTTTACAATACAATGTGACTCTAACACTTTCATTTGTGGATGAAACCAATAAGTATTCGATTGTACGCACTATTGTGAATGTTTTTTTTTTATAACTGAAATGTGGTTAGAACCTTAATCTGGGAGGAGGGTGTGTCCTTAATCTGGGAAGAGTTATTTTCGCCATACTATCAAATGTCTGTTTTGCATTCTTCGGGCGCCTGTCGACTCCACAAGCATTCTTGCAAATTTCAGTTCTCCAGAACTTTTCAATTACAAATCACCTTCTTACTAAAAAACAAACAGCAATTGATATCTTTTTTATTACTCTGGATATGGGTGAATGTGTAATGTAATGGCCATAAATGATAGTCGCGTGTATCCCCAATTTTTTCTTTGCCTTTTTACGACTGCACGTTGAATCAATTTACGTGTTTTGTTGTTGTCATCCTGTCGCTGCAAGTCTTTTCTCTTAAGCTCATGGAGACCTGGGAATTGTCGACGTCAGAAGGAAATCCTTTCTTGGTAAAGAAAATTTGTTGTATGTAAAAAATCAAAACGATTGTACCGTTTGACGTTGGTTCCGACCTTGAGACCAAGAATCAAGCCAATTTGTACTTGGCAAGAGTTTCAAGGGTCTTCGTCACGAGAGAACAAAACAAAACCGACCTTACTCTAAACAGCTAACCTCTTCTCTTCGTTCACAATGTCACATCTTTAACGACATTTCTAAATGTCGTTTTAACAGTTCATTCTGCAAACGACCCCACGGCACAGTATTTTACACTGACATCTTTGGAAAGTTTCTCCTTAAACGTTCTTTCCTGGTGGCAGCGTTTTCGTGTTTTAGAACGTTTTTCTCTACTTAAATTGTTTTTCACGTGAAAAGGAGAACGTCTTTCATTTATTACGTGAAAGTGTTATCGTAGAAAATCGACGTAATGGAATCCCAAGATTACATGAAATAAATATGCGATAATCTTATCAGGGGTGACATTTAGTTGCTCGTTTGCCAAAACGTCTTTTTAATTAAAATACCTTGATATAGATTCTTCAAACTTTTGTGCTAAGAAATATTACAGCAACCCAATTCCTATCTTACTATAATTTCAAATGTTTCTCGTCTATTTCGTGTTGAGTATATTTTTACCTAATTTGATTAAATTAGTCGTATGTTACTGTTTGATTAAAAGTTGGTGTAACGTACAGACGTGCGTATTAGGCAAACCTAAAAGCGGAGCTCCTCACACAGTCCCTCCAAAAATGCTTGAAAACTTGTAGAAAGAACTCAGCTTTATGCTTATGTCCCTCCAAAAACGCTTGAAAACTTGCAGGAAGAAAATTTTTCCTCCAAAACCGCTATGAATAATCCGTTTCTTCAGCAAAACATTGTAGACTGCTGTAGACTGCTGGCTGTAGGTTGTGTAGCCGCGGCAAGCCGCGAAAAGCGCGCGAAAGCAAAGCCTCGTTTCGGTTTAAGACCTTCTAAATATCCCGGATGACTATGGCCGCCATGTTGGGGCAACATCGTCGTCGTCGTCGCTAGGCGCACGCGCCCGCGAGCCATGCCGCTAGCCACGATGACCATAAAAACTCAAACGCATGGTTTTCTCAATTTCTATCCTCGCACGGTAGTTATGGGGCTCCGCTCTGCGGCTCTTCGAGACGCTGTGGAGCTCCGCTACAATTTTAGACTAAGGGGAGACCCATGGGGTGTTTTTTTTTTCACCTTGCAGTGGTGCATCAGAGGCCAGTGCGTAAAGAAACGACGGTTAAAAGCGGTAGACGGAAACTGGGGCGAATGGGCGGCGTATGCCCAGTGTACAAGAACTTGTGGTGGTGGAGTCTCTTTCTCGTTTAGAAAGTGCAATAAACCAGCGTAAGTAGTGAAGACTCCATAGATACAAGACACAAATCTCGTCTCTGATTGCCTAACAAAACGAACGAATAAGTCACTGCAAGTCACTGACGAGACCACAAAAAAAAGTTGCTCTAAGGGACCGTTTATTTTTTACGAGGAAGGGGAGGGGGGTGGGGGCTGGTGGGATTGCGGGGGAGGCATGCGAAAAAAAACGACCTTGGAGGGGAGAGAGAGAGGGCCATCCCAAAAAAATAGGGAAAAAATGAGGGCGGGGGGCTTGACCTGACATATTTTCGCAGTACTTTGAAATGGCATAATATTTTAACAGGAGCCCATCAATGAAATCGCTGCTTCAAGGGGGGAGGCATGTGAAAAAAATTGGAAAGGTGGGGGGGGTCACGTAATTCTTAAATGGTTCTTCCCGAATCACACCAGCTGCCCCTCCCTCCCTTGTAAAAAAAACGAACGGTCCCTAAGGAAAGACAAACGCTCGAAACGTCAGCTGCCCCCTTTTATTTTACAGATGTACTACTTCTTTTTTTAAAAAAAAACCTTTGAAAAAAGAATTTTGGGGTGTTGCAATTTCCCACATAACCAGGATAAAATGAGGTAAGAGAACGCATCTTCCATACTGGGCTCTCTTACTATGATAAGGGGACAGAATCAAGAGAAAATGAGGTAAGAGAACGTATCTTCCATACTGGGTTCTCTTACTATGATAAGGGGACAGAATCAAGAGAAAATGAGATGTAATGACATTAATTGATCATCGCACTTATGCACACAACTTAAGCAGCTGTGAAATTAAGGCCTGAAAAAAACTCAGGCCTGAACGGGACTCGAACCCATGACCTCTGCGATACCGGAGTAGTGCTCTACCGACTGAGCTATCAAGCCAACTGGGAGCTGGTCAAATTGTGAGTTCGAAATATACCCGTAGATGAAGAAGAATGACGCAAATAAATATATGAAAGACCATATATTTGAACTGCGGATTAATATGTAATGACATTAATTGATCATCGCAGTTATGCACACAACTTAAGCAGCTGTGAAATTAAGGCCACATAACCAGGATAAAATGAGGTAAGAGAACGTGTCTTCCATACTGGGTTCTCTTGCTATGATAAGGGGACAGAATCTATTTTTAGATCCGGAAACTATTTCAACTGACCAATGGCTGATGTCCTTCTTATCACGTGGTTGTAATTTCAATGCGCCATGTGGAAACCGCACATGGAACGAGATATAAATAGATTCCCCACTAAAAATAGATTATGTCCCCTTATCATATTAGGCGGGATTATGTTCTCTTTCCTCATTTTCTCTTGTCCATGATCAACTATCGTTCTTGAACGACTGACCCCTCCCCTCCCCTGCTCTGGCAAAGACTATCCCCCCCTTACTTAAATCGCTGACTTTTGTCATATTTTAAATTTGCTCTAGTAAGTCTACTAAGAATAAATTTCCTCTCTTTCAGACCAAAAAATGGAGGAAAATATTGTATTGGCTCGAGGAAACGATTCAAGTCTTGTAACATTCAGGTATACACTTCTTGTTATTCATGGAGTGTTTTCTCTTGAGCAATTGGTCAACAGGCGTCATGAGTGTCACTGAGCACCAGTGTTAATACTACTAATAACATACATGAAAAATTACTCGATTTTATTTTATGGCTTCAATAGTACGCGGGCTCTAATTGGCTGCTGAGCGAGCAAGATTTTCTTGTAATGACCGGGCATTATAAAAAATTTTCAATTTTTTTTTAATATAACAAAAGTAGTCTTATTTTCAAAGAAACTTTTTCTCCTGTCACTTCTGGTTTCGCTCGCATGGTCAGATGTGTTCCGGTTTAATGAACATCACCTCAAATGACCTCTTGTGCGCGTAAGCCGCCATTGACAAACCCGCCCTTTTTTTTCTCCGTTGCTTAAACGGCCATATAAAAAACAACTTATTAACCTCGTCCGCTCGGTCGTTACAGGGAAATCTTGGAACGAGGCCTTGATAATAAGTAGTATGTATTTGGCTAAGAGCAGTGCAATTCAAGTGTAACACCAATGCAAAAAGTGTAACCCCAGTACAAAAAGTGTAACACCAGTGCATAAAGTGTAACACCAGTACAAAAAGTGTAACACCAGTGCAAAAAGTGTAACACCAGTGCAAAAAGTGTAACACCAGTGCAAAAAGTGTAACACCAGTGCAAAAAGTGTAACACTAGTGCAATTCAAGTGTAACACCAGTGCAAGAAGTGTAATACCGGTAAAAGTTACAAATCAAATTTTTCCACGTATAATTGTTGACAATGATTATACGGGTTTCACGATCAATTTGTGATTTATTTACACTCAGAAGTAATTAAGCAACACCATTCATCGCGGGCATAAAAGGAGCTTCATAGCATCGCATAGAAGGCAAATATTATTAATTTTCTTATTCAAACAGGGTTGCCCGAAAAACTCGCTTGATTTTCGCTACATTCAATGTGCAAGACGAGATGGACTTTCTCAGACGGGGCGTTCTTCCCTCAACCTCAAAATGAGACGATGGGTACCGAAGTATGCTGGAAGTAAGATTTATTGTGCATTTTGTTTAGATAATATGGGGAAAAAAAACACCGATGGTTTTCCGAAAATGAACGAAGATTGTCGAACATAGTTAGAAGGCACCAACTCTTAGGCAACGTAATTTGTAGAATTGACCTAGATACATTTTCACTATTTTCACTATTCCTCCAAACCATGGGATAGAAACATATTTTCTCTTATCGCTACCAAGAAGACAATAGTTCTAACAAAGTTAGTAAACTCACTCAACTTAGTAAGAGGACGGTGTGATTGGCTAATTCCTGTCCATTGAGTTACATTATTATATCTCTCAGTTAGTACGCGCGCTGTGATTGGTCAATTTTGCGGGCCGTACTTCACTGTACGGAAAGCTAAATTCAAAAGTTTGTTTTGAAATATAATAAATAGCTTATAAACCTCGTTTTCTCGGTGCGTGCTGTAAGTTGCGGATCCTCGTTTTTTCCGCTTGGATTTATGGCGCGCGTGCCTCGCGCTTGGACCATAAATTCGCGACTGAGGAAAACACTCGGTCCGTAACTTACAATACGGACCTCGAACTCGGTCAGTAAGAGGTATTTACTGATGTACTCTTTTCTCTCCTTATTTTTTTTGTTTTCACTTAGTTAGCAAGAAGAATCAATGTAAGCTGTTCTGTCGGCAGGCCGGCACGGCAATGTACTCCCAACTAAGCGAAAAAGTAATTGATGGAACGCCTTGTAACCAAGAGACGACGGACATCTGTGTTGACGGAAAGTGTATGGTAAGAACCGTCCAGATTGGTTTAAATCTCCTAAGTGAGGGCTATACACATCCTTACATATAAGCTTGAGAAATTTAGAATTAAATCAAGTCATTATGATTCCTGGATTCAGTAGATAAATTTCTCAATTTTCTTTATCGGTATAAACAAGGATAGCTACAAACAGTAAAAGTATATCTTTTGTTTGTAACATCACTCTTGTAAATAGGGCTTAATCAGCTAGTAATTTATTGGTATTTAGGGAGAAGTTGCGTAAAGATCACTACTTGCGTGTAATTGCTATTTTATCAGCCCGCAGGTTGTGATAGAGTCCTTTACTCCGATGCAAAATTTGACAAGTGCGGAGTTTGCAAAGGAGACAGTTCCTCGTGCAGAAGATTTTCAGGCACTTTTAACGAGACAAACTTTGGTAGGGAACGTTGAGAATAAATAATTACGTACGAACAGAAACTTATAAGAAGCCCATAAGAAACACATAAGAAACCCATAAGAGACACATAAGAAACCCATAAGAAACCCATAAGAAACACATAAGAGACACATAAGAGACACATGAGAAACCCATAAGAAACACATAAGAGACACATAAGAAACCCATAAGAAACACATAAGAGACACATAAGAAACCCATAAGAAACACATAAGAGACACATAAGAAACCCATAAGAAACTCATAAAAGACTCATAAGAAACCCATAAGAAACACATAAGAAACACATAAGTGGCATATAAGAAACCCATAAGAAACCCATACGAAACACATAAGAGACACATAAGAAACCCATAAGAAACCTATAAGAAACACATAAGAGACACATAAGAAACCCATAAGAAACCCACAAGAAACACATAAGAGACACATAAGAAACCCATACGAAATTCATGAAAGACTCATACGAAACCCATAAGAAACAGATAAAAGACTCATAAGACTTTTAGAACTAGAACGTGTAGAACCATAACCATGTACCTTTAAACATACTTGTCCACATTCAATCTATCAACTACCATATTTGGAAAATCAAGAAAAACCAAATGAACCAGTCAAATTGGCGTCAGAGGTATGACGTACTTACCGGGAAATACAACCTCTGCTCCAAACATGGTGGTCACGTCATTGTTGTAAATGCATGATTTTTACGACACGCCACAAAAGCAGGACACTGCCGACAAGCTCAAAGCAGCAACAAGCATTTACCAGATTTGGTACTTAGGAAATACTGAGTCTGTGAGAGCTGTGCATGCGAGTTACACGTTTAAAGTCGTAATGGTTTCTGGTATAATATAATAAATAGACCTGGTAATGGTATTTCCAAAGAATTTTTAATGAAGGGAACAAAACAAGGAAATATGGAGGAAATTAGATAGTGAAATAACTTATAACAACATAGCTTTCGGAAAGCGCGCGCAATCATTAGGTAATATGCGCGAGCCATTTGCCCGAGGGGTGCATGTTGATGTCAGATTACCCTTTTGACCTGTTTGCTTTCTTTCCTTGCGTGAGACCAAAATATCGAAAGTATCGACGAAAGTATCAGGATCAATGTCAGTATCCGGGCAACTGTTCACCTACTCCTCCCCTACCCCAAAAAGTTATAATAACTTAACAAATTAGGATAAATGTTGAGTTAGGGGAGGGGTAGGTGGACAGTTGCCCAGATAATAACAATGAGTCAAGTATCACACATATCACCAAAATCTGTATACCGTAGAAGTAACTTAATCTTTTGCTTTGAATCGTTATTTTCAGGGTACAACTATATATTCACGATACCAGTTGGAGCAACTGACATAGTGATAACTCAGTATGGTTGGAATAATGTCGAGGACGAGAGTTTCTTAGGTGCGATACTATAAACCGGTACTGAGGCATTTTCAATACTGTTATTTCCATAGTGTGGTCACACTGCATAGATTGATCCACAGATGAAAAAGATAGAACCACACTGTATGGAAAAACAAACAGTACCACAGTACAGTACTGTTCAGTAGCTTTACAAAGAATGGTAACACTGCATGGTTTGATCCACAGATGAAAAAGATAGAACCACACTGTATGGTAAAACAAACAGTACCACAGTACAGTACTGTTCAGTAGCTTTACAAAGAATGGTCACACTGCATGGTTTGATCCACAGATGAAAAAGTTAGAACCACAGTGTATAGTAAAACAAACAGTACCACAGTACAGTACTGTTCAGTAGCTTTACAAAGAATGGTCACACTGCATGGTTTGATCCACAGATGAAAAAGATAGAACCACACTGTATGGTAAAACAAACAGTACCACAGTACAGTACTGTTCAGTAGCTTTACAAAGAATGGTCACACTGCATAGATTGATCCACAGATGAAAAAGATAGAACCACACTGTATGGTAAAACAAACAGTACCACAGTACAGTACTGTTCAGTAGCTTTACAAAGAATGGTAACACTGCATGGTTTGATCCACAGATGAAAAAGATAGAACCACACTGTATGGTAAAACAAACAGTACCACAGTACAGTACTGTTCAGTAGCTTTACAAAGAATGGTAACACTGCATGGTTTGATCCACAGATGAAAAAGATAGAACCACACTGTATGGTAAAACAAACAGTACCACAGTACAGTACTGTTCAGTAGCTTTACAAAGAATGGTAACACTGCATGGTTTGATCCACAGATGAAAAAGATAGAACCACACTGTATGGTAAAACAAACAGTACCACAGTACAGTACTGTTCAGTAGCTTTACAAAGAATGGTCACACTGCATGGTTTGATCCACAGATGAAAAAGATAGAACCACACTGTATGGTAAAACAAACAGTACCACAGTACAGTACTGTTCAGTAGCTTTACAAAGAATGGTCACACTGCATGGTTTGATCCACAGATGAAAAAGTTAGAACCACAGTGTATAGTAAAACAAACAGTACCACAGTACAGTACTGTTCAGTAGCTTTACAAAGAATGGTCACACTGCATGGATTCATCCACAGATGAAAAAGATAGAACCACACTGTATGGTAAAACAAACAGTACCACAGTACAGTACTGTTCAGTAGCTTTACAAAGAATGGTCACACTGCATAGATTGATCCACAGATGAAAAAGATAGAACCACACTGTATGGTAAAACAAACAGTACCACAGTACAGTACTGTTCAGTAGCTTTACAAAGAATGGTCACACTGCATGGATTGATCCACAGATGAAAAAGATACAACCACACTGTATGGTAAAACAAACAGTACCACAGTACAGTACTGTTCAGTAGCTGTACAAAGAATGGTCACACTGCATGGTTTGATCCACAGATGAAAAAGTTAGAACCACACTGTATAGTAAAACAAACAGTACCACAGTACAGTACTGTTCAGTAGCTTTACAAAGAATGGTCACACTGCATGGTTTGATCCACAGATGAAAAAGATAGAACCACACTGTATAGTAAAACAAACAGTACCACAGTACAGTACTGTTCAGTAGCTTTACAAAGAATGGTCACACTGCATGGTTTGATCCACAGATGAAAAAGATACAACCACACTGTATAGTAAAACAAACAGTACCACAGTACAGTACTGTTCAGTAGCTTTACAAAGAATGGTCACACTGCATGGTTTGATCCACAGATGAAAAAGATAGAACCACACTGTATAGTAAAACAAACAGTACCACAGTACAGTACTGTTCAGTAGCTTTACAAAGAATGGTCACACTGCATGGTTTGTTCCACAGATGAAAAAGTTACAACCACACTGTATAGTAAAACAAACAGTACCACAGTACAGTACTGTTCAGTAGCTTTACAAAGAATGGTCACACTGCATGGTTTGATCCACAGATGAAAAAGTTAGAACCACACTGTATAGTAAAACACACAGTATCACAGTACAGTACTGTTCAGTAGCTTTACAAAGAATGGTCACACTGCATGGTTTGATCCACAGATAAAAAAGATACAACCACACTGTATAGTAAAACAAACAGTACCACAGTACAGTACTGTTCAGTAGCTTTACAAAGAATGGTCACACTGCATGGTTTGATCCACATATGAAAAAGATAGAACCACACTGTATAGTAAAACAAACAGTACCACAGTACAGTACTGTTCAGTAGCTTTACAAAGAATGGTCACACTGCATGGTTTGTTCCACAGATGAAAAAGTTACAACCACACTGTATAGTAAAACAAACAGTACCACAGTACAGTACTGCTCAGTAGCTTTACAAAGAATGGTCACACTGCATGGTTTAATCCACAAATGAAAAAGTTAGAACCACACTGTATAGTAAAACAAACAGTACCACAGTACAGTACTGTTCAGTAGCTTTACAAAGAATGGTCACACTGCATGGTTTGATCCACAGATGAAAAAGTTAGAACCACACTGTATAGTAAAACACACAGTATCACAGTACAGTACTGTTCAGTAGCTTTACAAAGAATGGTCACACTGCATGGTTTGATCCACAGATGAAAAAGATACAACCACACTGTATAGTAAAACAAACAGTACCACAGTACAGTACTGCTCAGTAGCTTTACAAAGAATGGTCACACTGCATGGTTTGATCCACAGATGAAAAAGATACAACCACACTGTATAGTAAAACAAACAGTACCACAGTACAGTTCTGTTCAGTAGCTTTACAAAGAATGGTCACACCGCATAGATTGATCCACAGATGAAAAAGATAGAACCACACTGTATAGTAAAACAAACAGTACCACAGTACAGTACTGTTCAGTAGCTTTACAAAGAATGGTCACACTGCATAGATTGATCCACAGATGAAAAACATAGAACCACACTGTATAGTAAAACAAACAGTACCACAGTACAGTACTGTTCAGTAGGTTTACTAAGAATGGTCACACTGCATGGATTGATCCACAGATGAAAAAGATAGAACCACACTGTATAGTAAAACAAACAGTACCACAGTACAGTACTGTTCAGTAGCTTTACAAAGAATGGTCACACTGCATGGATTGATCCACAGATGAAAAAGATAGAACCACACTGTATAGTAAAACAAACAGTACCACAGTACAGTACTGTTCAGTAGCTTTACAAAGAATGGTCACACTGCATAGATTGATCCACAGATGAAAAAGTTATAGAACCACACTGTATAGTAAAACAAACAGTACCAGAGTACAGTACTTTTCAGTAGGTTTAGTAAGAATGGTCACACTGTATGGTTTGATCCACAGATGAAAAAGATAGAACCACACTGTATAGTAAAACAAACAGTACCACAGTACAGTACTGTTCAGTAGCTTTACAAAGAATGGTCACACTGCATAGATTGATCCACAGATGAAAAAGTTATAGAACCACACTGTATAGTAAAACAAACAGTACCAGAGTACAGTACTTTTCAGTAGCTTTACAAAGAATGGTCACACTGCATGGTTTGTTTCACAGATGAAAAAGTTACAACCACACTGTATAGTAAAACAAACAGTACCACAGTACAGTACTGCTCAGTAGCTTTACAAAGAATGGTCACACTGCATGGTTTGATCCACAAATGAAAAAGTTAGAACCACACTGTATAGTAAAACAAACAGTACCACAGTACAGTACTGTTCAGTAGCTTTACAAAGAATGGTCACACTGCATGGTTTGATCCACAGATGAAAAAGTTAGAACCACACTGTATAGTAAAACACACAGTATCACAGTACAGTACTGTTCAGTAGCTTTACAAAGAATGGTCACACTGCATGGTTTGATCCACAGATGAAAAAGATACAACCACACTGTATAGTAAAACAAACAGTACCACAGTACAGTACTGCTCAGTAGCTTTACAAAGAATGGTCACACTGCATGGTTTGATCCACAGATGAAAAAGTTAGAACCACACTGTATAGTAAAACAAACAGTACCACAGTACAGTACTGTTCAGTAGCTTTACAAAGAATGGTCACACTGCATGGATTGATCCACAGATGAAAAAGTTAGAACCACACTGTATAGTAAAACAAACAGTACCACAGTACAGTACTGTTCAGTAGCTTTACAAAGAATGGTCACACTGCATGGTTTGATCCGCAGATGAAAAAGATAGAACCACACTGTATAGTAAAACAAACAGTTCCACAGTACAGTTCTGTTCAGTAGCTTTACAAAGAATGGTCACACCGCATAGATTGATCCACAGATGAAAAAGATACAACCACACTGTATAGTAAAACAAACAGTACCACAGTACAGTACTGTTCAGTAGCTTTACAAAGAATGGTCACACTGCATAGATTGATCCACAGATGAAAAAGATAGAACCACACTGTATAGTAAAACAAACAGTACCACAGTACAGTACTGTTCAGTAGGTTTACTAAGAATGGTCACACTGCATGGATTGATCCACAGATGAAAAAGATAGAACCACACTGTATAGTAAAACAAACAGTACCACAGTACAGTACTGTTCAGTAGGTTTACTAAGAATGGTCACACTGCATTGATTGATCCACAGATGAAAAAGATAGAACCACACTGTATAGTAAAACAAACAGTACCACAGTACAGTACTGTTCAGTAGCTTTACAAAGAATGGTCACACTGTATGGATTGATCCACAGATGAAAAAGATAGAACCACACTGTATAGTAAAACAAACAGTACCACAGTACAGTACTGTTCAGTAGCTTTACAAAGAATGGTCACACTGCATAGATTGATCCACAGATGAAAAAGTTATAGAACCACACTGTATAGTAAAACAAACAGTACCAGAGTACAGTACTTTTCAGTAGGTTTAGTAAGAATGGTCACACTGTATGGTTTGATCCACAGATGAAAAAGATAGAACCACACTGTATAGTAAAACAAACAGTACCACAGTACAGTACTGTTCAGTAGCTTTACAAAGAATGGTCACACTGCATAGATTGATCCACAGATGAAAAAGTTATAGAACCACACTGTATAGTAAAACAAACAGTACCAGAGTACAGTACTTTTCAGTAGGTTTACTAAGAATGGTCACACTGTATGGTTTGATCCACAGATGAAAAAGATAGAACCACACTGTATAGTAAAACAAACAGTACCACAGTACAACACTGTTCAGTAGCTTTCCAAAGAATGGTCACACTGGTTGTATCTATGAATGAAGTACTTATATCCAGACTTCCTAATGGTTTATGACAGCACTTCAAAGAGAAAGCGGTTCCTATCTTCTGAATGGAGGAATGACCATTCAGCTTGGAGTGAGAGAGTTCCGAGCTGCGGGCTCCAAAATTTGGTACTCTGGCTCCGATAAGGCGATAGAACAGATCAAGATCAATGGAAAGACAACTGAAAGAATCAAAGTTCTGGTAAGTTGAGCTTATGTATCTGTTACGGTACTACAGTGTCTTGAGGGATTTTAAGTTTTGCACGTTTTTTCATAGCCGCCTTTCCGATTGAACGAATCATCAGTATCCCGACAATATCAGAGTATTATCCACAAGTAGAATTCAGAAATATTATCAACTAATGGAAATCGAAAAGTTATTTCAAGTAACTCTCACACTAACAAGTATTCAAGATTCAGCAAGTCACAATGGAGTAATCGTCTTTCTTATCGGTCAACTCTGCTTTCCCTTCTCAACAGGTGCTTGAAGTGGGCGTAATTTTACCCCCCAACGTTCATTACGCTCTGAACGAAGTTGTCGTCGGACCACAGAAATTTAAATGGAACCAACTTGGTCCTTGGACACAATGCAGCCATCTCTGTCAAGGTTCGATAGAAAATTATTTTCTGAAATCTTAATGGTTACTCAGGCACAGTCTATCGCTGGTTAGACTCTAATGTCTCTACACAAAACGTTATTTATTTATTTATTTATTTATTTATTTATTTATTCTTTTTTGGGGGGGTGGGAAGGGAAGTTTGGTAAGCAGGTTATAGTGACGCAATAGGACAAGTCGTCCATCCTACTCTCTATAGGTTTTTGATAGTCGACTTAGGGCTTTGTCTCCGTCTGATAATTAACCGATAGAAACCTTGTACTTGTTGTCTAATGGTTCAATCAATAGATTGCAGGATCCTGAAGACAATGCGAGTTTGTTTTCATTATTGATTTGGGGTCATTTTAGGAATCAGGAAACGACGATCCCGATGTGTACGCGCGATTGATGGCTTTGTTGTTTCGAACTCTCGTTGCGATCCAGCCTCGAGACCAAGCAGTATTACCGAGGAATGCAATATAAGCTGTCGTCTCAGGTAAAACAAACAGAACCACAGTACATTACTTGCTTCGCAGCTTTCCAAAGAATATCCACACATGAAAAAGATAGAACTACACTGTGTAGTAAAACAAACTGTGCCACAATACAGTACTGTTCAGTACCTTTCCACAGAGTGATCACACTGCATGGTTTGATCCACAAATGAAAACGTCAGAACCACACTGTAGTAAAACAAACAGTATCACAGTACAGTACTGTTCAGTAGCTTTCCAAAGAGTGATCACACTGCATGGTTTGATCCACAGATGAAAAAGATAGAACTACACTGTGTAGTAAAACAAACAGTATCTCAGTGCAGTACTGTTCAGTAGCTTTCCAAAGAATGATCACACTGCATGGTTTGATCCACAGATGAAAAAGTTAGAACCACACTGTATAGTAAAACAAACCGTATCACAGTGCAGTACTGTTCAGTAGCTTTCCAAAGAATGGTCACACTGCATGGTTTGATCCACAGATGAAAAAGATAGAACCACACTGTGTAGTAAAACAAACAGTATCACAGTACAGTACTGTTCAGTAGCTTTCCAAAGAGTGATCACACTGTATGGTTTGATGCACAGATGAAAAAGATAGAACCACACTGTGTAGTAAAACAAGCAGTATCACAGTACAGTACTGTTCAGTAGCTTTCCAAAGAGAGATCACACTGTATGGTTTGATGCACAGATGAAAAAGTTAGAACCACACTGTGTAGTAAAACAAACAGTACCACAGTACAGTGCTGTTCAGTAGCTCTACAAAGAGTGATCACACTGCATGGTTTAATCCACAGATGAAAAAGATAGAACCACACTGTGTAGTAAAACAAACAGTATCACAGTGCAGTACTCTTCAGTAGCTTTCCAAAGAATGATGACACTGCATGGTTTTATCCACAGATGAAAACGATAGAACCACACTGTATAGTAAAACAAACAGTACCACAGTACAGTACTGTTCAGTAGCTTTACAAAGAGTGATCACACTGCATGGTTTGATCCACAGATGAAAAAGTTAGAACCACACTGTATAGTAAAACAAACAGTACCACAGTACAGTACTGTTCAGTAGCTTTACAAAGAATGGTCACACTGCAGGGTTTGATCCAGAGATGAAAAAGTTAGAACCACACTGTATAGTAAAACAAACAGTACCACAGTACAGTACTGTTCAGTAGCTTTCCAAAGAATGATCACACTGCATGGTTTGATCCACAGATGAAAACGTTAGAACCACACTGTATAGTAAAACAAACATTACCACAGTACAGTACTGTTCAGTAGCTTTACAAAGAGTGATCACACTGCATTGTTCGAGCCACAGATAAACAATTAGGAGCCATACCACACAGTGTGATGGTTTATATACAGTGTTGCATCCAGAGCGCGTCATTGCGTCCTGGGACGCGATATTTTGCTTTTGGACCCCCTAAAATAGTAAGAAGGGGTCCCTGTTGACGCACAAATATCATGCTTGAAATATATGCACATTTCTAAATATAGGTTCTCATTGTCACAATTTTCCTCACAGATGGCACATCGAGAGACTGGGAAATTGTTCTGCACGGTGTGGGTCTGGGTACAAAAAGCGTACTGTACGGTGCAGGCGCTTTATTCGTAGCCAATGGGACATCGTCCTAGATAAACACTGCGCCGACCTCAGGAAACCCGACGAGCACGTGCCGTGTGAAGGCTCGTGTGAAGGTACGCGATGGAAGTACTCCCAGTGGTCCAAGGTACACGACCGTGTAGAAAACTGAAAAACTAAAACCTAGTCTAGTCTTAAGGCGTTCTCGGCGTAACCAAACCTGGGACCGGTTGTTGGAAATCCGATTAGCGCTAATCCAAGGTTAAATTTTAACCTGGGTTTCTTTTCCTCTTGTTAAAAAGCATTTTCTCCGATAACTTTCTCTATTTTGTTTTTCAGAGCATACAAACATCAAATTGTTTTCAAAAAGAATTATACTGAATGTGCCTTTTAAGCTCTCGTATCTGCATTTAAAATTCGCGCTAACCCTGGGTTACCTTAACCCTGCTTCGAACAACCCGGCCCAGGACGCTACCGTGGTGTTGACGTCGCCGCGAGAGACCTTTTCCATTCTCCGCGCGGCTCTGCGGACAAAAAGAGAACGCATGGGGACTAGACCGACCGAAAAACCATTGTACTGTTTTCTTCTAAGGGACGGACCATTAGTAAAGTGATGGGGGGGGGAGAAACCAAAAAAAAATTCATGCAAAGAAGAAGGTAAAAAAAAAAAAATTATGTAGAAGGAAGGTCCAATTGTGACTTTTTCACACGTAGTAAGAAAAATTCGTGCAGAGGGGTTCACCTGAAAAAAGAATTCCTGCACAAGCAGTGAGCGAAAAAATAAATTCGTGCAAGCTTAATATTTCCCCCCCCCCCCCATCACTTTTCTAATGGTCCGTCCCTAAGTATTCCTTTAACATTACTCGCACTTTTAGCGCTCTCCAAACCATTTTGTTATTTGTTGTTAGGGTCATCAAAACGCAGGCTAGATTACTTTTAAAAATTTCATAGCGGAGAACCAGCTAAATCCACTAATTCTTTGTATGGTGCTAAGCACACTGTTAATGCTGCATTGCATGGATCAAAATCTTTTAGACGCTTTTGTCACTTAGAGAAAACACAGTGCTGACGTTGCCCTGACAGCAAGTTAGGGAGCAAAGAGTTTTTCTCCAAAGGCCTTAAGCCACTTTCCACTTTTGTCTTAGACCCAAACAGTTTTTCTGTTAGAAAATAGTATAGTTTCTCTGTTATCCGCAACTTACCTCACAGAGGAATGAGTTCTCAATCTAGAGTCCCAAATGAAAAAAATCTATTTGTTGACTTTTCAGTGCTCCAAAAGTTGCGACGGAGGCACTCAGTCCCGTCAATCATTCTGTCAGGATACCTTTGGTGAAATCTTAAAGGAACGCGATTGCCGAGCATCTGATAGGCAGGAACTTACCAAACAGTGCAACAAACACAAGTGCCCCTGGTGGAGCGGGGGCCAATGGAGCTCGGTAAGACAAGCTTTCATACGGAGGTTGGGATCTTAGGGACGGACCATTAGAAAAGTGAGGGGGGGGGGGGGGTGGGGAAAAAAACAAAAAAAAATTCATGCAAGGGAAAATGCCAAGAAAAAAATTCATGCAAAGAAGAAGGTAAAAAATAAAATTCATGCAGAAGGAAGGTCCAATTGTGACTTTTTCACACGTAGTAAAAAAAATTCGTGCAGAGGGGTTCACCTGAAAAAAAAATTTCCTGCACAAGTAGTGAGCGAAAAAAAAATTCGTGCAAGCTGAAAATTCCCCACCCCCCCCCCCCCCCCCATCACGTTTCTGATGGTCCGTCCCTTATTCGGCTTGCAATAATATACATTTATACACCTGGGTGGAGAGAGACAGTGTGGAGTTAAGTTTATTGGCTCAGGAAACAACACAGTGCCACCACCAAAACTTGTAACCTGAACGTCTTGATCTGAATTCTAAAACACGAGCTAACTACTGCACTACTGCACCTCTACTTTAAGCCAAGTAAGCAGAACAGATTTTTCCTCTCCCAGTGTAGTGTAACCTGTGGCTCGGGCTGGCAGCAGCGACCTGTGAAATGCGAAAGTGACTGGGGACAAGTTCGTGACCACGCATGTAATCCTGATAAGAAACCGCTGACCAGAAAGCCTTGTGATTTGGAGAGTTGTCCATACTGGC
The DNA here is from genome assembly GCA_949710005.1 of Ricordea florida. Classification (NCBI taxonomy): domain Eukaryota; kingdom Metazoa; phylum Cnidaria; class Anthozoa; order Corallimorpharia; family Ricordeidae; genus Ricordea; species Ricordea florida. The sequence continues at coordinate 21,631,128 of OX453285.1, forward strand.
GGCATGGAGAATGGAATGAAGTGAGTAGAAGAGTTTCATGCCACAATAATGCCCTAAACCTGTATCTGAAACCTTCTGAAAAACAATTCTCTTAAGTGAATCTAATGCACTTTGTTATATAGACGTTTACAGGGCATGCGTGTTCATTATGCGCACGCGTAGAATGAATCATAAGAGCACATGGTCGAGATAATTTTTTTCCGAAGCGTTAAGTTCTTTAATTTGGTGGCCTCCATGAATACTTCAATTTGTGATACGCTCAAACTACTTACAAACGCACACGCCGTTCGCGATAGACCCGCCTCAAAATATGCCGAGCGTTTTCGGAACGGGTCGGTCCGCGAACTTTACGAGAGCCCAAGTTACGAGCGGACGTTTATGAGTGAACTCATCTAGAATCATGCTATATCATCTGAGCTATCTAATCTTTTAAATGTAACGAGATGGAATCACAATTGTTTTACAAAGGACGAAACTGCTACTAATGAAAGCTTCAAGAGTCTTGGAAGCGTACCCGAGGAAGCCCGAGTTCACGCGTCTATGCGTCTTGTAATATGTTAAAAAGTTGGCGTTAATGTTGGGTTAGGGGAGGGGTAGGTACACAGTTGCGCAGATACTTACATTGATCCAAAATTTCATATATGTGAACCGCGGAAGAAAGATTTAGTACGTGAAAGGTCGTCGCAGTTACTGTGTGTAGTATGCAGTTTAAGCAGTTGTGAAGATAACACCTAAAAGAAATTCACGCTGGAACGGGAATCGAACTCATAGACCACATTCATAATGGCGGCCAAACAAAAAATTCTTTTGTTTTCATGGTAATGAGCCTTATGGCCTCGCTAGGATGTACAAAATTCAAAAGAATGTTTGTTCCAAATTGAGGCTAGTCAGTCTAATTAACATACATACGAAAGAATAATAAATTGGCCGCCATTTATTAAAGTGGTCTATTCGCTGGCGATACCAGTGCAATGTTGTTTGATTTAGTGCTCAATTCTCCTCATCTGTTTGTGCACAGTAGTGTAGTGGTTAGCGTGTCGGACGTCCGAGCGGGAGGTTTGGAGTTCAGTCCTAGGTGCTGGCACTGTGTTGTTTCCTTAGACAAGACACTTCACTCCACACTATGTCTCTCCACCCAGGTGTATAAATGGATACAAGCGATACAATGCTGGGTGTGACCCTGCGATGGACTAGCATCCCATCCAGGGGGGAGTAATAATACTCCCAGGTGCTTCATGCTAGTGAAACCGTGACAAGCTCCGGCCTTGTGGGCCTTAAGGTTCATGTGCGCCTTTACCTCTCGTCATCTGTTTGCTTAACTGCTATTTGTATTGTTGGTACAAGTTGGATTTTGATCAGTCTTGGCGCTTTTTACTCAGAGTTCTCCGTATGCTCCGGCGGCCGGCGAAATTCGCCGTCCAGTCGTCCTTGGCGCGCCGGCTACTCAAAGTAAATAATAATAAATTAATAATTTTTATTTGTTGAGAAAAGAACTTAAAACCATTATTGTTTAATTAAAATACACTGAAATGCACTTTGTAGAACCCCAATTTCTAAATTTTCTCGGAGAGGCTCCTGTATCTCCCAATAAAAGGTGGGCCTCCTCCTCCACTTGTCTCCGATAAAACCACACCACTTCTTTCTATCGGCATTGTCCGCCGCCTACTCATCGTTATTCTCCCTTTACTTCAAATTTTCGGGAGAACCATGTTTTTACGCACACTCTCACTTATTATTTTCTTGCCAGCCCAGCAAACCGTTTTCGTTTATTTGTTCTTTTATCCTCCTCAGTGCTCAGTGACTTGTGGGACAGGCACGACGACTCGTGACGTGCAATGCCTCTCGGGTAGTCTCGTTAGAAAGCGAGTAAGCGATGAAAGCTGTTCAGCGGACACCAAGCCTGCATCACGTAAAGACTGCAAAGTGCAAGACTGCGTGACATTGTATGCCACCGTCTCAGATGAACGTACACTGAATCACTACTGGAGACTATCGCTGTGGAAACCAGTAAGATTTTTTATTATATCTCTCAGTTGGTACGCGCGCTGTGATTGGTCAATTTAGCGGGCCGTACTTTGCTGTACGGCCCGCTAAATTCAAAAGTATTGGAAAACGCAGGGAAAACGTATTTACTGGAAAACCAGAAGCCTCAATTACTTTCTTGATAAAGTGAAAAACAATCTATGGTAGTTTTTAAAACCAGTGATTAGAATAATGGGACAAAAAATTGACTTTTATACGCACGAAGTAGCGACTACGGCAGAAGACAGGTCTTTGCGTTGTGGGATTTGGCGTTACGACGACAAGTCATTTCCATGCATGCGCACTGCGTCATTTCTGGGCTTTTTTACTTCCGGTCGCCGTAGTAGAGGTCGCCGTAGTGATTTGCTTAACCCTTTAAGCCCCAATAGAGTCTTTACAGATTTTACTCTGGCTAACGCCAGACGATTTTACTCGTCACAGGGAGACCCCTCGGGGCTTATAGGGTTAAAAACTATCTCCTTAACCCTTTAAGCCCCAATAGTGTCTTTATAGATTTTACTCTGGCTAACGCCAGACAATATTACTCGTCACAGGGAGACCCCTCGGGGCTTAAAGGGTTAAAAACTATCTCCTTAACCCTTTAAGCCCCAATAGTGTCTTTATAGATTTTACTCTGGCTAACGCCAGACAATTTTACTCGTCACAGGGAGACCCCTGGGGGCTTAAAGGGTCAAAGTCCCTAAAATTAAAACCACGTTTCCCCTCTGTTTAGTAATATTAGTGACATTCTTGCAAAGTAAAGTGAAGCTCATTCAAATTATTTTCTTTTGCTCTCGTAATTTCAGTGTTCTGTGACATGTGGATCGAAGCCTGGAATGCAATACCGTGACGTAGAATGTGTCCACGTGACATCAAATACGCAGATAGTTGTTGATGAAAAACACTGTGAACACACACCAAGGCCAACTGCGTCAAAGGTCTGCTCAGTCCTTCCCTGCGCAAGTTGGAAACATGGGCCCTGGGGTAGAGTAAGTATAAGTCAACCAATAGGAAATGGAAAAATAGGAAATTAATACAGAGTGTAAATTTTTTGAGCCACAAATCGCTTCGGAAAATAGCTGCAATTTTCTTTGCCTCGTGTGATTCCTCATATTATGTGTATGGCGCTACGCGTCACATGTTTAATGCAAGGACATTTGTCCAATGGTAAAGTGTTTCAATTATACATTAAATGTAGGGCAGATCATTCTTCCATTCATTACTTTGGTACTGTTTGTTTTACTATACAGTGTAGTTCTAATTTTTTTGTCTGTGGATCAAACCATGTAGTGTGACCATTCTTTGTAAAGCTACTGAACAGTACCGTACTGTGGTACTGTTTGTTTTACTATACAGTGTGGTTCTAACTTTTTTATCTGTGGATCAAACCGTACAGCGTGACCATTCTTTGTAAAGCTACTGAACAGTACTATACTGTGGTACTGTTTGTTTTACTATACAGTGTGGTTCTAAATCTTTCATCTGTGTATCAAACCATGCAGTGTGACCATTCTTTGTAGAGCTGCTGAACATTACCGTACTGTTGTATTGTTTGTTTATTGTTTTCAATTTTCCTGTCACCAGTGCTCAGCGCCATGTGGAAGAGGCGTTCAACTTCGCGTTGTGAAGTGCACGTACGACGTTTGGACAATGACCGAAGATAAAAACTGCGACATAAGCCAAAGACCTATAAGCAAAAAAGTTTGTCAAATTAAACGCTGTGCGCCTACGAGGGAAGCACCGGACGCAAATGAGGTCTCGAGCACAGCACGACTTAGGCCGAGCACGATGCCGACTACGACTGTTAGTCAGGAGAAACCGAGTTGGAGAGCTGACTTATGGAGTGAGGTACGACTCTGACTGTTTTGATCATTTACAGATTTTAGTACTGTGGTAAAAATCTTTAACAGTTTAACTTTCCTGATAATATTTCAACTACGACTATTACATCTTGAGTCGTAACGCGTTGCGCTAACCAGGAAACCATGTTTCATTCTTCATTTTTGGATCAAAATTCATGAATGCCTTTTGTCGATTCTTTGTAAACCTACTCAACAGTACTGTAGTGCGGGACTGTTTGTTTTACTATACAGTGTGGCTCTAAATTTTTCATCTGTGGATCAAACCATGCAGGGTGACCATTCTTTGTAAAGCTACTGAACAGTACTGTACAGTGGTACTGTTTGTTTTAATATACAGTATGGTTCTATCTTTTTCATCTGTGGATCAAACCATGCAGTGTGACCATTCTTTGATAAGCTGCTGAACAGTACTGTACTGTGGTTTAAACGTTATATAATACAACGTGACTTATGTGGCAAACAAGGAATTTGTGCATTTATGTGCGTTTGTTTCTTTATAGTGTTCAAAATCGTGTGGAGAAGGAAGAAAGCAAAGAGAGGTGGTTTGTACGTTCAAAAATGGCAAGTTGAGCAGCAAATGCAACCAGCGGAACAAACCAGTCACAAGAATGGCCTGCAATCTGAGGTCCTGTCCGCAATGGATCACGGGAGAATGGAATGAAGTGAGTTGAGTGGCGCAGAATGTTGATGATAAATCTACTTGAACTTTTTTCATAGTAGTGACGTTACAAACAAGCAACGAGACTTTCTTAGCAGTTGATTCTTGGAAGGTTGAGATCACAATAAGCATTCGTTTTTCTGAAATTTCCGAAACTTTTCGCACTATCGTCGAGTCATCTTCGGACACAAGAATTCATACCCTAAGATGACAACAAGGCGGTTTCTAAATAAAAACAAAATTGTCATAATTCAAATGATTTAGGTTGCGTTTTAAAGTCGATAAAGTGGCCATTCTTTAGAGCGTGTTTTTAAACCTTCGTTGAATATATTGAAATATTGAATATCGGTTTTTCTGGATTTTTTTAAGTGTTCCGTTACTTGCGGAGATGGAATAAGGACGCGTTCAGTCCGTTGCGATGGAGGGAACACGGTATGCGACCCAAGATCTAAACCAGAGTCAACAACCAAATGTAATCAGGGGCAATGTGCAAAATGGAGGACAGGCGAATGGATGAAGGTTGGAGGAAAAGCTCAAATTATCGTTACAGCATCTTTTTATGTATAAAAGTATCAGACTTCTCAGCTATATGGTAACCTCATTCGTCCAATGACTTGTCTTCACACAGAAACATTACTGCATTTCGAACGCACTTTAAATGATTCATTACTTCTAGTTTTATAATTGGATTCGTCCAATTATAAAAGTACTGTGCATCAAATATGTTTACGAGTAACAATATTAATGATATCCTTTGTATTTTCACTCTCACCAAAGCTGTTGTTGAGTAATTGCATTCGTTCAAGACTTTTTTCTGTTTATTGGAAAACTTACATCAATCGTCCCATAACAAAAGATATGGACATCGTTAATATCTTTGCTGGTGATAATATTGATTTTAATTTTTCCCGCGGTTTTATTTTTGCAAAAAGTCAGTTTGTCAATAAATTAGAAGAAAATAGACCCTACTTGGTGGTTTTAAGAAAAGAATCTTATCATTTTTCTAATTCCGGAGCCCAGAAATGAATTCTTGACTTTGAAATCTTGTTTTTTTTTTGTCAGTGCTCAGTGACCTGTGGAGATGGATTCAAAAGGCGTACCGTTACATGTGATCCAATCAGCGCTCAGTGTGACGCAAGAACCAAACCGGAAGCCATCGTCAGGTGCAATTTGCGGTCGTGTCCAAAATGGACCGCTGGAAAATGGACCGAGGTGAGAATTTCTTTGCCCAATCGTTCATTGTTGAGCCTTGAGATCTGATCATCCAAATGTGGGCCAAACACTTCCATGTGTGTTGAAGAATTCGATGCTAAATGTAACAAAAACCGTTTTGAGTTGTTTTGAGAGCTTAGGTGGTAGCAAAGATGTATTTTCCCATTAAAATTTTCCAGGAAGATGAGGCGTTCTTCTTTTTAGAAAGAATTATGTTTCGTAGTTCATGTATTTTTATGACGATTTGTTAGCTGGGAAAGCTGGCCTTTCCAGCGTTAGAAATCGGGATATTCAAACAAGTTGATCATAAAGTAAGTTATACCACCGTAAGGTAAAAAATAGGGGGGGGGGGGAGGGTGGGGGGTGCTGACGTGTCGAGCTTTAGCCCTTCGTCAGAACGAATGATGAGCTAGAATGACGAGCAAATTTCCGGCGTCAGCCCTTCGCCGCATTCATTCGCTCTGACGAAGGGCGACCACTCAAACATCAGTCCCCCTTTTACCTCTCGGTGGTACAACTTACCGTATCAACTTGTAAGGGACGGACCATTAGAAAAGTGATGGGGGGTGGGTGGGGAAAAAAACAAAAAAAATTCATGCAAGGGAAAATGCCAAGAAAAAAAAGTCATGCAAAGAAGAAGGTAAAAAAAAAATTCATGCAGAAGGAAGGTCCAATTGTGACTTTTTCACACGTAGTAAAAAAAATTCGTGCAGAGGAGTTCACCTGAAAAAAATTCCTGCACAAGCAGTGAGCGAAAAAAAAAAATTCCTGCAAGCTGAAAATTCCCCACCCCCCCCCCCCATCACTTTTCTAATGGTCCGTCCCTAAGATAAGCTCATTTTTTGTGTGTTTCAATCTCCTACCGACGTAGCACCAGTTTCCTCAGCAACTAACATTACACAACATGCGATCAACTGCTCCCACTGAATCTTTACTTCTTTACTAGTGCTCAGTGACATGTGGCAATGGATTTAGACGAAGGACCGTTAAATGTGATTCAACGAGTGCAAAATGCGTCTCGTCGATGAAACCAGAAACCATTGCCAGATGCAACCTTGGGTCATGCCCTAAATGGACAACGGGAGAGTGGACTCAGGTAAGGGAAGGGCCCGACTTTCTGTGACCTCGTAGAAAAGATTTGACTCATGCGGTATTAACGCAACTTCTGGCAGTTGCGAATTAGTTTGATAAAAGAACAGACTGTAACTGGATTAGAACCCGCGACATCGCGAATACCGGTGCAATGCTCTACCAGCTGAGCTAAACCATCAGTCTACGCTGAGAGCAGGTCAGTAGCTCCAGCCTGTTCTTTTTCGAGGTAATACATCACGATATACAGTGTTTCATCACATATAAAACACGGGATTCAGTGTTTCATCACATATCAAACACGAGATACAGTGTTTCATCACATATCAACACGAGATGCAGTGTTTTATCACATATAAAACACGAGATACAGTGTTTCATCACATATCAAACACGAGATACAGTGTTTCATCACATATCAAACACGAGATACAGTGATTGATTACATTTCAAACACCGAGAAGAGAGCTGAAAATACGACGCGCAGCGGAGTATTTTTTAATGAAATTCGAGGTGTTTGATATGTGATGAAACACATGTATCGAGTGTTTTATATGTGATGAAACACATGTATCGAGTGTTTGATATGCGATGAAACACATGTATCGAGTGTTTGATATGTGATGAAACACACGTATCGAGTGTTTGATATGTGATGAAACACTGTATCGAGTGTTTTATATGTGATGAAACACATGTATCGAGTGTTTGATATGCGATGAAACACATGTATCGAGTGTTTGATATGTGATGAAACACATGTATCGAGTGTTTGATATGTGATGAAGTACATGTAACGAGTGTTTGATATACGATGAAACACATGTATCAAATGTCTGATATGCGATGAAACACATGTATCCAGTGCCTGATATGCGATGAAACACATGTAACGAGTGTTTGATATGCGATGAAACACATGTATCGAGTGTTTGATATGTGATGAAACACATGTATCGAGTGTTTGATATGTGATGAAGTACATGTAACGAGTGTTTGATATACGATGAAACACATGTATCAAATGTCTGATATGCGATGAAACACATGTATCCAGTGCCTGATATGCGATGAAACACATGTAACGAGTGTTTGATATGCGATGAAACACATGTATCGAGAGTTTGATATGTGATGAAACACATGTATCGGGTGTTTGATACGCGATGAAACACACGTATCGAGTGTTTGATATGTGATGAAACACATGTATCGGGTGTTCGATACGCGATGAAACACACGTATCGAGTGTTTGATATGTGATGAAACACATGTAACGAGTGTTTGATATGTGATGAAACACACGTATCGAGTGTTTGATATGTGATGAAGTACATGTAACGAGTGTTTGATATACGATGAAACACATGTATCAAATGTCTGATATGCGATGAAACACATGTATCCAGTGCCTGATATGCGATGAAACACATGTAACGAGTGTTTGATATGCGATGAAACACATGTATCGAGTGTTTGATATGTGATGAAACACATGTATCGAGTGTTTGATATGCAATGAAACACATGTATCGAGTGTTTGATATGTGATGAAACACATGTATCGAGTGTTTGATATGCGATGAAACACATGTATCGAGTGTCTGATATGCGATGAAACACATGTAACTATTGTCTGATATGCGATGAAACACATGTATCGAGTGTCTGATATAGCTTCTCAAACGAAATTATTTGAAAGAAAAAATTAACGATGCAAAAACAAGCCTTGCTTCATCAGCCATCCAAAGACGTCACAGTGTCTGATTTCCTTTGTCTTTCCCGTATCCAATACATAATCTGCATTTAGACGTTTAACCTCTATATCGCACTTTCTATTGCTTTGTCAGTGCTCAGTAACATGCGGACATGGATTTAAGAGGCGCACAGTTTCCTGTAATCTAAAAGGCAGATGCGACACAAGATCAAAACCAGACGCCATTGCTAGATGTAACATTGGTTCATGTCCAAAGTGGACCACAGGGGATTGGAGTGAGGTAAGTAGGAATTTTTGTTGTAGATGTAGATAACAAGGGTCGGTTATTTAGACGGTGGCTAAATTACGCCGCGATTTAAGGTTCGTAACTGACCAATCAGTAATTATCAACGAACGTTTTTCATTCGTTCAACTAATTTACTTTCTTTCACACGCTGCTATGGCTCTACCAATAGCATGCTTCCAAACTTCTCTATATAAATAAGCCATATTTCTCTCATTCGCTCTGACGAAGGGCTAACGTTCGAAACGTCAGCACCCCATTTTTACCTTACGGTGGTATAACTTACTTTATCAATTCGTTTGATTATCCCAATTTCTTGTGTTTCAATTCCCCATCGACGCAGCACCAGTTTCTTTAGAAACTACCCCCACAATCAGTGATTAGTTTGATGAAACCAATTTATTTTAGCGAGCAGATATTGACTACTTATTCCGGTGTTGTATAAACAAGATTAAAAGGTCAAGTTGGAGCAGATCAAATTCAATGTAGACAGCAGGATTTTTTAGCGCGTTCAGAACTTCGTTTAAATAAACGGCCCAAAGAGTTTATGGAACTGACCGCTGATCACATGTGCACTGTACAAGGATTGACGAAACCTTCATTTCATATTTAGGTGTTGTACACCAATGATGAAAATTAAGTGGGGTTTCGGTCTTATCTAAAGACTGATTAAACAATTTTAGTATCACAGTAAAAAAATCATTTGTTCGCACTGCGATTGGGTACGTAGTTTTAGAGGGAATCCAACAGGAAATTGAGTAATTGAATTTTCTATGGACAAAAACCCTGTACCAGAACAATTTAAACAATATCGACTTCATTTTTTAGACTTGTCAAGGGCTGCAGATATGATGAGTTATCTGTAATAACACTGAGGCAATTTCTCATGGGAGAAATAAACTGTAAATTTCACTAGAACTGTGAAAAAACAGGTAAAATTCCAAAACATTTTATGTGGAAGATGCCATTTTGTGAACTTTGACGTTTACATCCTCGGGCTCAGCCCATAATAAATTTTCTTTGGTGTTATTACAGATAACCAATTATATCTATAGCCTTTGAAAAATGTAAACAAGAATGCGAGATTTTTTAAATTGTTATGGCACAAGTTGTGAAGTCTTGGGAGTTTGCTAAGCACTCAAGAAGATAGAGATACTCTTACGCTTCTTTCGTGCTTAGCGGCCTCCCACGTGCATCCATACCTCGATGTTTGCACATTGCATGTTTACAATTTCTTCAGTCTTGATCAGGATCTAAACCCAAAACCTCGCGAATACTGGTGCAGTGCTCTACCAGCTGATCTAAACCAGCCGTCTACAATGAGTTCATACATGCCGTGTATTAAGGGAATGATATCAACAGCGACGTGTCCTTGCACGTGTCCTTGGCTTTTGACTCATCACCCTCCCCAAAGTTTCTGTTTTGTATTTTTTTCTAGTCCTGTTGCTCTCTGCTGGTAATTGTAGCAATTGTACAATCGTACAGTTAAACTTCTAATCATAACTATAACAAAATTCTCAAATCCGATTGGCTATCAACTGCCCTGATTTCAGCCTTAATAGGACAGTTAAATTGGACAGTACGCGTCATGCCTGAGTAATTGGACAGTACGCGCCATCATGCGCGCGCTTAAATGGCTTTTTTTTTTCACTGCTAGCAAAACAAATCTTGGAATTTCATGTGTTTTGATTAAGAAAAAAATAAGTTTATATATAAAAAATTTTGTTAAAGTTATGATTAATTGGTAATAAGACTTCGTGTCGTCCAATTCGGTCTGCAATCATACTCGTGATTAAACAAATCGGACTCCCGCTACGCGGTCGTCCGATTTTGTTAATCACTCGTATGATTACAGACCGAATTGGACTCCACTCAGTCCTATTACCATTACTAATCTCTTGATCCCAGATTTTATTTCTCTGACTTTTCATTAGTGTCCAGTAACATGCGGTGGTGGAATAAAAAGACGAGTAGTCACGTGTGATTCACTGAAAGTGCAATGTGACACAAGAACAAAACCCGAAGACACGACAAGATGCAACACCGAGCAGTGTCCGCAATGGGTACCGGGAAAATGGAGTGAGGTAAGAGGGACTTGACATACATTATTACATCTCTCAGTTAGTACGCGCGCTGTGATTGGTCAATTTAGCGGGCCGTACTTCACATTACTGTCCGCTAAATTCAAATTTTGAGATAAAAGATATATTTTACAAACCTCGTTTTCTCGGTCCGTACAGTGAGTTACGGATCCGCGTTTTTTTCCGTTTTGGATTTATGGACCGCTCGCTTTGCGCTTGAGCCATAAATCCGGGCAAAAATAACTCGGTCCGTAACTTACACTACGGACCTCGAACTCGGGTATGTAACATCTTTCCTTGGGGAGTTTTACATATTATAGAAAGGAGCAATGCGAGAAGAGGTTGTTGAAAGATGAACGTTTCCCTATTTATGCTGTTAAACTCAGTTACTGTACTGCGGTGTCTGCGCGCAAGTATGTTTTCCTACAGGTGGCAAAAGGCCAACTGAGAGCAAGTCATTGCATTCTTTAAGAAAAACCTCTGTCGATCTATCGATCAAAAAATGTTGTTTGCGCAGTGACGTGAAAGATGCTTGTCGGTCCTTAGTATAATCTATCACTCCATTTTTGTCTGAACTTGCAATCCGATTCGCTACTGAGGGAGGGCCGGTCACTAAATACACGAAGCTCTGACGTCACTATACATTGTATCTATACATTGGGTTATGCTAACACAATTAGACTACTCGCTCTCCATTCCTATCAACTATGTTGCATAGCTGATTCGTGGCGTCCCCCCTCGCAGAACATCACGGCTCGCTCTCGGTCTCTGTATATCAACTTTTGGTAGTCTAATCCAAGCCTTGACCCTAACCGACTTAAAGTCGATAGTAGTGTCAAGCTTGCCGTCTGCTTGTTTGAATGGAACTTCACGAGTAACCAATCAAGTTGAGCGTTCACTCAATAGTCGGTCAGTGCCCCATGCTATTGGTTATTAGTATAAATCTACTAGCGTTGTATCAAAAATGCCGCGCTCTGATTGGCTACGCTACCCACTATCTATTTAAACAATAGAGTGTTTCTGTCGAGGAACTATCGGCTGATAGTTGCCCCGAGGAAATTTGATGTTCTTAAAACAAATATTTGCCCGAGAAGCGAAGCTTCGAGGGCAAATATGCTAGTTTTAAGAACATCAAATTTCCAAGGGGCAACTATCGGATCGATAGTTCCTCGACAGAAACACTCTATTGTCTTTATTGTTCACCACTAAATTTTCTTCCGCGCGCCAGTTGAAAAACAGTCAAAACCCACTAAATGCAGATCATTCAAATATTTATCCATACGCAGAGCCTGAAATTTCAATAATTCGCAACGTACCTTGCCTAAAAAATACGGTATAACTGTCAAAAAATTCACATTTTCACGGACGGGCACTATCCATCCGGGTATTTTCCTCGGAAGGGCACTATGCGCTGATAGTGTGTCTCCGCGGACGAACACTATCGCGTCACGTGATCAATTTAAACCAATAAGAATCGGAGAAAATTTAGTGATGAACTATGATCTGTGATAGGTAGTGAGTAGCGTAGCAGTGTGCCCTTGCTAACAAAATGGCGGCCGCTTCTTCACGTTCTCGACGTGTCCGTGAAGAAGATTTAGGCAGTTTACTGGTCGAGGCTGTTCCAGAAAAGACAAAAGTTTGAACGACTAGTAGATTTATTCTAAAACAATTAGATTATTCGCTCTCGATTTCTATACGTGATATAGATACGCGATAGAAATCTCGAGCTCATAATTCAATTGTTTAGTAGTTACTTGGTGTTTGGACTATTCCTTGGCCTGAATAACTGTCAAACGACCTGACCCGAGCAAGAAAGAAAACGTTTGTAACATATATAATATTATGTGTTTTTTATTTTTCTCCAGTGCTCTGTCACTTGCGGCAGTGGATTCAGACAACGTGAGGTCACGTGTAGCAGTGGGAATTGTCCAGCGAGCACGAAACCAGAGACCTCGACCGTGTGTAGCATGGGGCCGTGTCCAGAGTGGACTGTGGGAGAATGGACTGCGGTAAGCCAGCGGTTATGCAATATTCTTAACTCATCTAAATTTTTTAAAAAAAATTGATCACTATTACTTAATGTCTTACATAGATATCTTACAAAAGATAATTATTTGAATGTTACTTGTTTAATAGAATATTTTAAGAAGCTGAGGTGATGTGCTGTATATGTTGCAGTTCAATTTTTTCCTTGGTTCAAATTTTGTTTTCCTTTGTTTTCTGGTATGGTAATGTATGATAGTGAGTTTGAAACAAAGGAAAATAAAATTTAAACCAAGGATAAAATTGAAATAAAACATATATACCCTTAAGCTTGTATGTGGGTTCTTCTGTGTGTGTGTTATTGTATTTCTATTCTTTTCCTTTTCCTTACAATTGTATCTAATTTAATTGCGCCTTTATTTAAAATATTTTGTCCTGCCTAGATTAGCATTATAGCTATTTGCAGGGCATAAACCATTGCAACCTTATGATTCTAAATAAATAAAATTGTCTTGTCTTGTCTATTGAAAGCTAATTGCACGAAAGATCTCTTGGGAATAAGTAGCTGATTGGACCGTTATAGTTTTTAACGGAATAACTTCTATATTCCATGGAGTTTCAATTAAAGGACGTGAGTTGAGGAGAGAAGGAAAAGATAAAAAGAGGTCGAAGTGCTAAATGTGCGCAGACACTGACTTTTTTCTCTCCCAGAAGTGACAAGTGTGTAATTTCTCCTTAAAATTCCCATACACTATTTAGCGATATAGTGATGAGAATTGAGCAAACGATCCATCTAAGGATATTGATTTTGATCTAAGGCCACAGTGTGGTTTTCAGTAGAATATGTATGACTTCGTGAAATAATGAGGATAGCATACTTTGAGCGTGGTGACTTGTGAAACATATATTTTTCGGCCCTGTCTCAGACAAACTCTGAAAAATCAAATCCGAGTTCCCCAATAGGAGTCGAACTTATGACATTCCGATTAGTATATCGGACGCTTTAGCACTGACCTATAGAAGACTCGTGGGAGCAAGGCCATTAAACTAGGACCTAGGAAGAAACATTCTCTATATAGTTAGGATTTGACCTTGTATGACCTTCAGGTAACACAAGAAATTCGAATAATCAAACGAATTGATAAAGTAAGTTATACCACCGTAAGCCGGGTAAAAGGGAGGTGCTGACGTTTCGAGCGTTAGCCATTCGTCTAACGTCATCACATCCCTTTAACCTTACGGTGGTATAACTTGCTTAATCAATACGTTTGATTATCCCAATTTCTTGTGTTTCAAATCCCCATCTACGGAGCACAAGTTACTTTAGAAACCATCCTCAAAATACTTCAAGTAACACAGTCTCGTTTGTCCTTTGTTGTGCCAGTGTTCCGTGACATGTGGAAATGGATTCAAGAGACGTTTAGTCACGTGTGATGCTGTAAATTCCCGATGCGACGCCAAGACCAAACCGGAAGCCATAGCTAGATGCAGCCTTGGTTCTTGTCCTGAATGGACGGTTGGACAATGGAGCGAGGTACAATAGCTTCACAGTTTGAAACATTTTGACCGTCAGTCAGTCATCTAGAACACGTAATAGATGTGCCAGTCAGTCATCTAGAACACATAATAGATGTGCCAGTCAGTCATCTAGAACACATAATAAATGTGCCAGTCAGTCATCTAGAGCACATAATAAATGTGCCAGTCAGCCATCTAGAACACATAATAAATGTGCCAGTCAGTCATCTAGAGCACATAATAGATGTGCCAGTCAGTCATCTAGAACACATAATAAATGTGCCAGTCAGTCATCTAGAACACATAATAAATGTGCCAGTCAGTCATCTAGAACACATAATAAATGTGCTAGTCAGTCATCTAGAACACATAATAAATGTGCCAGTCAGTCATCTAGAGCACATAATAGATGTGCCAGTCAGTCATCTAGAACACATAATAAATGTGCCAGTCAGTCATCTAGAACACATAATAGATGTGCCAGTCAGTCATCTAGAGCACATAATAGATGTTCCATTCAGTCATATAGAACATATAATAGATGTGCCAGTCAGTCATCTAGAACACATAATAAATGTGCCAGTCAGTCATCTAGAGCACATAATAGATGTGCCAGTCAGTCATCTAGAACACATAATAAATGTGCCAGTCAGTCATCTAGAGCACATAATAGATGTGCCAGTCAGTCATCTAGAACACATAATAAATGTGCCAGTCAGTCATCTAGAACACATAATAGATGTGCCAGTCAGTCATCTAGAACACATAATAAATGTGCCAGTCAGTCATCTACAACACATAATAAATGTGCCAGTCAGTCATCTAGAACACATAATAGATGTGCCAGTCAGTCATCTAGAACACATAATAAATGTGCCAGTCAGTCATCTAGAACATATAATAGATGTGCCAGTCAGTCATCTAGAGCACATAATAGATGTGCCAGTCAGTCATATAGAACATATAATAGATGTGCCAGTCAGTCATCTAGAGCACATAATAGATGTTCCATTCAGTCATATAGAACATATAATAGATGTGCCAGTCAGTCATCTAGAACATATAATAAATGTGCCAGTCAGTCATCTAGAACACATAATAGATATGCCAGTCAGTCACCTAGAACACATAATAGATGTGCCAGTCAGTCACCTAGAACACATAATAAATGTGCCAGTCAGTCATCTAGAACACATAATAAATGTGCCAGTCAGTCATCTTGAACACATAATAAATGTGCCAGTCAGTCACCTAGAACACATAATAGATGTGCCAGTCAGTCATCTAGAACACATAATAGATGTGCCAGTCAGTCATCTAGAGCACATAATAGATGTGCCAGTCAGTCATCTAGAACACATAATAGATGTGCCAGTCAGTCATCTAGAGCACATAATAAATGTGCCAGTCAGTCATTTAGAACACATAATAAATGTGCCAGTCAGTCATCTAGAACATATAATAGATGTGCCAGTCAGTCATCTAGAGCACATAATAGATGTTCCATTCAGTCATATAGAACATATAATAGATGTCCCAGTCAGTCATCTAGAACATATAATAAATGTGCCAGTCAGTCATCTAGAACACATAATAGATGTGCCAGTCAGTTACCTAGAACACATAATAGATGTGCCAGTCAGTCACCTAGAACACATAATAAATGTGCCAGTCAGTCATCTAGAACACATAATAAATGTGCCAGTCAGTCATCTAGAACACATAATAAATGTGCCAGTCAGTCACCTAGAACACATAATAGATGTGCCAGTCAGTCATCTAGAACACATAATAGATGTGCCAGTCAGTCATCTAGAGCACATAATAAATGTGCCAGTCAGTCATCTAGAACACATAATAAATGTGCCAGTCAGTCATCTAGAACACATAATAAATGTGCCAGTCAGTCATCTAGAACACATAATAAATGTGCCAGTCAGTCATCTAGAGCACATAATAGATGTGCCAGTCAGTCATCTAGAACACATAATAAATGTGCCAGTCAGTCATCTAGAACACATAATAAATGTGCCAGTCAGTCATCTAGAGCACATAATAAATGTGCCAGTCAGTCATCTAGAACATATAATAAATGTGCAAGTCAGTCATCTAGAACACATAATAGATGTGCCAGTCAGTCATCTAGAACATATAATAGATGTGCCAGTCAGTCATCTAGAACATATAATAGATGTGCAAGTCAGTCGTCTAGAGCACATAATAGATGTTCCAGTCAGTCATCTAGAACACATAATAGATGTGCCAGTCAGTCATCTAGAACACATAATAGATGTGCCAGTCAGTCATCTAGAACACATAATAGATGTGCCAGTCAGTCATCTAGAACACATAATAGATGTGCCAGTCAGTCATCTAGAACACATAATAGATGTGCCAGTCAGTCATCTAGAACATATAATAGATGTGCCAGTCAGTCATCTAGAGCACATAATAGATGTGCCAGTCAGTCATCTAGAACACATAATAGATGTGCCAGTCAGTCATCTAGAACACATAATAGATGTGCCAGTCAGTCATATAGAACACATAATAGATGTGCCAGTCAGTCATCTAGAACACATAATAAATGTGCCAGTCAGTCATCTAGAACACATAATAGATGTGCCAGTCAGTCATCTAGAACATATAATAGATGTGCCAGTCAGTCATCTAGAACACATAATAAATGTGCCAGTCAGTCATCTAGAACACATAATAGATGTGCCAGTCAGTCATATAGAACACATAATAGATGTGCCAGTCAGTCATCTAGAACATATAATAGATGTGCCAGTCAGTCATCTAGAGCACATAATAGATGTGCCAGTCAGTCATATAGAACACATAATAGATGTGCCAGTCAGTCATCTAGAACATATAATAGATGTGCAAGTCAGTCGTCTAGAGCACATAATAGATGTGCCAGTCAGTCATCTAGAACACATAATAGATGTGCCAGTCAGTCATCTAGAACACATAATAGATGTGCCAGTCAGTCATCTAGAACACATAATAGATGTTCCAGTCAGTCATCTAGAACACATAATAGATGTGCCAGTCAGTCATCTAGAACACATAATAGATGTGCCAGTCAGTCATCTAGAACACATAATAGATATGCCAGTCAGTCATCTAGAACACATAATAGATGTGCCAGTCAGTCATCTAGAACACATAATAGATGTGCCAGTCAGTCATCTAGAACATATAATAGATGTGCCAGTCAGTCATCTAGAGCACATAATAGATGTGCCAGTCAGTCATCTAGAACACATAATAGATGTGCCAGTCAGTCATCTAGAACACATAATAGATGTGCCAGTCAGTCATATAGAACACATAATAGATGTGCCAGTCAGTCATCTAGAACACATAATAAATGTGCCAGTCAGTCATCTAGAACACATAATAGATGTGCCAGTCAGTCATCTAGAACATATAATAGATGTGCCAGTCAGTCATCTAGAACACATAATAAATGTGCCAGTCAGTCATCTAGAACACATAATAGATGTGCCAGTCAGTCATATAGAACACATAATAGATGTGCCAGTCAGTCATCTAGAACATATAATAGATGTGCCAGTCAGTCATCTAGAGCACATAATAGATGTGCCAGTCAGTCATATAGAACACATAATAGATGTGCCAGTCAGTCATCTAGAACACATAATAGATGTGCCAGTCAGTCATCTAGAACACATGATAGATGTTCCATTCAGTCATATAGAACACATAATAGATGTGCCAGTCAGTCATCTAGAACACATAATAGATGTGCCAGTCAGTCATATAGAACACATAATAGATGTGCCAGTCAGTCATCTAGAACATATAATAGATGTGCCAGTCAGTCATCTAGAGCACATAATAGATGTGCCAGTCAGTCATATAGAACACATAATAGATGTGCCAGTCAGTCATCTAGAACACATAATAGATGTGCCAGTCAGTCATCTAGAACACATAATAGATGTGCCAGTCAGTCATCTAGAACACATAATAGATGTGCCAGTCAGTCATCTAGAACACATAATAGATGTGCCAGTCAGTCATCTAGAACATATAATAAATGTGCCAGTCAGTCATCTAGAGCACATAATAGATGTGCGAGTCAGTCATCTAGAACACATAATAAATGTGCCAGTCAGTCATCTAGAACACATAATAGATGTGCCAGTCAGTCATATAGAACACATAATAGATGTGCCAGTCAGTCATCTAGAACACATAATAGATGTGCCAGTCAGTCATCTAGAACACATGATAGATGTTCCATTCAGTCATATAGAACACATAATAGATGTGCCAGTCAGTCATATAGAACACATAATAGATGTGCCAGTCAGTCTTCTAGAGGACACAATAGCTGTGCCAGTCAGTCATCTAGAGCACATAATAGATGTTCTATTCAGTCATATAGAACACATAATAGATGTTCCATTCAGTCATATAGAACACATAATAGATGTGCCAGTCAGTCATCTAGAACACATAATAGATGTGCCAGTCAGTCATATAGAACACATAATAGATGTGCCAGTCAGTCATCTAGAACACATAATAGATGTGCCAGTCAGTCATCTAGAACACATGATAGATGTTCCATTCAGTCATATAGAACACATAATAGATGTGCCAGTCAGTCATCTAGAACACATAATAGATGTGCCAGTCAGTCATCTAGAGCACATAATAGATGTGCGAGTCAGTCATCTAGAACACATAATAGATGTGCCAGTCAGTCATCTAGAACATATAATAGATGTGCCAGTCAGTCATCTAGAACACATAATAAATGTGCCAGTCAGTCATCTAGAGCACATAATAGATGTGCCAGTCAGTCATCAAGAACACATAATAGATGTGCCAGTCAGTCATATAAAGCGCACAATAATGTAGGTGAATTTACAAGGTAATCTGGATCTAAGATGTTGTTAATATGAAAAGATAATTGATTTGCCACGCCAAATATGAAAAACCCCTAGAAAATACTCTTAAGATGTGGCCAAAGAATCTGTGGAAACGCATTCCCCATCTAATGCAGTGGCACCAGACCTCGGGAAGAGGTAGACCGGTATATTGCAGATTAAAAAAAGTAACGGTGAACCAACGACTGACTGACGTAGAATGAATAATATTTACCACTTAACTCTTAAATAGGGAGGCACAGTAGTGTAGTGGTTATCGGGTCTGACTTCCGAGCAGGAGGTTCGGAGTTTGAGCCCTGGTGCTGGCACTGTGTTGTTTCGTTAGACAAGAAACTTTACTCCACACTGTCTCTCTCCACTCAGGTTTATAAATGGGTATCGGCGATACAATGCTGGGGGGTGACCCTGCGATGGACTAGTATCCCATCCAGGGGGGAGGAATAATAACTCCCAGGTACTTCATGCTTTTGAAACCGGGAAAAGCTCCGGCCGTGTGGGCCCTTGGCTCGTGTGCGCCTTTACCTTACCTACCTTTACCATTTAAATAGCCCTGCAGAGTCCCTAAACAATACCCGAGCCGCCACGTCATTCCTTCAGAACAGCAATTTCTGACAAGTTAGTTCCTGCGTCTCTCATAAGTCAGAAATTCCATTCATTCGCGCAGTAACAATCTAATCAGTGTTTCAATTCATCTCAGTGTTCGACAACTTGCGGCGATGGATTCAGAAGACGCGATGTCAAATGCAGTAATACAAATGCGAGATGTTTGACTAGCAGCAAGCCTGAGATCACAGCCAGTTGCAACTTGGGTCCGTGTCCAACATGGCAAGCAGGTTCATGGAGTCAGGTACGGGACCAATCAAATGGCTGACTTAAATCTTTCCCTTCCAGAAGTGATTAGATCCCTTAGCAACTAGCGTACCATTCCGTTAGAAACTGATGTATCACCTGTCCATTGTTTTTAAGTGTTCAGTGACATGTGGTAATGGCGTCAAAAGGCGCGTCGTACAGTGCAGCCAATCAGAGGCCACGTGTGACGCAAGATCGAAGCCAGTTACAACCAAGAGTTGCATCTTAGGCACGTGCCCCGTGTGGAGAACAGGGAGGTGGAGTAGGGTAGGCGTGACTTTGTTTTTGATAGACACCCTTCATTACTCTAAGGCATAACCCGTTTTTGGTATTCAGTGGTTAAGGTCGCACAGTAGCTTAGATTTGGGCTCTTATTGTTATGCACCTATCAATGTTAAGCAGGCGGGGGGGAGGGGGAGGAGGAGTCAGGGCATGGGGTGGGGATTTGATTGTCTTTGTTGGCCCTGGGGTAGGGCATTTGACTGACCTTGTTCTCCCGGGGGAGGGAATATTTGAATCTTTCTTTGGGTCCAGCCTTGGGATATTTGACAGCGACTTGCAGCCCGGGGTGGGGAAATTTGGTTGCATTTGACTGGAATGATTTGCCCTTGGGCAGGGAATTTGACGGCAAATTTTTCAAAAATGTCAAATCCCCACCCCATGCCCTGCTCCCCCCCCCCCCTCCGCCGGCTTAACATTGATAGGTGCATTACCCAAACATTTTTGGCTTTCAATTTTGCCTTGGTGTCAGTCGGCTTGTCTTGACTGCAGTTGTGATTAATTTCCCGCCAATTACCTTTAAGTGTTCTAAGACGTGTGGAAATGGCGCGAAAACGCGTGCCGTGTGGTGCAGCCGATCAGACGTCAGATGCGATTCTGAGAAGCCAGTTAAGAAAACGGAATGCAATGAAGGCGCATGCCCAGTTTGGAAAGTGGGAGAGTGGAGTAAGGTAGGCGGTGTTTTAATGCTGATACACACTTGTCACACACAAACATGGCCGCTCCGTTCATCTTCAATTTTTTTTAGTTGTTGTACAATAGTTCATAGAACTACTCGTTGTAATTGTAATTGTAGTCGTTAACGTTGGTGTTATAGTGGCGTTCTGTTGGTGTTTTTGTTGGTGGTGGTGCTTTTGTTGTTGTTGTTGTTTTGTTCTTGATAGACTCTTGGGTTGGGCGCACGTTGTACTCTGTATTAACATTCTTCTCGGCATCTTCTTTTCCACTTGTGCTTGTGTTCCTAAGTTCTTGGTCTTGTGTCACAACGTTTCGACAATCTTGCCCTCCTCAGGTGACTGTAGTGATATGCATGCATACAGTCACCTGAGGAGGGCAGGATTTTCGAAACGTTGTGACGCAAGACCAAGAACTTAGGAACACAAGCACAAGTGGAAAAAAAGATGCCGAAAAGGTTGTTTTGTTCATGATATGTTTGTTGTTGTTATTTGTGGCGGTGGTGTTGTTAGGTTGTTGTTGTTGCTGGTGATGAAAGTGTTTTATGTTAGTTTTGTTATTATTGTTATGGTGGTGTAGCTCAGTTTTCCATAATAATTTTTTTTACGGTTTGTTTTACAGTGTTCCGTTACTTGTGGAAGTGGAGTGCGTAGTCGTTCTGTCGAATGCAGTCGATCGGACGTCAGATGTGACTTCAGAAGAAAACCGTCAACGAGATCAAGATGTAACCTGGCCTCTTGTCCGGTGTGGAGAACAGGGGCATGGAGTAGGGTAACAAAAAGTCCATGTATAACGTTGCATGTTTTTTCCTACTTGGAGCTTGAAAGCCGAAGGACTAAGCCGTATTAATCTTTATTTTGTTGTAGTGTTCTGCCACATGTGGGAATGGACTCAGGAGACGTACTGTACAGTGCAGTCGGTCTGACGTCACATGTGATGCGAGTCTTAAGCCTTCTGACTCAGTGAATTGTAACCTCGGCTCATGTCCTGAATGGAGAGCACTGGGTTGGAGTCAGGTACAAAGTTTATTTGTGTTTAAAATGCAACTAGGCCGTGCGTTTGGGTTTTACGCTTTCACACGAGGGCGGGTTTAAATTTATGACTTTTAGTAGCCTGAAAAAATCATGCTTTTCCAGATTGTTTCAGAACGGTAGTAGCTTACATCCATTTTGTAGATGGGCATAGAAAGTAATGTACTTTATTATGTGGCTGGCTCCTCGAGCGAGCAAGGTAGGGCGGTTCATGAGTTCTGATTGGCTACCCGAGCGGGAAAGATGACGCGATTCCTGTGTTCTGATTGGCTACCCGACAGTGCAAGATGAGGCGATTCCTGAGTTCTGATTGGCTACCCGAGCAGGCAAGATGAGGCGATTCCTGAGTTCTGATTGGCTACCTGGACGGGCGAGATGGGCCTGTCTTACCCGCTCAGAATTTCCCGCCAAATGTCCCGTGAGAAACAAAACAAAACAAAATTTCCAGGTCAATAAAACGACAACACAGAACTCGGCCAATAAGCAGCCAGCTTGGTCGATAACGCATATGTTATGAAGTTCTTTACAGTTATCATTTATTGATCTACAGTGTTCTGTAACATGTGGCGATGGGTTTAAACGTCGCATAGTTCAGTGTAGCAGACGAGGGGGATGTGATCCTAAGACCAGACCAGAAAGTACAGCAAGATGTAACCTCGCTTCATGTCCACAGTGGAAACCAGGACCATGGACTCGAGTAAGGAATTTGCTTCAGCAATTTTAAGATAGACCATCTCAGGAGCCCATTACCCAGAGCGTGTTACTCCCATTCTAGGTCTGTGAAACGGCGTTTTCACAAGTAAGGTTATTTTTAGATCGTCTCTCCCGCGAATTTGTTTGGGAGAGCCAATCACAAGCTAGTGCACGATTGATATGTAGCATGATAACCGCCTGTAGCGACAACGAACATAGCCGACATACACGAGTCTTCATCGGAGTGTTCGGACAGCATTTCTGACGATAGTCAAGGTATTTACACAGAGAGTAGTAGCTCCGATGAGATAACTGAGACAGCGGAAACAACTTTTTTTCGCGGGAGTGGCCGCTGTGAAAATAACGTTACTTGTGAAAACGCCGTTGCATGAACCTATAGCAGTTGCACGCTCCTGGTAATGGGCTCCTGTCATTATCTATATCAACGGGAACTACACGCAAAACCCCTACAACTCTGAGCTCAAGATATCACTTCTCGTTACTGATCTCCATTAAATTGTTGACACATCAGATGGGAGAATTTCATCGTAGATGCAGACAATTTTAGGCTCCTGGTCATCTTCATTATTTCAAAACCCATTCACTTTGGCATTCAAATCTTAGTAGTGCCCATGATGTTTGTACAATCTTGGCTAAGATATCTCTGTCTTTCACCCTCCCCCCCCCCCCGTTCAAAGTTGATCACCAGGGCCGGGTTGTTCCGAGCAGAGTTAAGGTAACCCAAGGTTAGTGAGAAATTTAAATGCAGATGTGAGAGCGTAAAAAACACATTCAGTATATTCCTTTTTGAATACAATTTTATGATTGTTTCCTCTGAAATAAATAGAGAAAGCTATCGGAGAAAGTGCTTTTTAACAGGAGGAAAAAGAAACCTGGATTAAAATTTAACACTGGCTGAACGCTAATCGGCCCCAGGAGTTCAACACATGTGCACCATATTGTACAGTTTCTGTAGTTCAACACAAAAAGGGGAAGCGGAGGAACAGTCTTTGTAAAAGAATTTGTGAGGAAGAACTTCATGAACTGTTTTCAAATTATACAGAACACCAGACAAAGAACAGATTAACTGTCTTGTATGGTTTTGTCCATGTCCATGTTAAAATGGCCTTGCTTCCACGGAGAAACCCTCCTCTGTTAGCAATCGGGTTTTCACTTGCATATATTCACTTGCATTCTCCTCCATCTACGGGTATATTACGAACGCCTAACATTACCAGCTTCCAGTTGGTTTGATAGCTCAGTTGGTAGAGCGCTGCATCGGTATCGAAGAGGTCATCGGTTCGAATCCCGTTCAGGCCTGAGTTTTTTTTCAGGCTTTAATTTAACAGCTGCTTAGTTGTGTACATAATTGCGATGATCAATCAATGTCATTACATATTACTCCAAAGTTCAAATATATGGTCTTTCATATATATTCACTTGCAATAGGGTTTAATTTTCAGCGTAAAAATCCTCGTTTCATTTCACAGCCCACGTTGTGTTTTACAGTGTGTATTAGCTAAAGTGTCTCTTTTGATACGTCTACAGTGTTCTGTAACATGTGGAAATGGCTTTAAACGACGGCTAGTCCGGTGTAGTCACGGGTCGGACTGTGATGTGGGGTCTAAACCAGAAGCTACTGCTGACTGTAACCTGGGCTCATGTCCTAAATGGAAAGCCGGACCATGGTCTCAAGTAAGAATTTAAAATCATTTTCTCTTCTTAACGTGTTCTGTACCAAAGTGCATTTTTGTGACTGATACCATTGATGTGATATTACTCAGTGATGTCGCTAGTTATCTCCCGAAGAGGACCAGAAGTGAGCCGTTGAAACATCGCGATCAATATCAAAGTGACTTCCTTGTGAATCGGGCTTCAGAGTACGAGACTTAAAGGGACGGACCATTAGAAAAGTGATGGGGGGGGGGGGGTGGGGAAAAAAACAAAAAAAATTCATGCAAGGGAAAATGACAAGAAAAAAAAATCATGCAAAGAAGAAGGTAAAAAAAAAATTCATGCAGAAGGAGGGTCCAATTGTGACTTTTTCACACATGCAGAGAGGTTCACCTGAAAAAAAAAATTCCTGCACAAGCAGTGAGCGAAAAAAAAATTCATGCAAGCTGAAAATTCCCTACCCCCCCCCCCCCCATCACTTTTCTAATGGTCTTTCCCTAAGATCCGAGCCCTGGTGATGGCACTGTGTTGTTCCTTCGACAGGAAATTCCACACTTTCTCACTCCACCCAGGTGTACACGTATAAATGGGTATGGGCGTTATAATGCTGAGGGTAGCCCTGTGAAACATTAGCATCCCATCAAAGGAGTTGTTGTAAATACTTTAAGTTGTGGGTCTCCTGTGGCTCCGTGTGGGTCTTCTGTGGTACCTGTAATATAATACTGAGGGTAGCCCTGAGAAAGACTAGCATTCCATCAAAGGAGGAGTAATAAATACCTCCAGGTGTGGGCCATCTGTGGCTTCTGTGGGTCTCCTGTGGTACTCGTGATATAATGTGCGGTAACCCTGCGAAGGACTAGCATCCCATCCCTACAGGGGGGAATAACAATACGTATAGAGGCTTTGTGCTATGGAACCCTGGATAAGCTCCAGCCGTGTTGGCCTCATGGCTCGTGTGCGCGTTTACTTTATCACTGCATTTTCGGTAATACATTCATGTCATATCTTTTGGAGCCGTTCTTCCAGACCTGTTCGAGTTTTCAATCGATAATTACACGAAAACGTTTGCAGCAAAAAAATCTTATACTTCTTCGCGTTGTTTCTTACTTGATGCTTTGTTTACATGAATTTTTTCAGCAAGATATCTTGAAAAGCAGAAGAGTTACAATGCTTTAAATGTTTGGTGTATAGAGGACATGAATGCATTACCGCATTTTCCACGATGAACTATGATTTAATGAACAACGTGCTTTTTAATTCTGGACGTAAGCTGTATTGCCACTTTTACTCCCTCTCTGCTGAATTTTGCATGTTAATAGCGGCTTTGATTCACCGTTGCTTTCAGTGTTCAGCGACATGCGGCGGTGCATTTAAAGAGCGTATAGTAGAATGCGATGGACTTCAAGGAGACTGCGATGTAAGATTCAAACCAACAATGAAAATGGCCTGCAATCTGGGCGAGTGTCCGCGGTGGAAAATTGGAGAATGGGCCGAGGTATTTGCAAAGGCTCAAGCACTTTGATCACTTTATAAAATAACTTTGTTCTCGTACAGCACATAATTGCAAAACACCGTAAGCTAGCATTCAATCCTACTCTATAACATAGCATACCATAACATAATATTCAAAGCTGCAGTTTGAGATTGCATGCCATAACATAGCATACAATCCTACATTGTTACATAGCATAGCATAACATAACAAACCATAACATAGCATACAACCCTACATTGTTACATAGCGTAGCATAACATAACATAATTTTCAAAGCTGCAGTTTGAGATTGCATACCATAACAGCATACAATCCTACATTGTTACATAGCATAACATAACATACCATAACATAGCATACAACCCTACATTGTTACATAACATGCATAAAGTACATCACTATTTATAACTTACGATCATACCCGCACGCAGAGTTGAGGTACCAGTGTTTAATGTTTGCAGTGTTCGGTCACGTGCGGTAATGGTTTCAAGAAAAGGAAGATTGAATGCGTGACAGGAATAAACGTCACTTGTGATGAAAGAACCAAACCTGTCGTGACAGCCAAATGTAACCGCGGACTGTGCCCAAGATGGAACACTGGTCGATGGACTGAGGTTTGAATGTTTTACATTTGATCTTCTTGCACTCATTCACTCCATTTAACACTCTTTCACTCTCTCACACACTCTCTCAATTACACACTCACTCACGTACTCACACTTTCTCACTCTCTCTTACTCACTCTTATTCACTAACACACTCACTCACTCGTCAGTCACTCACCCACTCTCTGTCTACCTCAGTTACTCACTCACTCGCTCACTCACTCACGTATTCTCACTTTCTCACACTCTCTCACTCGCTCACTCTCATTCACTCACTTACTCGTCACTTACTCACCCCACTCACTCTCTACCTCACTCACTCACTCACTCACGTACTCTCACTACCTCACACTCTCTCACTCGCTCACTCTCATTCACTCACTTACTCGTCACTTACTCACCCCACTCACTCTCTACCTCACTCACTCACTCACTCACTCACTCAAGTACTCTCACTTTCGCACACTCTCTCACTTGCTCACTCTCATTTACTCACTCACTCACCTACTTACTCACTCTCATTCACTTGCCCACACACTCTCTACCTCACTCACTCACGACTTTCTCACTCGTCCTCAACGTTCACTGCTAAATAAAAATCAAAGCCATTCGATCAGTTAAGTTGAGAATCTGGCTTTTGGTGATAGGAATACATTACTACTGTTTCCTGTGAGAAGCAAGTTTAAAACAGTATGTCCTTCTTCGTTGCAGTGTTCTCGGACCTGTGGCGAAGGTGTAAAGCGTAGAGCTGTAGCGTGTTTGGCTTTGAATAACGGCTCAAGGCTTCCCGAATCGGCTTGTGACGTCAACAAGAAACCCAGCGTTAAAGAAGTATGTAATGTTATGGACTGCGTGCCGGGTGCCGAGTGGTACAAGGGGGATTGGGGCAAGGTAAGACTTTTAATTGGGCATCGTATTGGAGTCTCCTGTGGTATGCAGGGGATTGTTAATTAAAAAGGGAGAGGGTAGGGTAGGGAGTGATAAAGAGGCGGATAATGTTAAAAACCTCTCAACTCTCTCCATTACATAAATTGTGATTTCTTGTCTCTCTCCCTCCACCCTCACTTTACAATCTAGCAATCCGTTCATATATGTACTATTTATTTTAGAGACAATCTTACTTACTGCCACATAGTTCCTATTGGTCAAATTTATATCTGTAATGACTCTTTACTCTCTCCATCCTAATGAATAGATTTTGGAAGACAATCATCATGACTTTAAATGAGTGCCATAGACGAAGCAACTTACATGACGACTTTCTACTAGCGTTCTATCACAAATGCCGCGCTCTGATTGGCTACGCTACCCACTATCTATTCTGTGATAGATAGTGAGTAGCGTAGCAGTGTGCCCTTGCTAACAAAATGGCGGCCTCTTCTTCACGTTTTCGAAGTGTCCGTGAAGAAGATTTAGACAGTTTACTGGTCGAGGCTGTTCCAGAAAAGACAAAGTTTTGAACGACTAGTAGATTTAGACTAAAACAATTAGATTATTCACTCTCGATTTCTATGCGTGATGGTTGACTCGGGCTTCGCGCTCGTCATCTATCACGCGATAGAAATCTCGAGCTCATAATCTAATTGTTTAATAGATACATGAATTCTAACCAATCGGCGCGCGTATTTTCTTAAGACTGTTTTCTAATTATATTTAATTTTTTTTTTAAATTTAGTTTATCAAATCTCTGGGTACAATAAACATCTTTGTCTTTATTTTCCCCTTACAATTTGCTTTCCCTTCCGTGGATCTCTCGCAGTGCTCAGTTTACTGTGGCATTGGTGATAAGTACCGTGATATCTGGTGCGCTGCTCCGAATAGAACACGAATCGCCGACTTGTATTGCTCAGGAGAGCGCAAACCACGAGCAACACGCTCCTGTAATAAGAGACAACGGTGTGGTGTTTGGGAGTTTGGTTTGTGGGACAAGGTGAGTCTGATCATGCTCTTTTTTTTTAAATGTCTGTGTTCAAGAGTGATTCACGCAGACTTAAGCACGAACTTTCGCAGGCAAAATTTGCAGAATGTAAACGCGCGCGATCGTTTAGTTGCAATCGAATCGCGAGTCCTATGACTCTTATCGCGTGGAGATTCGCCTGGGTAATGGCCCTAAAAAATGTTGTTTCCTTGAATGGCTTTTAACGAGAGCAGTTCACGAAGCCATGTGGAAAATCTTTCGTAGACAAAATTCACAAACTGCTTCCGCGCGCGTTGATATGGTTGCAATCAACTCGCTCGTGTTATCGCGCGGAGAATCGCCTGATAAATGGCCCTAAACAATGTCTTTTCTTTAAATGGCTGTTAACAAGGGCGATTCACGAAGATTTTAGCGCGAACTTTGCATGTCCAATTCCGCAGACTGCTTACGCGCGTGATTGTAGAATTGCAATCAAATCGCTCATCTTATCGCACTGAAAATCACCAGGGTAATTGCCCTTCAAAAAGTGAACCCTTAAACCACATTGACTCTCATCTCTTGAAATTTATAACTGGTCTTGTGATACTGAGCATAACGTATCCCAAAGATGACGGAAAGTTTCTTTGCTTCCTGTGGTTCTTCCTTTTCTCAAGGCAAGAGCTAACGCCGAGTGGGAATTTGGAAGTGACCTGAATCACCAGAAATTACACTCAGAGTTAAAGATCGTCTCGCTATTTGCTTAACGCGAAGAGAGGAATAGTAACCCAGCCAGAAGGAACAAACAATGCTTCGTGTCAAACACCGTCTAAGTGGGCCTCCTGTGGTTAATGTGCCTGTACCAGTCTTTGTTTGTACATCCACAGAAATTAATGGTGTCTTTCTTTTTGTTTGTTTTTCGTCTTTTTTTTCATTTTAGTGCTCACAAACGTGTGGAAAAGGATTTAAAACAAGAGCGATTAGATGTCTTCACCAGTTGGAGTATAAAGGCGAAATGTATTGTGACAGCAAAACTCGACCTCTGGACAAAGAACAATGCAGTGTCAAGGCTTGTCCATCTTTCCTAAACATTTACCACTGGCAGACATCTGTTTGGAGCAAGGTATGATAGCACCATGTTTTTTGTTGTTGTTTTTTTGTTTGTTTCTTTGTTTGGTGGTATGTTGGGCGTTTGGTAAGCTGGTTTGTTGGTGGCTCCTTGATTAGTTAGTTTGTTTGATTTTTGGTAGTTTGGTCAGTTAGTTGGTTAGACAATTTCAAAGTTAGTTGTTTGGCTGTTTGATAGGTGACTAGGTTGGATGTTTGGTTAGTTAATTTGTTAGCTGTTTGGTAACTTTGTCAGCTGTTTGTTTGTCAACAGGTTGGCGCTTTGTCTTGTTAGTTGGTTGGTTGTTTGGTTAGTTAGCTTGTCAGCTGTTTATTTTGTTAATTTGTCAGCTGTTTCTTTAGTTAATTTGTTAGCTGTTCGGTTGGTTAGTTTGTCAGCTGGCTGTTTTGTTATTCTTTTAGCTATTTGGTTGGTTATTTTGTTAGCTGTTTGGTTGGTTGGTTACATGATTTTGTTAGCTGTTTGGTTGGTTATTTTATTAGCCGTTTCGTCATGTTTATGGTTGGTTTGTTGGTTGACTGGTTTGCTCTTGATCGGAAGACCATTCTTTTCCTTTTTCCTGCTCGTTTACCATATCCCGTACCCTGCCCGTATTTCTCTCTGACTCGTATCATCTCCCCCTAGCTTCCCGCACGCAGCCAATATGGCGTCAAAAATCCCCGAACCCAGCTGTTTTGCGATAAATATAGTATCTATTACGTGTTAGTAGACTAAGGTATAAGACTCTTTCTGCCAAATTGTCTTCTGCAGTGTTCTAAAAAATGCGGTTATGGGAGAAAGTCACGCGGCGTCTGGTGTGTGGATATTTCAAGAAGAAATGTTAGTAACAAGCTGTGCAGTCCTTCCAAAAAACCTACGCAGTACGAAGCGTGTTTTAACGTGAAGTGTCCAGCAAAATGGAACCACGGTTATTGGACTGAAGTAAGTTATTTGGACAAGGAAATTGCTACTTTATTAACCTCACAATATGTCAAGATTATCTATGCATCTGCAAAATGGCGCAATGGTTGCCGAAGCAGAAACATCATAGAATTCGTCCTTAATGCTTTAATAAGATACTCCTAAAACAGTAAAAACTATACTAGGAGGGCTAAATTTACATCAGTGAAATATAATTCATAAAAGCTAATTCTTAAATAAAAATAAAATCTAATTAATATCCTAACTAGATTAGTGGCATCATACCATAGATTTAATGGTTGGCATAATTGTTGATTGAAAATTTGACAAAGGTAGATTACGTATACTAATAGTAGTTGATTCCACATCACGATCGATCTTGGATAGAATGAATATTTATATATATCACAATTAGATTGGATATGACGATAGGGGGAAACATTTGGAAGGCGAGAGGTCCTATCCAGAGGACACACCTCAGGAGGGAGTGAGATACCTACTAAGCCCTGTTGGATCTTGTAGAACAAGTTTAGTTGCGACAATAATCTACGTTGTTCGAGGGTGACCCAGCCAAGTTGTTTAATCATGTCTAACTGGTTGTTTGGCTATCGTTTCGTTACCAGAAAATACACGACACAAGCTCTTCTCACTAGTTGGTACAACTTGCCTTGGTTTAACTATATAAAACACAAAATCTAGTCACTGCATGTTAAAACCTTGATCGATGTACAACCTGTACTCGAATCGAGCAAACTCCCCTGTGTTTCAACGCACTTTATTAGTTTATTACAAAAACTCGTCTAGAAAAGCGGTAAAACCTGAGAAAAAGTTACAAATAAACTTATTACCTTTAAATCTTACAACAAATATCAAAAGTGAAACAACAAAACACTTACAACATGGTGTTTTATGCGTTTTAACAATGCTCTTCTCGAGTGTGGCGACGGCCATGTTTTTTTCTTTTTCCCGCCACCAATGCATTCTGGCCCGACACAGGTATCCCAAAAAACCATTAAATTTTGTGATCGCGAGATAATAAAAACTACAATTCCGATACATAACCAAAGGCCTGGAAGAAGCGTTATTAGCTACTCAGGGAAAAATGCTGTTAGTGAATAATAGGTGTGGCGAATGGTTCTTCCAAAACTCTGGGTCTCGCAAAATTTTAGTTCGAATTTCACGGGTCTCGCAGTCTCGTTTTTTCAGCGGTTATGTGCGTCTCGCAGTCTCGATTTTTATACGAAAGAATCAAAACACTTTGAAGTCTCGGTCTCCCAATCTAAACAGTCAAAATGTCTCGGGCTCGCAAAGAAAAATGATAGTCTCGCCGTCTCGCAAAGTCTCGCATTTACCATTCGCTGCCCTTAATAATACGAACTCCACCCTCTCCCAACAGAGTTTTAGAGAGTGGCAGCTTTATTGCACCAGGGTTATGCCCAGGGTTGTACCAGCACAGTGTCAAGTTTTTAGGGACGGACCATTAGAAAAGTGATGGGGGGAGGGGGGAATTTTCAGCTTGGACGAATTTTTCTTTTCGCTCACTGCTTGTGCAGGAATTTTTTTTTCAGGTGAACCCCTCTGCACGAATTTTTTTACTACGTGTGAAAAAGTCACAATTGGACCTTCCTTCTGAATGAATTTTTTTTTTACCTTCTTCTTTGCATGAATTTTTTTTCTTGGCATTTTCCCTTGCATGATTATTTTTTTGTTTTTTTCCCCACCCCCCCCCCCCCCATCACTTTTCTAATGGTCCGTCCCTTAGGTTTGTTCCAAGGTTGAAAAAACTTCTTTCTCAAGGGTTGTGTTTAAGGCGGTCTACGTTAGTACCAAGCCTTTACAAGCGTTGTAATATGCTTTGCTAAGGTTTTACCATGTACCAAGGTTGTTATAAGTCGTATTAGTTTGTACTATCAATCTTTATGCAATAATTTTCTATCCATTTGTTTCCACCTGCATACAGTGCTCAAGGTCATGTGGGCGTGGCTATCAATACAGAGCAGTAGAATGTGTTGCCAGGCACGGTAGGCTCCAGGCTTCAGCATGCGATAGACGGACAAAACCTCCCGTGTGGCGATCCTGTAACCTGGGACACTGTAATGGGTACATGTTCTGGAGAGTAGGACCGTGGTCGCAGGTGATGTGTTGCCATAACTCGCTTTGTGGTTTTTTCACCCCTCCCCCTTTGCTCCCTTTCTTGCCCCCACCCTTCCCCAGTTAGTAGTATGCTTTAACAAGTGAGCGGTGAGTTTCCAGGCCTGCAGAACAGGCGCTTATTCGTACTACGAGCGGCCGAGAGAGGAGAGCATAATCATTTTTGTGACTTCCGCTGCATTGCCGTTCTTATATACTTTTTGACTCGATTTCAGGTTTGCTTAATCTTCTCTTCTATTCACTACTGTTTTATGTTACGCATCTGATTGGCTGAAGAAGTGGCTCGACATTTTTTCAGCCAATCACAAATTGTAGCAATGCGCAGTCAAAGCAGTCGCGACAGCAATTTAGAACCGTTGTACATTGCTCTCCTTGCCCTTCAGTTTTTTTCCGACTCAACGTTTTCTCATTGGTTTGTTTATTCTCTACAGTGCTCGGTGACGTGTGGCGTGGGCGTGATGAGGAGAGCCGTGAAATGTTTGGCACGAAACTCAACGATTGTCGCTGATTCGCTCTGCGAGACGCCAAGTTTAACAAAACCAGACTCCTTGCGGTCATGTCTTATGAAAGATTGTAAGTTTTGTACTATATACTATAGATTAGTATATACCACACAAGTGAATAGTGCATTTCCCGTATTCTGATTAGTTTACTCGGGGGTGATTAACAAAGTACTATTCACCTCCGAGCAGCCGAAGAGAAACAAAACAGCCTCCCGTTTCGGTTTCCGAAGAGGAAATTATTTGAAGAAACGCTAGTTATTTAGCTTGTGTGTAATTAACAATTATTTGCCTCAGGCTCAGTGATTATCGGTGAATATTCACCGATAATCACTGAGCCTGAGGCGAATAATTGTTTTAGTATAGATACACAGGTGATTATTTCAAAACAAGAAAAGAAAAAGTATTGTACAACACGAAAAAGTTCTATTTCATCAAAAGCGCGCGAACTACTGGCAGCCATTTTGTTCGTCGAGGTGATTATCGGCTGATAATCCGAGATAGCAAACTAATCAGAGCGCGCGATTTTGTATAATCACCTGAGTATTTATACTAGTGTTTTATATTCTCCATATTGTACTGTTGTAATTTTCAACAACTCGTTTGGTAGACTAATCATTTTTTGCGTGTCTAAATTTTTCACCGACGCTGCTCAGTTTTTAAAAAACCTACCCCTTTACACATGTAATCTGGACACGGAAAGGATTGTTTGCATCGTGGGAGGGGATATAGCTTTCTATGTCAATTTCGTAGTTCACAGACGGTGTGAAAATGTTGTAAGATCTCGAATTCGAACAAAAAAGTGGTGCACAAACTGCAGGACAATGTTGTGCTTTCTCATCAAAGTTTTATGATATTTTACTGGTGGCAATGGAATAACAAATTGAATTTGCTGTGTTGAACTTTTCGATTGTGCTTTTGCTAGGCGAGCCAAAAAGCTGCAAAGAAGTTCAGACCATAACTGGAGTGCAAACAGATGGTGAACAAACTCTGATGATTCAAGGCAAACAACTGAAGGTAGAATTTATAATCGTTTCACTTTTTTTTTGGTCTGTCATAAACTGCTAAGACTCTACTGAGTGTGGTTATAAATACAAATTCTCCTCAATGGTGGCTACAAATATCTGAGGTTACTTCAAAGAAGAATATGTTACAATAGCAACACTTCTCCGCAATGGTGATGTTCTCCTTGATGTTCTCATAACCTGACTTAGTATAGGTAATCAAATGGATTCGAACACAATTTGGACTAAATAAGAACAGGTAAATTTATCAAGGACTAAAAAATTTGCAAGAGTCTCTTGTGTAATTTGTTGTCTTAAGTGTTTATTTATTTCACATTGCCCTCAAGAAACATTCAATTACATGTTAATAACATACATGCAAAACTTGAAGTTCCAAATTCTGCATTCAATTTCAACTTTTTACACTGTTAAGTTAGCCAATTAGCGCATTGAAATTTTTGCATTTATATTATTATGCAGGAAATTAGCCAAAGAAATTCAGGCCTGTTATCACTGTAGCCTACGTGTAGCCGCACCCTCCCCCTCCCTCCTCCCGTTTTTTCCTTCGGGGGGAGGGTGCGGCTACACGTAGGCTATTATCACTGTTGAATGCTCCTCGTTTCAGTTTAAAACCACAACCCTTTTTTTTTCCTTTATTAGGTTTACTGCTTTGCCATGATGTCTGATGAACCTAAAGAATATATCACAGTAAAGACAAGCGCCGAGAACTTCGCTGAAATTTACCCAAAAGTGTACGTTAGATTTCTTTCATTGACCTATTCATGTTTGTTAGCCCTAAAAGTGGCCAGTGGAGATCGCTTTATCTGAGTACAGCTCATCAAATGATTAAGAGTGCAATTCGGAATTAGAACAAGTAAATTTTTCACAGACTGAAAAAATTGCACTAGCCTGTAGGGCGAGTGCACTTTGTTGTCTTTGAAAAATATACGAGTGCTAATTTATCGCGAATTGCACTCTTAATCATTTGATTATCTTTAATGTAAGTATCTCGGCAACTTCGCACCTACCCCTCTCTTAGCCCAACAAGTTATAATAAGTTAAGAAGTAAGTGCTAATGTTGGGTTAGGGGAGGGGTAGGTGCACAGTTGTCCAGATACTTATAGAGGGTGACGTAATCCTCCTATTGTTATTGTTGTTATTATTCGCATGGTTGTCATGTGATGTGTGAGCCCACAGTTATACAGGGCAGTGGTAAATTAGAAACGTTTTATGTATGTTTTTTATTTATTTTATTTATTTATTGACTCAAAACTGGACCAATGTAATTGTGTACCAATGCAAGGTTTACGAAGACATGATTTGCTTGCGAATACGCGACGCTATTTGCTAATACTTTAAATTATATTTCACAGATTGCGTGACCCAAAGAAGTGTCCAGCGAATGGCACCCATATACAAGATTGCAACTGTGAAGATAAAGATTACAAAAATGCCGGAGCCTCGTACTTCTCAAAACTGAGAATTGATTTAACAGCCATGAAAATAATCGGTAAGTCCAGGATTTTGATTTCCATGCGGTGTGACCATTCTTTGAAAAGCTACTGAACAGTACTGTACTATGGTACTGTTTGTTTTACTATACAGTGTGGTTCTATCTTTTTCATTTGTGGATCAAACCATGCAGTGTGACCATTCTCTGTAAAGCTACTGAACAGTACTGTACTGTGGTACTGTTTGTTTTACTATACAGTGTAGCTCTTACTTTTTAATCTGTGGATCAAACCATGCAGTAACCATTCTATGGAAAGCGACTGAACAGTACTGTACTGTGGCACCGTTTGTTTTACTATACAGTGTGGTTCAGATTTTTTCATCTGTGCATCAAACCATACAGTGTGATCACTCTTTGGAAAGCTACTGAACAGTACTGTACTGTGTTTTACTATGCAGTGTGGTTCAAACTTTTTTATCAGTGGATTAAACCATGCAGTGTGACCATTCTTTGGAAAGCTACTGAACAGTGCTTTACTGTAGTACTGTTATATTAAGCCGTGTGATTTACTTATCGTAACATTTTAACCCTGTTATTTATTTAGCGGATGATAAGCAGTTTGCTTCCACTAGAGGGTTAAATCCACCTCCTTATGGAACTGCGGGTGACTGCTACAGTGCGCATGGAAAATGTCCACAGGTGAGGGATTTGACATTTATTTACCATTTTATGTGATCAATATGCAAACCTTTGGGTACTATCGTTGTTTTGAATTTCAATTTACTCGACTTAAGCCCGCAGGAGTGGATCCAGACTAGTGCCACTAGTTCCAAGAAACTAGTGGCACAAAACTTTTATTTTTTTAAAATAAAAGAATTCAATAAATTACGAATGAAAAAAATCATGAAATTCATTTTAAAACACATTTTGTTGTCATTTATTATCATTAAAGAGCTTTTACGGTCGTTTCTTTTGTCGCGTTTTGCCGTTTTCCTAGAGTTTGTTACTGGGATAGAGCTCGGGTTTCCTTTGTGCATTAGGGTAGGGACCCATGGCAGCCTGTATCCACTTATGTCACCCATGGAAGCAACAACAGCGAAGGCCAATTACTGTGGTCCCTTTAAATTTCCAGATGGAATTTGAATGTAGAGGTGTTGGGTTTTAGTAGGAATTCCAGTGTGAAATCCATGTGAGATTTTAGTTATCGAATGAGTATAACTAGGATTTAAGTGTTCAATCAAAATGTTGAGGAATAAAAGTGATCAGCTTATTTTGGTTTTCTTCCCTCCTTTTCAGGGTCGATTTAGCATCAATTTACATGAAACTGGTATCCGATTAACATCAAAAGTCATGTGGGGATCCACAGGCAGAGCGTATTCACAGATAATCTACAGATACCCGGTAAGTATATGGATATTTATGAACCTTCCGGGAGGTCCATACTGGGAAATATTGCTCACAATCAAGACGACAAGGCCGAAATGTTCCTAGTACGGACCTCACGCTTGGTTAATAAGTGACACGGGAACGATATCTGAGGTGTGTTAATAATGGTAATTGAACTGAGTGGAGTACAATTTGGTCTGAAATCATACGCGTGATTTCAAATATCGAACGAGCGCATAGCGCGAGTTCGATATGAAATCACAAGTATGATTTCAGACCAAAATTGCACGACACGAAGTTCAATTACCACTTTATTACACTCATTTTGAAATCACAGTTTTTTTGTCGATACTACTTATTTATTTTTCCACTTATGGAAGCCCGGTTTTTGAAGAAAAGTGACTTTTTAAAAATGATGCGATTTAGAGCAAAAAATGGTGCAATTTATGAATAAATCACACTGCTATGAGCCAATCAAATTGCAGGGATCACCGGTGATTTCAAAATGGGTGTAATAAAGTAATAAATTAAATCAAACACGATTTACAGTGTTTCATCACATAACAAGCACAGAGAAGTAAGTTGAAAATATGATGCACAGCGGAGTATTTTCGGCGATATTTGAGGTGTTTGATTCGTGTATCATCAAACGCGTGTATCGAGTGTTTGGCATAGCTTCTCGAAGGAAGTTATTTCGAAGAACGCATTAACGATGCAAAAAGGAACTTTGTTTATTGGGATATCCAAATAGGTCAATGGTGCGTAATTTCGGTGCATTTCATTGACGAGTTTGATATAGCCTCTTAAGTTGTTTCTTTGTAATTTATGATGCACAAACAAGTCCTCTTTTTTATTTCTAGACATTAAAGTACTTGATATCCCTTGCTCTTCGTTTTTTATTAAGAAGATTGAGTATTGTTGTTTCCAATTTTGTCCACAGGAAGGCCTTCAGGTGATTGGTAAATGTGGAGGTTTTTGCGGAATTTGTAGCCCAGACGTCAGTGTAGGATTACAAATAGAACTCAATGAAGGTAAAGAGGCGGACGTATGCATACTATCATGTATCCTAGAACTTTACCAAAGTACAGTACAGTTCAGTAGTTTTCTAAAGAATGGTTACACTTCATGGTTGATTCAAAGATGAAAACGTGAGGACCACACTGTATAGTAAAACAAACAGTACCACAGTACAGTTCAGTAGTTTGCTAAAACAAAATGGTCACACTACATAGTTTGATCCACAGATGAAAAAGTTAGAACCGCACTGTATAGTAAAACAAACAGTACCACACTACAGTACTGTTCAGTAGCTTTACAAAGAATGGTCACACTGTATGGTTTGATGTACAGATGAAAAAGTTAGAACCACACTGTATAGTAAAACAAACAGCACCACAGTACAGTACTGTTCAGTAGCTTTCCAAAGAATGGTCACACTCCATGGGTTGGTTCAGAGAGGAAAACTGACTCTAATTTGTTCAACTATGTTCCTTTTGTCAGGTGACAGCTGAGGCCAAGAGTCAGTTAGTGATTTTCTATTTTTGTAGGTGTATATATTTGTAATGATATTGATACAAATTTAAGATTTTTCTTCTGTATGAAGTTTACCTAACGCAAGTCGATGTTGCCATTACATTATTTCCTGCTAAGAACATTTTTAAGTATTTATGACTCATTTCACCGCAAAAGGTGTTTGCGGAGATACAGAAATTAAAGAAATTTATAGAGTTTTGTTTTCGGTTCAAGCGCTGAACAAGAGTACAGCATGGTATTTAGCTCTTATATATTTTGTGCGTTGAGTTGCGTTACATTGTTTTGCGTGCAGTGAACGTTACTGATATCACTTCAAGTGCAGCTTATGTGAGCACGTATGTACAGTTTTTTTCCAAATCACTGTCGCAAATCTAAAGCCAAACTGTAATGATTGGCTTTTCGCCAAAGTAATTACTTTGATCAATTGCAACAACAGCGCGTAATCTAATGAACCAATAGGAACTCAAAATGCTACCAACATGACGTCAGAATTTTGTAAGCAAAAGTTATATAGACATAACTTTAAACAAGAAGTAACAAGAAGAACAAGCTGAACAAGAGTACAGCATGGTATTTAGCTCTTATATATTTTGTGCGTTGAGTTGCGTTACATTGTTTTGCGTGCAGTGAACGTTACTGATATCACTTCAAGTGCAGCTTATGTGAGCACGTATGTACAGTTTTTTTCCAAATCACTGTCGCAAATCTAAAGCCAAACTGTAATGATTGGCTTTTCGCCAAAGTAATTACTTTGATCAATTGCAACAACAGCGCGTAATCTAATGAACCAATAGGAACTCAAAATGCTACCAACATGACGTCAGAATTTTGTAAGCAAAAGTTATATAGACATAACTTTAAATTTTTCTAGTAGAGTTTAATGTGTCCACTAGCTTGGTGGTAGGACACTCGAAAGTTGATGTTTTAATTTTTCTACCATAATGATAAGTGAACCAATTCGCTAATGCAAAAGCAAAATATTTTGGCAATTTATGAGGTTTTCTATTCGTATTCTTAATGGTTGCAATTGCAGACAGTTGAGGGGTGAAGGGTGTGTCAAGTCTGGCACTGTTTAACCCCCACCCTCCTCTCCCTACTAATTCCTTTTTTAAATTTTTCCACTTCTCTTTAATTTTGCGAAGTGCAAAAGAATTACGAACTTCACTCGCGAAGATTCGGGTTCTCCCAGGTAATAATTAACTTATAAACTTTAACGTCTAATGCCAGCTACGTAACAGCTTTGCTTCCAAGATTACTAGAACATAACGCTTAAAATATAGAAGATTACAAATTCGTTTAGCAATACAAAGAATAAAGATAATACCACGCGACAGTAGTGTCCAGTCTACCGTAACAGAACATTGTTATTATAGTGAGGTTGTCTTGGAAGCGGTCACGGCATTAGCAAAAATGTTGATTTATTAATTCATCATTAATTCATTAATACTATGATTATTTAAATCTTATATATTAATAACAGCAGAGAAAATTATATCAAATTAATCCTTAAAAATATACTGAGCATTTTAAGGGCATTGTACCAAGAAAATATGACATGGGAAGACACCCTTGTTATAACAGAGGAGTTTTGTGTTATTTTAGAAGAGTCCTTTTTTGAGACGTTTTTCCTGCTAGCACAGTACCCTTACAAATAGGTGTTCTTTTTACTATTGTCGTTAATATTTTTATTATCATCATTTTACCACCACGATGAATGAAAGACCAATATCGTCTTGATTATCAGAGTCATTACAGTCATTATCCTATAACCCCTATAGTTATCGTTATCATTTTCATCGCCAGTGTTGTAGTGATCCCTCTTCTTTGCCATTTATCAATTTATATTTCAAACGAAAAGTTCATTTAGTGTCACAAAATGTGCGGTTCGTAACGAGGTTCGGTCCCCATGTCACGTTTTCTTGACGGCACAACGCATTATGAATTTCGCAGATGTTGTATAAATTCAAACCAAACAAGTCTAGCAATATTGCAAAAGAAATCTATATTTATTGTAACGCTAAGTACGCGAAATATAGGTAATTCAATTCAGTTTATTAGCTATCAGAGTCTCGACTAAACGCGTCTACTATATGTTTACAAAGTCTGTACTGTTAGTGGGTGAATGTTGCGCGCAAACAGCTAGGAATGAGCAAGTAGATATTATATATAGATACATATAGTGGAGTTTTATTTATTTGTATAAGTCACGTTATTGATGGCTAAAATATACATGTACAGACCTAGATATATTCTAATAACTGAAAATATCAATAAAAGTTTAAAGTTAAATGCCATTACTTAGAATCGGTGTTTCGTTCTGTGGGATCAATTTTGAACTCGAACTGTGGGATTTCTTTTAACCCTTACACTCGTAAGTTCTAAGAAGCAATTCGCATCAGTGAATCTCGTACACTTCCTTTATGCTTGAATGAAGAATTTGATATCAGGTCAACTAAAAGTCCCAAATTGATTAACTGCTTAATTCTCCTCAAATTTTTGCTGAATAATGTTTTAATAGTGTCAGGAGAACTTACATGACCACTCGAGGACTACTGACTGTATAAAGAATTCATTACAGTTACGGAGATGTAGGCTTTCCCTGTGTTCCTTAATCCTGAAAGTCTTAAAATAAGTCAAAAGTTGTCTTTGTCCCCTTTCTCCAATCCCTAAGGGACAAACCATTAGAAAAGTGATGGGGGAGGGGTGGGGAATTTTCAGCTTGCACAAATTTTTTTTTTCGCTCACTGCTTGTGCAGGAATTTTCTTTTCAGGTGAATCCCTCTGCACGAATTTTTTTTACGACGTGTGAAAAAGTCCCAATTGGACCTTCCTTCTGCATGAATTTCTTTTTACCTTCTTCTTTGCATGAATTTTTTTTCTTTGCATTTTCCCTTGCATGAATTTTTTTTGTTTTTTTCCCCACCACCCCCATCAGTTTTCTAATGGTCCGTCCCTAATCTTCATCAGCATTCCGCTGTATAGTGGGGTGTTGAGGGTCGCGGGCGCAAGAAAACACCCGAAGCTCAAATCTGAGCTGATGCCTGTCTCTCCTAATAAGAAGAGAAAATGACTCTTTTCAATGTCTTTCATTATCATATGTCATGTTTTGCAACACACTAAGGAGAAAGAAACTCCATGACAACTTTACCCCCCGGGGGGACCCCTCTACTCAGGTACTACCACCCCTTCCAGGTCCCCCTAGGCAAGTCACTCTTCCCAGCCTCTCCTCTTCTAAGGTCTTCGTCTACGAAGCTCAACGGAACCTCTGATTCGAAATGGCTGTCAAACTTGCTTTCTTTACAAGGTTTGTGACTGTATTTGAAGTATTTAAACTTCCTTAATACTCTATTGTGTGCTACTCAACTAAACGGACCATTTTTGCTCCCTTCACAGCTTTCTCTGTCGAGTAGACGAGGTTTGGGAAGAGCACGTGGGCAACTTGGATGGACGAAAGTCTATAGAAGGTGAGCAATGCTATTAAACTCACTCAATTTTGCTCTTTCCGGTTGCATGTTTGTATAGTGTTATGCTTCCTTGCAAAAAAAAATATTCGTAATTCTACCTGGTTATCTGACAGAGGAAAGTCCATCAAGTATGAAAGAAGAATACATTGTACGCAGTATCACGTTGTTAAAAATTAAAACCAAGTTCTGAACTGTTGTGTATCTATACTACACTGGTCTGTAGCTGCCACTCAAATTGCAGGAATAGAGTTTAACACACATCAGACACTGTACATATAACAATATAGAATGAACTTGGGAAGAAAGTATTCTTTGCAAATTTTTGGAATTGTTAGAGTAGGGAAGGTTGTACAAGAACCCTCTGACCTAACCCCACCCCCTTCTAATTGACTACTGCATTATTGTGCAATTAACTTGTAAAACATATAAGCTTCCTGAGTAATTGCTATTAATGAAAAACAATGCAAGGCTTAAGTTTTATTTTTATAGATTTAAACTGTGTAGGGAAATGTAAATATTTTGCTGTGTTGATTCATTGGTAATTTACATTTACCTTAATTTTTTTCAGGGGCTGGCTGCATTCGACCTCAGTGAAGGCCAAAAAGAATTCATGGAAAAGCAAGCAGGAGGAACAAAGTTTGTCTATAATGTAGGCCTTATCTGTTTAATTTCAAACAATACAAATTCACTATCAAGCCATGATCTCAATATCTTTTACTCCACATTTTTAGCCACATGATTGCTTGGCCATGGATTTTTAACATTTTCACAGCTAAGATCTAAGTTGCAATTCTCATTAGTAACATGCCTACACTTTCTTTTATACTGGTATTGGGAATTTGATGTTTGATCAACTCAAAATCTTTAACCTGATAAATTTCTCAATTCCCCGTATTTTTTTTCCTTAAAAATGTATTGGTATAGTTTGGAGAAGATAGATGGTAAAAAGGAATTAAATTTATACCAAGGAGAACGTCATGAAGATATGCAAAGGCTTGGTAGTGGATTTAAAATCTTGGAGCATTTACATTACATTTACATCTATAGATGTGTTTCTCAAAAGACCCTTGTGTCCAAAAAGCCAATCATAAAATATGAAGCACTCTTTTTACAAACCTGTTCTCTTAACATATTTTTTTCGAATGGGAAAACTTTTCTTCTCTGACAAAATGTGATAGTGCAAATGGCTTTGTTACTAAAATCCTGTGTAAGTTATTGTTGCAACCAAAAATGTCTTGAAGTGTTTTTGGACTTTTGAGAAACGCATTCCTGGTGGCTCAAATCAGTTGCATTGATTTAAGTTAAGTCTAGCTTCTTGTAAATGTATGATAAAAGAAAGCTTAAAATTTTGCCGATACTTCACCATGGGATGTATTCCAACAACAACCTGCACTGTACCAAGAACTTACAGCATCAAGAGAACAGACTAAATAAACACATGGAATGAAACTGACCAATGAAAGTTGAGATTTCACAGAAAATCAGATCATAATTTCACAGACCAACAGCCAATAACATCAGGGTCTCGACAACCATGCAACCATAACATTGAAAAGACATAGGACATGAGTACGTGTACCACCAGTTGATGACGCCCAAGTCACGTGACTCTAAGGATGACTTACAATCATGTTTTTGAAACAGCAGTTAAAGCAGAAATCCATAAACAGAAGCAATGATTGTCTCAATCACTTTCATTTGACCTTGGTCAATCAGTTTACAGTATACAAGTGAATATATATCAAAAACCATATATTTGAACTGCGGTTTTGGTTTTCAGTTCCCATCCATCACTAGTGAGTAGACAAATTGTTTCTTGTGTATGATGAGGAGACCTCTGATTGGTCTGCAACTGCAAGTACAATAATTTACAAATATGCATGTCTGATGCACTGTTTTACATCTGAGTACGATCAAACTGGTGTTAAGCCACACAAGGGTTTTTAATGTAAAAAAAGGATGAGTAGAGCAATCACAACGAACTAATTAGGATTAGGCGCAAACAGGAGCCGGCTCCTGGCGCAAAACAAAAAACCGCTATCTGGGCTAGGTGTGATTTTTCCCACTAAAAACCAAGCAGGACCTGTACAAAATTGATATTGTCATAAATTAAAATACAAGTTATGGCTGAGTTCCATCTCATGTCAGCTGTCTGGTTATGGATTTCTGGTCATCATCAAAACCAGCTCTTTTCAGAACCACATACATTTAGGGTATCAAATGACTGAACTCAAAACTCCCAGACTCAAACTATTTACACTCTGTCTACTAATACTGGGCATGTACTTGGTTGATATTGAATATTTGATTTTTCGTATAAATTGTGTTTGCTGAGAATCTACATTGTAACATTTCAGTGGTGCTTTGTTTATCACTTTACTATACAGTCAAAAAAATTAATGTATTGGAAAGAAATTGTTTTCCCCTTTCAGTTCACTGTATCCAAAATGTTCTCAACTCATAAAATGGATGTTGTGCTCTTTTGTG
Source organism: Ricordea florida (assembly GCA_949710005.1). Lineage (NCBI taxonomy): Eukaryota > Metazoa > Cnidaria > Anthozoa > Corallimorpharia > Ricordeidae > Ricordea > Ricordea florida. The sequence continues at coordinate 21,675,686 of OX453285.1, forward strand.
AATGCAAAACCGTAGTTTCAGCCTTTTTTGATTGACATTTATGATGCAGTGTTTTCAACTTGATTGAATTTAGAATGGTCAAAATAGTTTGAATTTATATTTAATTAAAAGAAAGCTTTTTTACAATGTCATTAAAAAGCAGTTATAATTATTAGTTACTGGCCTGTAAACAGTGTTTGAAAAGCATAGTTCAACTGGAAATGAAGAAGTAAGGTACTTGGTGTTTGATGTTGCTCAAAATTAAATATTTGACGTCAAATCCTTGCCGAAGAATGTTTTTGCTTTTGGAATATTGGTTGGTGAAGTATCAGAGAAATTCAAGTGTTCAAATTATTTCTTATTATTCTGTTATTGAAGAGGTTTCTTGCATAAATGTGACTGATTTGAGCCAGCTTTATTTAATTATTTAAATTAATTATCAATGTTAGAGTAATATGAAAATCCTGTCACTCCCAAGAGACTCACAATACAACTCTTCAACAATATTGTGCAAACAAGTTCCACAATTGAAACAAACAGTACCACAGTATAGCAAAACTAGTTAGCTTCCCAAAGAATGGTCACACTGCATGGTTTGATCCACAGATAAAAAAGTTAGAACCACACTGTATAGTAAAACAAACAGTACCACAGGACAGTACTGTTCAGTAGCTTTACAAAGAATGGTCTCACTGCATGGTTTGATCCACAGATGAAAAAGTTAGAACCACACTGTATAGTAAAACAAACAGTACCACAGTACAGTACTGTTCATCAGCTTTCCAAAGAATGGTCACACTGCATGGTTTGATCCACAGATGAAACAATACAATACAATACACTTGATATACAGTGTAGCAAGCATTTGCTAAAAGCTTTACATATGAACAGCCACACTAGCTTTTTTTGATCCAGACTTGAATTATGTTCAACTACATGTACACCGTACATTTTGTTTCTGGGAGTGACAGAATTCTCATCCAGGTTGAATGTTTGGTACTCGGTTGTTTCAACCAGATTAGACTGCAATAGTTTTTGCGGAAAGCGCCCGGAAATGTGTTTTATTTAGCAACAATTCAATGAATTTGTTGAAGGCGAAAACCTGTGATGAGATGAACACAAACTGCTACTTTTTGTCAGTTTGTCACGAGCGTTTGTTTCTGTCAAAATTGTAGTTGGGTTGCCAAGTTAAATACATTTCCGGGCTTATTTTTTTTAGTGCGCATATTTGAATCTTGTTTCCTAGTCGAGAGAAAAACCGATTACAAAGCGTTATCTCTGGCTATGGCGACAGTTTCAAGTTCACTTAGTTTTCTTGTTGCTTTTAGTATTACAATTTTCGTATTCAACGTAAGCGTTCTCCGAAGAACTACATGTAGCTAGTTTTCCTTGTATTGTTTTGGCTACTTAGTTCAACTTCCATTAAAACTCTGTAAGTTTTGTGAAAGTGTTTAGCACGGGGTAACCCCTGTTCAACTTGCTTCAATTTTCCCGCCAAAAGACTTGAAAATACGGTGCTCAAAATACGCATGCGCCGAATTTTTTTTTTAATAAATTTTATTGTTGCTAACCGCTTTTTAAATTGCTTCAATTTTCCCGCCAAAAGACGCTCAAAATACGCATGCGTCCATTTTTTTTTTAATTTTCTTAGTTCTACTGAAGTGTAATGTTTCTGTTGCTCTTTAGACACTTGAGTCTAGTATTCACAGCAATAAACAGTTCTTGTTTTACTTCTTTGTTCTCTTTATTGTTTCCTTTCTTCTAGTTTTTCAATACAATTCACTTTTATTACATCAATGAGTCTTTTAACTAGTTAATTATTTAATTGAATTTCAATTAAATCCTTAGCCAAAATTTTTTTTTCTCTATATACTAAGACTTTTGGCGGGAAAATTTGGGTCGATTTGAACAGCGTTTCCCCTGAACACTTTTTGAGCAAAAAATTGACAGGGCTCCACCCTGAACGTTTTTCCCGCCAAAATTTGAGCATGCCCCACCCAGCACAGAAAAACGGCATAAATTTGGATTTAGGTACTGTAAGTAAAATTTGTTTTTGCAATTTTGATTAGAGGCTCCATACAAAATGAAAGCAATGTTTGAATGAATTGAAAGCTTTTATCCCGTTTTTCTGTGCTGGGCAGGTTATACTCCTCTAAGGTACCAAACATGTAAAGCTGTAAACAGTTTGCGGCCAATTTTTATCCCAGTGAATTTTTCGCCAAATGTTTTCTTAAAAAAACGCTATAATTTAGGAAAACGTTGACAGCTTTTCCTGTTTGACCGTGGACCTCATTACGGACAACCGTTACACGAAGCGAGGAACGCGCGGTAAAGCTAAACTCCTAGCGTTTAGTGTTTACGAAATGTTTTCTGCAATCTGTAGTTTTACTTCCTCGCTCCGTTTAACAACTTATAACGCTTTGAGGTCTTAACGCTACAAACAAAAACTAAACAGTGTCTGGTGCAAAGAAGGATTCCTAACAATAACTTATTCGTCATTTTTGGACAAAAGCTGGCGAGAAATTATCGAGCAGCAGCAAATGGTTTACGGACCACGGCAAATTTAATATCTCTGTCTAATTAATGATTTCAAAGGAAATTACAACCTAGTATGAAAGGTAACAAAAAGTTTGAATATTTTAGCGCATTTCCTTACAAGAAATTTCAAATGACTTTTTAGATCTTTTATCTGTCTTTCCTTCTACCTTTTTGGAGAACTTTTTTTTCAATTTCTTTTTCGGTGATTAAAGTTCTGAAAGCAAGCGCAGTTGTTTATTTGTTTTCGTAATGCAGCCATTTTCATGAAAAGCTATTAGAATCAAGAATTTGAACATTAGGAATATACGAAGAAATTTATATTTGCAATGTGGATAGAAACAAAATTGAAGCCGTTTCCTTTTAGTATTTTTGTTTGCTAAAACTTTCCTAACACTGCGTGTTTCAAATCTTCTATTTAAACTGTATTCTGCAATAATATTGCTATGGTTTTCTAGAGTTTTCTAGAGCCATTGCCCAATTAAGATTGTTTTCCATTGCTGATTTCATAGTATACCGTGGTCGCGTAAACTTGGCTTTAGCGCGGATTCAAATTTCCACGCGCGTTTATGTTAGAAACCTTTTGAACCAGACACTGTTTAGTTCTTCTGAAGCCATGAGAACACGAGGTATTTCTACTTAACTTTGTTGCGGTGATCTTTATGTAAATTTCACCAAATGTCCTACATGCAGTGCTCATTTTGTTAACGCTTTTGAATTATTATGCAGAAGGAAGCCACAATTGAATCTGGATCTGACGAATTTAGTAAGATGGTTTTCTTGCGTAATTTTGTTTACTTAGAAACCAATTGCGCAAACACTTGTTTTTGTGATTGGCGTTGCAGCTGCCGAATTCGGAGCATGCGTGATCAGGACTGTTGATCATCTTTACAAGAGACAGAAGAATTGTGTTTTAACCACTGACAACAGGAGACACTCTTCACCACCTCGTGTTCTCTAGGCAAGTCATTTCTAAGATAGCACTGTCAATTGAAACTTGTCTGCACATACAGGAGTAGAAACTTTTCACCGAAAATCGCGCCTTCAGATTTTACTAAACGCGTGCATGTGACGTCATTGTTTTCAAGATCATTAGCATACCATCTTGTACATTAGAATTCTCATGAAATTCACAATTGAATTAAACAGTTAAAACGGAAGCCTGTAAAAAATTTTTTCTTGGACATATCAGGGATCCAAAAACTTCAGAATTCACGATGCTTCGGCCATTTTCTGAAAAAAAATGTCGAGGTTTTGAAATGATTTCTTCAAGAGTATTGGTATACTAGGCTTTCAGAAAAAGATGATTATGCTGCGTTCCTAAACAGTTGTATTTGCTCTTTTTTTCTTGGTAACGGAATGACAAGGAAATTCTAGCTAGGCAAAAAAACTCGCTAAATTGTGAAATCAATCGATTTAAAAACTTTGAAGTAAGATGGTATTATTTTCCAGTAGCAAGGCAAATATAACATTACTTTTGCGTCACTTGAAAATGTAAAAGTCTGTTTTTGAGCGTTTGGTACCTGGACAAATTTAAGTGTTCATATCTGGTGACTTCAACCAATTGAAAACTGTTGTAGATGCTATGAATCCTGGTATATTTGTATAGTGTTTCTTCGTTAGAATTTGTGAACTGGTGTTGGAACAGTTTTGGTGCAAAGATTTTGTTGAACTTATGTCGAGAAAATGCACGTTATGCGCAGCTTTCAATTCCGCGTAATCGAGTCATTAACATTCTCCTTGTTGCATGCTGGGAAACTGACAGTGCCATCTTAAAAATGCAACTTAATACCTCACCAAGAAATGGAACTCTGTAAATATATGTCTGCTAGAAATTTATAGCTGGTCAATGAGTTGAGTTTTGTTGGACTTTCTTCAGCTAAGTTCTGAACTTTTAAAACCAGGAAATCAAACACAGGAAAGACACTCCGTTGCATGCGACCGTCGTAATTCTTTTTTTCTCTTCAGGTGTGCGCGTCGTATTTTAACAGTGGTACGTCTAGTAATTCAGCAGACATCTATTTCCAAAGTCCATTTATTGACGAAAAATTGTATTAAACGATGAAAATAATAACACTACCAAGCCTCAAACTAACCATGTGTAATTTTGGCCCATAAACCTAAATAATTGTTTAATACCTAACTTGGATTTGCCCAATCATGATGATTGTATTCAACTTGGCATAAGACTGACACGAATATAGGGTTGGTTATGGCTTGGTAGTTAAACGAGTGAAATCTTGTAAGGTAGCTTGGAGGGACGGATTTTATCTCGGTTTTCACTACCTTGAAAACGAACGACTCACTATAGCGAAACGTGAAGCAACTATGCGTGGATAATCACGGTAAATTGTACTTAAGAGCGGCCACTCGTAGGCTAAGTATTTGACGCATTTGAACTGGAGAAGCGCTACGGAGCTTTGCTAGTTTAGTACTTAAGTAATTTGCCACGCTCTAAAACTCGAAAACGTTCCTCCATGCAACCATGCAAGATGTTTTTATGTATATTTAATATAACTAAGCTGAGCGATCAGAGATGAAATTATACAGTTCGTGTCTAAAGCTGGATTACTTGATGTCTAGAAAGCTGTGCACAGTCAGGCAAAGAATAATTTATTTCGCTTTAATTTGTTTTTGTTTTGGATTGCTTTTTGCTGTCAGTCAACTGAGGACCTGAAAATGAATAGGTTTTGGATTATATTTTGAATTTTATTTTTCCCATGATTTGCTTTTTTTTCTTTTGCTGTTGGTCCAGGAACTGAAAACTAGCGATTTTATCTCTGGAATTTTTAATTTTTGATTTCTAATCAATTGTTGTAAGCGTTGAGTGGAGCAACTAAAATACAGTGGTCATATCGATTAAAAATTACTGGATTTGACTCGTGTTTTAAGTAGAGGATATCAAAAGCAACTATTTTTCCACTAAAAAGGTTTTATTTTGATTTCCAATGAGTTGCTTTTAGCTGTCAGTAGAGAAACCTTAAAGCAGTGGTCTTGACCCTTAAGAATAATTAGTTTTGACTTGTAATAATTTTGACAATCCAAGTGGGAATACATCGCATGATTTTTGGAGACAAAAAGTGCTTTTTGCGTAAGCTTTTGCGGGCAAGTTGAGAAATTCCATTCTGCGCGACTGCGTGCAGCATTTCTAGTCACTACTAGTCCCTATAGACCGAAATATCAGAGTTTTGTAAATAAAGTTACAGACTTCTAATACCTAATTTTTAAAAATTGATCGCTCAGTCATTGTTGCAGGGAAAAGATGGCTCTCATTACCACAATCCTTTGCTCCCTCTTAGTCTATCAGCAGCGATAGTTTGAGAAGGGTTCTACATAATAAGACGCAAATTTCTTGCAAGATGTTTGCTTTTTCTCAAGGATTGTATTAAATTCCGCCACTTTTATCTCCTTAATTTAACGTTGTTCTTATCTTTGTTCCTGTTGTCCCTTGTCATTCCATCGTGTGTCGCCATGACTTCTTGCTTTTCTTCTTACTCAGTTCACTTTTCTAAAACAAAACAAGACAAAACAGTTTAGTCGAGTCAATGCTTTAGTGTTGGAAGAAATCAAAATGTGGCAAAAGGTACAGTGACTGTCTTGAGCGGCCTTTTTAGTTAATTCAAACTATTGGCCAAAGTATTTAAGCTCTTAAGCTGGTTTATGAAACACGCTTTTGTGGCAAAATGTTCATTACCGCTTGGAAAAGTCGCGGTCGTTATAAAGAATCTTCAAGTTCTCATCAAAGCTCAACCACCACGTGGCCAGTTCAAAACGTTAAAAGCGATAATGAAGAGGTGAAAACGTGAAATGTCCTTCGTTTTCTCAAAGGAAACGAATTTAAATCTGTTCTCCCATTCCTTTAATTGGAGCTTAAGTTTTAATAAAGTTAACTTCTTCTCGGACTAAACTGCTTAAACTGTGGCGTCAGTAAAACAAACTTGCGAAATTTTACGGAATTTTAATTTATCTTTCCTTTGTCGTATTTTGAAAAAAAAAAGTATTTCGTCCCGGAATGAGTTACTCACCATCATTTCTTTCCTTCAAGTTCTTCAATGTTGTCCACATGTGCTGGTTCCTCAAAGTCTGAACTTGGAGTTTAAACGTAGAACACTGCAACACGTCCTCACGCGCGGACAAGCGGCTTGGTGTGATGAAAAAGGCGTGGTGACATGAATAGTGATTCAAACTGTACGAACCAATCCGAGATGCTTTTCAGAGCAAAGATGTCCTTGGGTACCCCTGTGTGCAGAGTTTTTGATCTCATCTGAATATTTATGAGACAAAATGGAAAACGCTCGATTTAATTTTCTTGAGTTTTCCCTTTCAGTTTTTATTCAAGCTCGGCTCAAACGCCTTACTTGTTACTTTTATGAGCCAAACGTAGTGCAATTAAGGAGAAAACTCTTCTCTTTAGTATTATTTATGCGGACTAATGCGTTAAAACCTTATGCTAATTATGCTGTTATATATGCTAATATATTCTTAATTTAAATACGGTTCGACATAATATTGACTCGAACTCAAGATTGTTTTATGTTTTATTACGCAAACGTAAGGTTGCCAAATCAATATTAGTTCCATACCAGGAAAACATCAATTGCCTTAAACCTTTTTTAATGTACTTTGGTCTTTGTTTCCAAACGCGTAATTAAAGTCTTAAAAAGTTAACTGCTGCACTGTTGTCAGTTTATTTTAAGCAAATGAATCAAGGGAACAGAAAGGGTGACGACTCCCAAACTTTCGACCTCTGAGAAACGAGACGATTTATAATAGGGCTGTAAAAAGCCCAAATAAATGCCTTATATCCCGTTCACACCCAAGCTTAAACATGTTGGAATGCTGTTTAGTTAAACACGGTTTAAAATTATTTCCTTTCTAAAACTTGCTTGCTGACGTTGTCACTTCAAATTGAGCACAAACAGAACGGGTCATGGGTCATTGATGGCGGGTCACTGGTAGCTGATATACAGTCTTTTATTTCAACAATGGGAAAGGTTAGGATGAGGATTGCCCATGACCCGCCACTCATAAGCCGTTACCTGTGACCCAGCACCTGTGACTCGTTACATGTGACCCGTGACCCGCAACCCATGACCCATGATCTGCGGTTTACCCCGCCGGTTGGCTCGGGTCAATTTGATTCACTTTCCTTAAACTCAAATATCTCAAGAACGATAAAACAGTTTGGCCCCATTCAAATACTAATACAAAGCCCATTAAAAGCCCTATCCTCGTTTGCGGATAGAAGGCAAACACTTCTGACTTGTGCGAGAACAAGGCAGAAATTCCTCAGTTTAGGCATTTTTTGAGGCGCGGTGCTCGTTTCAGGAGGTGGTGTTCGTGTCAATTTCACTTATTTTTCACGACATCACTCTATTTAAACTAAAATATCTCAAGAAAAGTAGAACATTTTGAGCCCGTTCAAATGCCACTGGAGAGCCCAGTAATTGTTCTATCTTTCCTGTTAATAGGAAGGCGAACGCTTTTAATCTCAGGGACCAAGGAGCCGGGGGGGTTGGGGGGCTTTAACACCCCCTCCCCCTCACTTTTTACGGTGGTGACATTTTTTGTCATTTTACACTTATCCAGGTTGTCTTTTTTTAAGACATATCTCATGGAGAATGTTGAAAATACCATTTTCGAGCCTCTAGATTTCAAAATTTTCTGGGGGAGTATACCTCCAGACCAACGTACAAACTCGCGCCTTTGGCGCTCGTTTCCAAGCCCCTCCACTTCAAAAATACGCTCCGCCGGCCCTGAATTTGGGCGAGAACTACGCAAACAAATTCTTATTTAACCACATTTTTACTCTGGGCTCCGTTTAGGAGGGTGGGCTCGGGTCAATTTGACTCATTTTTCGTGACATCATTTCTTTTGAACCTAGATATCTCAGGAACGATAAAACAGTAAAACATTTTTGGCTCACTTAAATACCTGTATAATGGTACACAAACATGTTTTTTTTTATTTTTTAATAGAAGAGTGAGGTTAATTCTAGTCTGACATGCTATAACTTACACGAGCCTCCTTCCTAACGGCTTTGCACCCACCACACCCAATAAACACTTTGTCATCGTAAATTCGAATTTAAATATTTAAATCGAGGCTTGAGGAATGAAACCAAAAAATATTTTTTTGGAAAACGTAAGAGCATAAAATAATTCCTTATGTTCATTTTATTAAGGTTAGGAAAGAAGATGGAACACAATGGAATACGTTTTCAGTAATATAAGACGAGAACAGGACACAGTAAGAAACTGACAGGGAAGAACGGATAGAGTTTAATTCACAAGTTTGACATATATATGAAACAAAGTATCACCATAACCAACGCAATCTTTTAATGGAGTGGTCTAACCAATTCCCTTTTTAAACTTTTCGGCAAGGTCTCTTTTTCCTGATCATAACTATACGATGCGCTTTTATTGAGCGATTTATTTCAAAGTTTCAGTTTCTGTAATATTATCATCCGCGGCTCACTTTTATTTTGTAAATATTTCATTTTATTCACTGACTTATGTCCCATCCACACCAACTAAACATGTTTAGTTAACCTCGGTTTTAAAACGTGAAAATTCGTAACCGAACACTGGAACACGGGCTTTTACACAGGATTCAAATGAACCTTAACATGTTCTTTCTGTTTGTGCTCAATTTGAAGTGACAACGTCAGCAAGCAAGTTTTAGAAAGGAAATAATTTTAAACCGTGTTTAACTAAACAGCATTCCAACATGTTTAAGCTTGCGTGTGAACGGGATATAAGGCATTTATTTGGACTTTTTACAGTCCTATTATAAATCATCTCGTTTCTCAGAGGTCGAAAGCTTGGGAGTCGTCACCCTTTCTGTTCCCTTGATTCATTTGCTTAAAATAAACTGACAACAGTGCAGCAGTTAACTTTTTAAGACTTTAATTACGCGTTTGGAAACAAAGACCAAAGTACATTAAAAAAGGTTTAAGGCAATTGATGTTTTCCTGGTATGGAACTTTTATTTATTTGGCAACCTTACGTTTGCGTAATAAAATACAAAACAATCTTGAGTTCGAGTCAATATTATGTCGAACCGTATTTAAATTATAGAATATATTAGCATATATAACAGCAAATTAGCATAAGGTTTTAACGCATTAGTCCGCATAAATAATACTAAAGAGAAGTGTTTTCTCCTTAATTGCACTACGTTTGGCTGATATAAGAGACAAGTAAGGCGTTTGAGCCGAGCTTGAATAAAAACTGAAAGGGAAAACTCAAGAAAATTAAATTGAGCGTTTTGCATTTTTTGTCTCATAAATATTCAGATGAGATCAAAAACTCTGCACACAAGGGTACCCAAGGACATCTTTGCTCTGAAAAGCATCTCGGATTGGTTCGTACAGTTTGAATCACTATTCATGTCACCACGCCTTTTTCATCACACCAAGCCGCTTGTCCGCGCGTGAGGACGTGTTGCGGTGTTCTACGTTTAAACTCCAAGTTCAGACTTAGAGGAACCAGCACACATGGACAACACTGAAGAACTTGAAGGAAAGAACTGATGGTGAGTAACTCATTCCGGGACGAAATACTTTTTTTTTCAAAATACGACAAAGGAAAGATAAATTAAAATTACGTAAAATTTCGCAAGTTTGTTTTACTGACGCCACAGTTTAAGCAGTTTAGTCCGAGAAGAAGTTGAGTTTATTAAAACTTAAGCTCCAATTAAAGGAATGGGAGAACAGATTTAAATTCGTTTCCTTTGAGAAAACGAAGGACATTTCACGTTTTCACCTCTTCATTATCGCTTTTAACGTTTTGAACTGGCCACGTGGTAGTTGAGCTTTGATGAGAACTTGAAGATTCTTTATAACGACCGCGACTTTTCCAAGTGGTAATGAACATTTTGCCACAAAAGCGTGTTTCATAAACCAGCTTAAGAGCTTAAATACTTTGGCCAATAGTTTGAATTAACTAAAAAGGCCGCTCAAGACATTCACTGTATCTTTTGTCACATTTTGATTTCTTCCAACACTAAAGCATTGACTCGACTAAACTGTTTTGTCTTGTTTTGTTTTAGAAAAGTGAACTGAGTAAGAAGAAAAGCAAGAAGTCATGGCGACACACGATGGAATGACAAGGGACAACAGGAACAAAGATAAGAACAACGTTAAATTAAGGAGATAAAAGTGGCGGAATTTAATACAATCCTTGAGAAAAAGCAAACATCTTGCCAGAAATTTGCATCTTATTATGTAGAACCCTTCTAAAACTATCGCTGCTAGACTAAGAGCGAGCAAAGGATTGTGGTAATGACAGCCATCTTTTCCCTGCAATAATGACTGAGCGATCAATTTTTAAAAATTAGGTATTAGAAGTCTGTAACTTTATTTACAAAACTCTGATATTTCGGTCTATAGGGACTAGTAGTGACTAGAAATGCTGCACGCAGTCGCGCAGAATGCGGGAATTTCTCACCTTGCCCGCAAAAGCTTACGCAAAAGGCACTTTTTGTCTCCAAAAATCATCCGATGTATTCCCACTTGGATTGTCAAAATTATTACAAGTCAAAACTAAGTATTCTTAAGGGTCAAGACCACTGCTTTAAGGTTTCTCTACTGACAGCTAAAAGCAACTCATTGGAAATCAAAATAAAACCTTTTTAGTGGAAAAAAAGTAGCTTTTGATACCTCTACTTAAAACACGAGTAAAATCCAGTAATTTTTGATCGATGAGACCACTGTATTTTAGTTCCTCCAGTCAACGCTTACAACAATTGATTAGAAATCAAAAATTAAAACTTCCAGAGATAAACTCGCTAGTTTTCAGTTCCTGGACCAACAGCAAAAGAAAAAAAAGCAAATCATGGGACAAATAAAATTCAAAATATAATCCAAAACCTATTCATTTTCAGGTCTACAGTTGACTGACAGCAAAAAGCAATCCAAAACAAAAACAAATTAAAGCGAAATAAATTATTCTTTGCCTGACTGTGCACAGCTTTCTAGACATCAACTAATCTAGCTTTAGACACGAACTGTATAATTTCATCTCTGATCGCTCAGCTTAGTTATATTAAATATACATAAAAACATCTTGCATGGTTGTATGGAGGAACGTTTTCGAGTTTTAGAGCGTGGCAAATTACTTAAGTACTAAAGTAGCAAAGCTCCGTAGCGCTTCTCCAGTTCAAATGCGTCAAATACTTAGCCTACGAGTGGCCGCTCTTAAGTACAATTTACCGTGATTTTCCACGCATAGTTGCTTCACGTTTCGCTATAGTGAGTCGTTCGTTTTCAAGATAGTGAAAACCGAGATAAAAATCCGTCCCTCCAAGCTACCTTAAAAGATTTCCCTCGTTTAACTACCAAGCCATAACCTACCCTATATTCGTGTCAGTCTTATGCCAAGTTGAATACAATCATCATGATTGGGCAAATCCAATTTAGGTATTAAACATTTATTTAAGTTTATCGCGGCCAAAAATTACACATGGTTAGTTTAAGGCTTGGTAGTGTTATAATTTTCATCATTTAATACAATTTTCGCCAATAAATGGACTTTGAAAATAGATGTCTGCTGAATAACTAGATGTACCACTGTTAAAACACGACACGCACACCTGAGGAGAAAAAAACTTACGACGGTCGCATACAACGGAGTGTCTTTCCTGGTTTTAAAAATTCAGAACTTAGCTGAAGAAAGTCCAACAAAACTCAACTCATTCACTAGCTGTAAATTTCTAGCAGACATGTATTTACAGAGTTCTATTTCTTGGTGAGGTATTAAGTAGCATTTTTAAGATGGCACTGTCAGTTTCCCAGCATGCAACAAGGAGAATGTTAATGACTCGATTACGCGGAATTGAAAGCTGCGCATAACGTGCATTTTCTCGACATAAGTTCAACAAAATCTTTGCACCAAAACAACTGTTCCAACACCAGTTTCCACTGTAGTTCACAAATTCTAACGAAGAACCACTATACAAATATACTAGGATTCATAGCATCTACAACAGTTTTCAATTGGTTGAAGTCACCAGATATGAACACTTAAATTTGTTCAGGTATCAAATGCTCAAAAACAGACTTTTACATTTTCAAGTGACGCAAAATTAATGTTATATTTGCCTCGCTACTGGAGAATATACCATCTTAGTTCAAAGATTTTAAATCGATTGATTTCACAATTTAGCGAGTTTTTTATTTAACGATTTTGCCAAGCTAGAATTTTCTTGTCATTCCGTTACCAAGACAAAAGAGCAAATACAACTGTTTATCAACGCAGCATAATCATCTTTTTCTGAAAGCCTAGCATACCAATTAAAGAAATCATTTCAAAACCTCGACATTTTTCAGAAAATGGCTGACTCATCGTGAATTCTGGAGTTTTCGGATGCCCGATATTTCCAAGAAAAATTTTTTTAAACACTTCCGTTTTAACTGTTTAATTCAATTGTGAATTTCATGAGAATTCTAATGTACAAGATGGTATGCTAATGATCTTGAAAACAATGACGTCACAACGAATTCACTTATTAGTAAAGTGACGTCAAATGTACGCGTTTAGTAAAACCTGAAGGCGTGATTTTCGGTGAAGACTTTCTACTCCTGTGTTTGGAATTTTTGGCGGGAAAAACGCTGTTCAAATCGACCCAAATTTTCCCGCCAAAAGTCTTAGTATATACAGGAAAAAAATTTTAGATAAGGATTTTTAAATTTAAAAGTAATTGAAATTCAATTAAATAATTAACTAGTTAAAAGACTTATTGATGTAATAAAAGTGAATTGTATTGAAAGACTAGAAGAAAGGAAACAAAGAGAACAAAGAAGTAACACAAGAACTGTTTATTGCTGTGAATACCAGACTCAAGTGTCTAAACGCCTTGAGCACCGAAGAAAATAAAAAAAAATCGACGCATGCGTATTTTGAGCACCGTATTTTTTCTAAGTCTTTTGGCGGGAAAATTGAAGCAAGTTGAACAGGGGTTACCCCGTGCTAAACACTTTCACAAAACTTACAGAGTTTTAATGGAAGTTGAACTAAGTAGCCAAAACAATACAAGGAAAACTAGCTACATGTAGTTCTTCGGAGAACGCTTACGTTGAATACGAAAATTGTAATACTAAAAGCAACAAGAAAACTAAGTGAACTTGAAACTGTCGCCATAGCCAGAGATAACGCTTTGTAATCGGTTTTTCTCTCGACTAGGAAACAAGATTCAAATATGCGCACTAAAAAAAATAAGCCCGGAAATGTATTTAACTTGGCAACCCAACTACAATTTTGACAGAAACAAACGCTCGTGACAAACTGACAAAAAGTAGCAGTTTGTGTTCATCTCATCACAGGTTTTCGCCTTCAACAAATTCATTGAATTGTTGCTAAATAAAACACATTTCTGGGCGCTTTCCGCAAAAACTATTGCAGTCTAATCTGGTTGAAACAACCGAGTACCAAACATTCAACCTGGATGAGAATTCTGTCACTCCCAGAAACAAAATGTACGGTGTAGTTGAACATAATTCAAGTCTGAATCAAAAAAAGCTAGTGTGGCTGTTCATACAAAGCTTTTAGCAAATGCTTACTACACTGTATATCAAGTGTATTGTATTTTATTGTATTGTATCATCTGTGGATCAAACCATATAGGGTGACCATTCTTTAGAAAGCTACTGAACAGTACTGTACTGTGGTACTGTTTGTTTTACTATACAGTGTGGTTCTATCTTTTTAATCTGTGGATCAAATCATGCAGTGTGACCATTCTTTGTAAAGCTACTGAACAGTACTGTACTGTGGTACTGTTTGTTTTACTATACAGTGTGGTTCTAACTTTTTCATCTGTGGATCAAACCATGCAGTGTGACCATTCTTTGTAAAGCTACTGAACAGTACTGTACTGTGGCACTGTTTGTTTTACTATACAGTGTGGTTCTAACTTTTTCATCTGTGGTTCAAACCATGTTTTACTATACTGTGGTACTGTTTGTTTCAATTGTGGAACTTGTTTGCGCAGTAATATACAACATAATAAATTATAATATAGTATATGTTGAAGAGTTGTATATTGAGTCTCTTGGGAGTGACAGGATTTTCAAATTACTCTAACATTGATAATTAATTTAAATAATTAAATAAAGCTGGCTCAAATCAGTCACATTTATGCAAGAAACCTCTTTAATAACAGAATAATAAGAAATAATTTGAACACCTGGATTTCTCTGATACTTCACCAACCAATATTCCAAAAGCAAAAACATTCTTCGGCAAAGATTTGACTTCAAATATTTAATTTTGAGCAACATTAAACACCAAGTACCTTACTTCTCCATTTCCAGTTGAACTATGCTTTTCAAACACTGTTTACAGGCCAGTAACTAATAATTATCACTGCTTTTTAATGACATTGTAGAAAAACTTTCTTTTAATTAAATATAAATTCAAACTATTTTCACCAATCTGATAAACAAAGTACCACTGAAATGTTACGATGTAGATTCTCAGCAAACAAACACAATTGATACGAAAAATCAAATATTCAATATCAACCAAGTACATGCCCAGTATTAGTAGCCAGAGTGTAAATAGCTTGAGTCTGGGAGTTTTGAGTTCAGTCATTTGATCCTCTAAATGTATGTGGTTCTGAAAACAACTGGTTTTGATGTTGACCAGAGATCCATAACCAGACAGCTGACATGAGATGGAACTCAGCCATAACTTGTATTTTAATTTATGACAATATCAATTTTATACTGGTCCTGCTTGGTTTTTAGTGGGAAAAATCACAGCTGATCCAGATAGCAGTTTTTTGTTTTGTGCCTAATCCTAATTAGTTTGTTGTGATTGCTCTACTCATCCTTATTTTTACATTTTGCATTAAAAACCCTTGTGTGGCTTAACACCAGTTTGATCATACTCAGATGTAAAACAGTGCATCAGACATGCACGTTTGTAAATTATTGTACTAGCAGTTGCAGACAAATCAGAGGTTTCATGGGTACATTACACAAGGAACAATGTGTCTTCTCACTGATGGATGGGAACTGTAAACCAAAGTTTGATGATACTGTAAACTGTAATGACAGTAATGAATTCCGCAGTTCAAATAATTATATGGTTTTTGATATATATTCACTTGTATACTGTAAACTGATTGACCAAGGTCAAATGAAAGTGATTGAGACAATCATTGCTTCTGTTTATGGACTTCTGCTTTAACTACTGTTTCAAAAACATGATTGTAAGTCATCCTTAGAGTCAAGTGACTTGAGCGTCATCAACTGGTGGTACACATACTCATGTTCTATGTCTTTTCACTGTTATGATTGGTTGTTGAGACCCTGATTTTATTGGCTGTTGGTCTGTGAAATTATGACGTGATTGGCTGTGAAAGCTCAAAAGTCATTGGTCATTTTTGGTCAGTTTCATTCCATTTGTTTATTTAGTCTGTTCTCTTGATGTTGTTGATGCAGTAAGTTCTTGGTACAGTGCAGGTTGTTGTTGGAATAAATCCCATGGTGAAGTATCAGCAAAATTTTAAGCTTTCTTTTATCACACATTACAAGAAGCCAAACTTAACTTAAATCAATGAAACTGATTTGAGCCACCAGGAATGCCTTTCTTAAAAGTCCAAAAACATTTCAAAACATTTTTGGTTGCAATAATAACTTAAACTGGATTTTGGTAATAAAGGCATTTGCACTATCACATTTTGTCAGAGAAGAAAAGTTTTCCCATTCAAAAAATATGTTAAAAGAACAGGTTAGTAAAAAGAGTGCTTCATATTTTATGATTGGCTTTTTGGACACAGGGGTCTTTTGAGAAACACATCTATGTAAATGTAATGTAAATGCTCCAAGATTTTAAATCCACTACCAAGCCTTTGCATATTTTAATGACGTTCTCCTTGGTATAAATTTAATTCCTTTTTACTATCTATCTTTTCCAAACTATACCAATACATTTTTAAGGAAAAAAATAAGGGGAATTGAGAAATTTATCAGGTTAAAGATTCTGAGTTGATCAAACATCAAATTCCCAATACCAGTATAAAAGAAAGTGTATGCATGTTACTAATGAGAATTGCAACTTAGATCTTAGGCGTGAAAATGTTAAAAATCCATGGCCAAGCAATCATGTGGCTAAAAATGCGCAGTAAAAGATATTGAGATCATGGCTTGATAGTGAATTTGTATTGTTTGAAATTAAACAGATAAGGCCTACATTATAGACAAACTTTGTTCCTCCTACTTGCTTGCTTCTCCATGAATTCTTTTTGGCCTTCACTGAGGTTGAATGCAGCCAGCTCCTGAAAAAAATTAACGATAAATATAAATTACCAATGAATCAACACAGCAAAATATTTACATTTCCCTACACAGTTTAAATCTATAAATATAAAACTTAAGTCTTGCATTGTTTTTCATTAATAGCAATTACTCAGGGAGCTTATATGTTTTACAAGTTAATTGCACAGTAATGCAGTAGTCAATTAGAAGGGGGTGGGGTTAGGTCAGAGGGTTCTTGTACCACCTTCCCTACTCTAACAATTCCAAAAATTTGCAAAGAATACTTTCTTCCCAAGTTCATTCTATATTGTTATATGTTGTTCAGTGTCTGATGTGTGTTAAACTCTATTCCTGTTATTTGAGTGGCAGCTAAAGACCAGTGTAGTTCAGATACACAACAGTTCAGAACTTAGTTTTAATTTTTAACAACGTGATACTGGGTACAATGTATTCTTCTTTCATACTTGATGGACTTTCCTCTGTCAGATAACCAGGTAGAATTACGTATATGTTTTTTGCAAGGAAGCATAACACTATACAAACATGCAACCGGAAAGAGCAAAATTGAGTGAGTTTAACAGTATTGCTCTCCTTCTATAGACTTTCGTCCATCCAAGTTGCCCACGTGCTCTTCCCAAACCTCGTCTACTCGACAGAGAAAGCTGTGAAGGGAGCAAAAATGGTCCGTTTAGTTGAGTAGCACACAATAGAGTATTAAGGAAGTTTAAATACTTCAAATACAGTCACAAACCTTGTAAAGAAAGCAAGTTTGACAGCAATTTCGAATCAAACGTTCCGTTGGGCTTCGTAGACGAAGACCTTAGAAGAGGAGAGGCTGGGAAGAGTGACTTGCCTAGGGGGACCTGGAAGGGGTGGTAGTACTTGAGTAGAGGGGTCCTCCCGGGGGTAAAGTTTGTCATGGAGTTTCTTTCTCCTTTGTGTGTTGCAAAATGTGACATGATATGATAATGAAAGACATTGAAAACAATCACTTTCACCTGTTATTAGGAGAGACAGGCACCAGCTCAGGTTTGAGCTTCGGGTGTTTTCTTGCGCCCGCGATCCTCAACACCCCACTATACAGCGGAATACTGATGAAGATTGGGGATTGGAGAGAGGGGACAAAGACAACTTTTAAGAGTTTCAGGATTATGGAACACAGGGAAAGCCTACATCTCCGTAACTGTAATGAATTCTTTATGCAGTCAGTAGTCCTCGAGTGGTCATGTAAATTCTCCTGACACTATTAAAATATTATTGAGCAAAAATATGAGGAGAATTAAGCAGTTAATCAACTTGGGACTTTTAGTTGACCTGATATCAAATTCTTCATTCAAGCATAAAGGAAGTGTACGAGATTCACTGATGAGAATTGCTTCTTAGATCTTATGAATGTAAGGGTTAAAAAAAATCCCACAGTTCGAGTTCAAATTGATCCCACAGCACGAAACACCGATTGCAAGTAATGGCATTTAACTTTAAACTTTTATTGATATTTTCAGTTATTAGAATATATCTAGGTCTGTACATGTATATTTTAGCCGTCACTCACGTGACTAATACAAATAAATTAAACTCCACTATATGCATCTATATATAATATCTACTTGCTCATTCCTAGCTGATTGCGCGCAACATTCACCTACTAACAGTACAGACTTTGTAAAAATATAGTAGATGCATTTAGTCGAGACTCTGATAGCTAATAAACTGAATTGAATTACCTATATTTCGCGTACTTAGCGTTACAATAAATATAGATTTCTTTTGCAATATTGCTAGACTTGTTTGGGTTGAATTTGTGCAACATCTGCGAAATTCAAAATGCGTTGTGCCGTCAAGAAAACGTGACATGGGGACCGAACCTCGTTACGAACCGCACATTTTGCGACACTAAATGAACTTTTCGTTTGAAATATAAATTGATAAATGGCAAAGAAGAGGGATCACTACAACACTGGCGATGAAAATGATAACGATAACTATAGGGGTTATAGGATAATGATTGTAATGACCCTGATAATCAAGACGATATTGGTCTTTAATTCATCGTGGTGGTAAAATGATGATAATGAAAATATTAACGACAATAGTAAAAGGAACACCTATTTGTAAGGGTACTGTGCTAGCAGGAAAAACGTCTCAAAAAAGGACTCTTGTAAAATAATACAAAACACCTCTGTTATAACAAGGGTGTCTTCCCATGTCATATTTTCTTGGTACAATGCCCTTAAAATGCTCAGTATATTTTAAAAGATTAATTTGATATAATTTTCTCTGCTGTTATTAATATATAAGATTTAAATAATCATAGTATTAATGAATTAATAAATCAACATTTTTGCTAATGCCGTGACCGCTTCCAAGACAACCTCACTATAATAACAATGTTCTGTTACGGTAGACTTGACACTACTGTCGCGTGGTATTATCTTTATTCTTTGTATTGCTAAACGAACTTGTAATCTTTTATATTTTAAGCGTTATGTTCTAGTAATCTTCGAAGCAAAGCTGTTACGTAGCTGGCATTAGACGTTAAAGTTTATAAGTTAATTATTACCTGGGAGAACCCGACCTTCGCGAGTGAAGTTCGTAATTCTTTTGCACTTCGCAAGATTAAAGAGAAGTGGAAAGATTTAAAAAAGCAATTAGTAGGGAGAGGAGGGTGGGGGTTAAACAGGGCCAGACTTGACACACCCTTCACCCCTCAACTGTCTGCAATTGGCAACCATTAAGAATACGAATAGAAAACCTCATAAATTGCCAAAATATTTTTTTTTAGCATTAGCGAATTAATTCACTTATTATAGTAGAAAAATTGAAACATCAACTTTCGAGTGTCCTACCACCAAGCTAGTGGACACATTAAACTCTACTAGAAAAATTTAAAGTTATGTCTATATAACTTTTGCTTACAAAATTCTGACGTCATGTTGGTAGCATTTTGAGTTCCTATTGGTTCATTAGATTACGCGCTGTTGTTGCAATTGATCGAAGTAATTACTTTGGCGAAAAGCCAATCATTACAGCCTTGGCTTTAGATTTTTTTTTTTTATAACAACTTTATTTGCTAAAATAAACATGAAAAATAGCAAAAAGGGTGCTGCCAGGGAAGAACTAAATCCTCATAAGCGGCAGCCCCCAATAACAATTAAAATATAATATAAGTAATAAAATATCTAAGAAAATATAAATGCAATCATAAAAGGTAAAATAAATATATATGATATAACTATGATTAAAATGATTATGATTTCTTAAACAGGTGTTTAGCAAGACCTTTCTTAAACTTATTTAACGATGTACAATGGACTAAGTGTTAAATTGTGTTAGATTTGCGACAGTGATTTGGAAAAAAAAAACTGTAATACGTGCTCGCACAAGGTGCACTTGAAGTGCGATCAGTAACGTTCACTGCACGCAAAACAACGTAACGCAACTCAACGCACAAAATATATAAGAGCTAAATACCATGCTGTACTCTTGTTCAGCGCTTGAACCGAAAACAAAACTCTATAAATTTCTTTAATTTATGTATCTCCGCAAACACGTGTTTCGGTGAAATGAGTCATAAATACTTAAAAATGTTCTTAGCAGGAAATAATGTAATGGCAACATCGACTTGCGTTAGGTAAACTTCAAAAAGAAGAAAAATCTTTGGCCATTAAATTTGTATTAATATCATTACAAATATGTACACCTATTAATAGAAAATCACTAACTTACTCTTGGCCTCAGCTGTCACCTGACAAAAGGAACATAGTTGAACAAATTAGAGTCAGTTTTCCTCTCTGAACCAACCCATGGAGTGTGACCATTCTTTGGAAAGCTACTGAACAGCACTGTACTGTGGTACTGTTTGTTTTACTATACAGTGTGGTCCTAACGCATCTGTGAATCAAACCATGAAGTGTAACCATTCATTAGAAAACTACTGAACTGTACTGTACTGTGGTAAAGTTCTAGGATACATTGATAGTATGCATACGTCCGCCTCTTTACCTTCATGGAGTTCTACACTGGGGCTAAACCGCAGATGATGGGTCATGGGTTGCGGGTCACCGGTCACATGTAACGGGTCACAGGTGCTGGGTCACAGGTAACGGGTCATGGGTGGCGGGTCACATGACGGGTCATGGGTAATCTCAATCCTAACCTTTCACATTGTTTAAATAAAAGCCTGTATATCAGCTCCTAATATCAGCTACCAGTGACCCGCCATCAATGACCCATTACCCGTTACCCGTGACCTGCCACCCGTAACCCGTGATCCGTGTTTTAGCCCCGCCCGCGCCTACCCTTCTAAACGGAGCCCATGGTGAAAACGTGGTCAAATTTTAATGTTTTTGTGTAGTTCTCGCCCTAATAATATACATGAAAAAATTACTCGATTCTGATTGGCTGAGAGCAGTGCAGTTCAAGTGTAACACCAGTGCAAAAAGTGTAATACCAGTGCAAAAAGTGTAACACCAGTGCAAATTACACATCGATTTTCTCGATTATGATATTCTTTATTTTTGAACGACCCGCTTTGAGTTCGTAGCGTTATCAGTTGATCTTCATCAGCCAATCAGTAAATAAAGTGTCAAATCCGCGACAAATGCTTACTTCCTGTCCGTCCGCAATGAGATCTTCCGGTACTTCTTCCAGGCGAATTTTTTCATGTTTATATTATTAATAAGTAATCATACGGCTTTTCTCGTTCAATTTGGAATTAATTTGTACTTGTGAGTTTTTCAAAAAGCTGAAATTGCACTCGCCGAAGCGGCTCGTGCAATTTCAGCTTTTTGAAAAACTCACTCGTGCAAATTAATTCCAAATTGAACTCGAAACCGTATGATTACCTTTACTAATTGATAGGAAGACTAGAACATATGCTGAGCTTTCTAGTGGTATTTTAACGGGCTTTTGTACAGTTTTTAAGATATTTGAGTTTAAGTAGAGTGATGTAAAAAATTAGCGAAATTGACAACGAGGACCGCCCGCTGAAACGAGCAATTACAAAGCAATTAACTGATGGGGAAGAACTATTTAATATTGTTTAATTGACAAATTTGACATAAGTAACAATTTATTTCCATCACCAACACAACCTTGCAATAGTGGTCTTAGCTATGCCCTGAAACGAGACTAAATTGAACCAACTAAAGACGAAAGAGACTAAACGAGACTAAACTGAACCAACTGAACCGGTTAGCTCAGTTGGTAGAGCGCCGGCCTGTCGAGCGGGAGGTCGTGAGTTCAAACGTCGGCCGGACCAACACTCAAGGTCTAAAAATTACCGAGGAGAATGTGCTGCCTTTGTTATGACTTCTATAAATGATTAGACATTCCGGTCTTCTCGAATAAACACGTAGAATCCGTCTCACAGCAGTGTTCTTGTGAGACGTTAAAAATCCCACAACTCTGTTCGAACAGAGTAGGGGACGTAGACCCCGGTGTTATGGTCGACCTTTGAATTAGTTGATGTAATCAGGGCCACAAGTTTATTAGCCTATAGCTATTACGTACTACCTTGTATAAATAAAGTCTTCATTATTATTATTATATAACCAAACAAGTTGCCTTGAGCGAGCTGCGTCAACGTTTACGGGAATAATAATATACATGAAAAAATTACTCGATTCTGATTGGCTGAGAGCAGTGCAGTTCAAGTGTAACACCAGTGCAAATTACACATCGATATTCTGGATTATGATATTCTTTATTTTTAAACGAATCGCTTTGAGTTCGTAGCGTTATCAGTTGATCTTCATCAGCCAATCAGTAAATAAAGTGTCAAATCCGCGTCAAATGCTCACGTCCTGTCCGCAGTGAGATCTTCCGGCACTTCCTCCAGGTGAATTTTGTCATGTTTATACTATTAATAAGTAATCATACGGTTTTTCTCGTTCAATTTGGAATTAATTTGCACTTGTGAGTTTTTCAAAAAGCTGAAATTGCACTCGCCGAAGCGGCTCGTGCAATTTCAGCTCTTTAAAAAACTCACTCGTGCAAATTAATTCCAAATTGAACTCGAAACCGTATGATTACCTTTACGTACTGCACTTAAGTCAAGTTTAGTCCAGTTCAAAGCATTGTAAGTAATATGTGATTATGTCAACATGGGCAATTTTTTTTTCAGTCTTTTGTTGACTCAGTCAAGATCAGAGGAAATAAAAAAAGGAAAAAAAACAAGGTTTTATTGTATGGCCAAAATAATTGCACAATTGTAATAATAATTGCACAATTGTAATAAAAATGACTCGTTATATCTTGCAGGCAGTAAAGCGTGGAGTGTTAAGCAGCCCAGGTAGGTCGAACTTGTCTGCTTCTGTAGCCAATCAGAATCGAGGATTCACCTCATCTTGTCTGCTCACAAAACTAGCCATGGGATTAAATTGATTATTGACCAAGTGGAGGTCAGGATGGACGAATATTGACTGTTTTTTTTTTTTACGGACCAAGAAACAGTAAAGGCCATATTATTTAAAAAGGGACTTGGTCAACATCAAACAGTATTGATTACCAAACAAACTTGGTCAGTAAAAGATTTTTTGTATGTTAAAAAGTTTTCTTGAGGCAGACAACATTAATGTAGCTGCTTGAGTGGCCAATCAGATTGCAAGAACCAGGTATAAAATAACAGTTATATGCATAACAATAAGGCTCATACAACTGGCCCCACAATACTATCAGTAGAGGAACAGCTAAAATATACCAGATGATATGCAATAAACACATGTGCCGACACACAATTATACTTGCTCCTGTCATGGTAAATATGTTGTAACAACCAGTTTTAAAAATTAGGAGGCAATGTGAAGATCAACCCTTTCATTAAGGAATGATCAGTGGGTATCTTCTCATTACAATCTCAAAACAATGGGAAACAAATGGAAGATCAAAACAATCATTAAAAAACTATCAACCTAAGGAGATTGGATCACTCTAACAATAAATTCTCCCAACTAAAATAAAAGTAAGTGTACGACATTCACTAAGGAGAATTAGTAATAAGATCATCAAAGTGAAAGGGTTAAATAAATAGTATGGCAAATTATGCAATGAGCAATTTTGATACATGCGTAAATGAAAGAGCAGTCTTCAATTCAATCTCCAAAGTAATTTAATTTACTATTAATTTAGTTTTGGATTGATGTGGTAGTTGTCTCAACAATCTCATGACACTTTCTCAACCAATAAAAACTAAACAAATTGAGCCAAGCTCACAAAACTCTCTGCACTTGGTGCCAACATAATTCAAATTCTGATTGCTTCACAGAGCTGTGTTTTCCATGACATCACTGTTCAGATTAATTGCTTTAGTTTTAGATCTCTGCAATTGAAATTGAAAACTACTCTACAATCCACTTAATAACAAAAGATGAACATCTGAAAATATCATGTCCATATGCACAAGTAACTTAAATTATTTCAAGCAAAATTGCTCAGTTACATTTCCCACACCAAAAAACATTTCTAATGTTAAGCACGAAATATGTAAATGTAATCTTTTCACTGCCACAGGCAAGAGATCAAAATATAACTTCTCACTACAGAATTCATGTGCTGCCAGGAAGACTGGAGAACTGACAGCAAAATCAACAGACTGACACAAAATTGAATTTTCCAAAGTATTAAACATATGAGGACGTCTATGACACCCAATAAGAAAAATCTATACTAGGATCTTGCATTCTTTAGAAAGTGAAAACGTTACACCAGCAGTCAATAAAATAACTTAGGACTATGTCATTCAATGCTTAAAAGTTTTAACCTAGGCCAACAATCCAACTTAACTACGTAATTTCTGCTATGATTGTTTAATCTTAACTTTATCAAAAAATTCTGCATACGTCACAACACAATGGTAAAACATAGCATGTATAGCCAATTTCTAAAATTCACTGAGATACTGTACAGTGTGCACTCAAACAGTGGCATTAATTTTATACTTAAAGGCCCATTTTCATCCGAGATCCTTTGCAGTCGTTTGTTTTTGTTTTGAAATGGCGCTATTGTTAAATGGCGAACTCTGATTGGTCGACTATTTTAGCCGGTCTTTTCGCAAGATGATACACCGCATGAGAATTTCTCGCGAGGAAGTTCATCGTGAGCAAATACGGAGTTCTTCCTTTTAGTAAAGAGCGTTCCATTATGGAAACAGACGAATCCATTGAAGTTGCTGATTTGCAAGTGACCTACAACGTCTACAGGTCAACTATCCATGCGGAGGACGAAGAAGAAGAGGTGATTGCGGACGATGAAGAGGTAGGTGACAGATCGGTAAAGCCACGTGCAACCATTCGATGTTGACTCAAATTGTTGAAATTTCTTCCCTGATATTTGTAGGCATTAAAATTTTCTTTTCCATAGGTATTGCAGATTATATGTAATTGTAAAGGTGCCTGCGCCCGAAAGAAAGGTCAGGGTTTCTGTCCGTGTAAAGCTGCGAACAAGAATTGCTTGACTCGGTGCAGATGTCCTCACTCGAAATGCAAAAACAAGGTAACTGCGATCACTCACAGCTTTGAATAAGTTTATTTATCCTCAAGAAATTAGAAGCTTTATAATTGCAATGAGTTTTTACCTAGGTTCATGAAAATACCCGAGAAAACCAAAATGAAGCCATTGATCCCGACGGAGGAGTACAGTTTGCAAGAGAAGTTCAATCCTCAGACACTCAAATCGAGGTGTGTATAACAGTGTTTTACATTCATTTTACAAATTGCATAGGGAACATGGTGCAATGATTCTACCTAGAATTATTTACCCAAAGAAAGCAGCAACTCACATTTAGAGACGTGTTCTAACTTATGACATGTTATCCATGCACAATGATTCACAATTAATACTATTTGCCTTACTAGCCTTCAAAATGCTTGGTACTAAAAGCCTGGCCGAGGAAATTTGGGTAAAGTATTGGAAGCAAGAAAGTAAATTGATGTCTCATGATTTTTTTTCCAAAGGAATTTCTTGCTCCCCTTCAAAGAGAAGACATGGCATACCTTCTGAGAAATGTTTTGGCTAGGGGGAGAGGAAGCTTAGACTTTGCCAAGAATCTTCTCCAAGAAAAAGATGCACCTCCACTACCCCCTCCAAGTCCAGGTGGCACTTCTCACCCGTGGTGCAAGTGTAATGTGTGTAGGCCAATGCCGAATGAAATTGAAAACGTTTGTTGTAAGAGGGTGACCTGTATTACAAGATTTCAGGCATTCAACAATATTTGTCTTGACAGGGACATCCTTGAAGTTTGCATCAAGGCTCGATGCGACATTCGAGCAGATGAATTTAATTTTTCCATGGAGAGTTTCAGGAAAGCCGCCTATAGACAGTTTGTTCTCTGGAGGTTTGGCAAACTTGGCCGGGCAATAGGCGGGTAGTGCCCTCTTGTGTTGTATTGTCCATAAGAATGTATCCATCAGCAGATGGTCAATACATGGGATACAAAAACAGTTAAATGATTCTACAAATTAAAAGTAATTCAATTTTCTTAAAATTTCATTGACACTTCTATTATGAAGTAGTGTAATTTATTTTATACGAAGAAGCAACAAATATTCGAGCAAAATGACAAAATATATTACTTTTAAGTAAATAAAATGCTGGAAACCCATCTTGTCAAGCCATTTCCTTTTTTGTCAAACACTGAAATGGTAATATACTTCTGGAGAAGGGTACACTCACTTCACTGTTGAAAAGTTAATGTATTGCCTTAAACTAAATATCCGTGACGACAACTGTTACAGACAAACCTAAAACAAAAAAACAGGGTTATTTCCACTCCACTTGCAGGGTTGTCACTAAGGGCCGGGTCTCTAGTTCCATTGTAGGAGCAATGCAACAATATTTCGGCAAACGCACTATCTGTACTGTCGACGAAACCCATAGCTGTTTTCCTTGCCCTCCATAAATTAAACACGGACTCTCGAAGTCGAATAAGCTTCGCCGAGCCGGGCAAACTAGGCCTTCCTCTTGACCTCTTCGGCGGCATCAACTTTTCGAACAACGTTTTTTAACGTCTTACACGTAAAAATTAAAAACTATTACTTGATGTGGATTCAACGATAGTTTGTTGTTCTCGCACGATTCGGGATGGAACTTTAAAAGCACTAAATAAGAAGATGGAAGAAGATGTAAAATTGTTTCCACAACACCAAGGAAAATGGCGTATTTTTCATATATGAAAAATGCTGCCGGCGCGCAAAGGATCGCGGTTGAAAATGGGCCTTTAATCTTCCCAAAATACAAAAGTTTTTTTGTCTTTCACTTTTCTTCAATCACTAATAAAAGTAATTAACAATATAAACTCTCTTTACGATCAACAACACTCTTGAATTTCAAGAAACGCCCAAAATAAACATAAGAAAAATACAATAGCAAATAACGTAAGACTATTCACTCCCACAAGGGCACTGAAAATAACTTGAAAGACTTGGTGTACATTCATTAATTGTTAACCCTTTCACTCCCTGGAGTGATCAACTTGGAAATTCTCTTAATACATGTACCCAGGGTTTTCTTTAAGGTTTTAAGTAGCCGGAGGTTTTTGAAAGTAGACGGTTGTGGGTCCGAAGGACCCATAAGAAACGATACTAAGTAGTTTAGACCTGATAATGAAGCAAAGAAAGTAGCCGGCAAAACCTGACAGAGAAGCCGGCTCTTATATACAACCCTGTGTACCACGACACTTTAAAGGAAACTGATGATGAGAATTAGTAAAAGGATCAACTCAAATATGATGAATTGATCCTACACTGTATACATGTACTAACCCATGACCAAATGACTGACATTCACTTATGAGAGTTGTTACTTAGACCTTGGGAGTGAAAGGACTCAAGATAAAATCGGTATAGTACTACTTAGTTGCAGTTTTGAATACAGTGAAATTATATATTATTGTTATAAATAATAACCTGCTGTTCTTCAATGGTTAATCAAAATAGAAATCATTTTTTTTTTTGTTTAATTATGTACTTGCCTCAGGGCCCCGGAGTGAATTAGGATTACCTTTGAGTGAATTTTTAAAACAAACTCACCCAATCTCTTTCACCTTTACAAATTTAACTTTGTTAAGAGTGTTCATATAATATTGATTACAATTGGGAGCTCACAACAAAACAAGGAACAAAACCAGTAAAAATAACTTTGTTCCTTTCCTAAACCGTTGATGAAAGGCTTGCTGTATTTTTTTTTATATGTGTCATTGTTTTTTTTTTTGCATCTTACTTAAATATTTAAATAATTTTCCCACATGATACAAAATATTACCATATCCCATCTAACTGT
Organism: Ricordea florida; assembly: GCA_949710005.1. NCBI lineage: Eukaryota > Metazoa > Cnidaria > Anthozoa > Corallimorpharia > Ricordeidae > Ricordea > Ricordea florida. The sequence goes on from OX453285.1 coordinate 21,703,740, forward strand.
GAATATCTATAATTATAGATGGCTTGTCTAAAACAATAATTTAAACAATTTGATATCACATACCAACATTCAAAGCTACCAAGTTTCTCAAAATAGTGGTCCTGTTTGTTTTGAAATATGCCAACTGGGGTAAAGGGGCACTTACCATTCAACTAAAATAAAATTCTGGTTTTAGATTTCAGAACTTTCACTTGCCAAATGGACCAGTACTTCCAGAAGGACAAATTCACTCCAATTTCCAGTGCATTCCCATACCTTTGGCTGAATCAGCACCACTCCCAAAGAAAGAGAAAGCAAAAACAAAACAGAAATGACCAAATGCAAAATGGGTATGAAAGAACTTAAAGGAAATAAACTCCAAGATCTAAATGAAAAGCTTTTTGACAAAGCAACGAATTAATTAAACCAAACTTGGGAAAACAATCTAAGTCGTTTAATACCATTAAACCACTGTTTCGTGGTTAATTAACACTGCCTGTCTATCCACCACTGGTGACCTCTTGCGTACATCATTTTCACTCTCACAACATTTCTGCGCAGCACAGTTTTCATCCTTACCACACTCCAATGCACATTCACTGTCCTTCTTACCCTCAGTAACAAACTCAGGTTGAATGGTGGTTGAGTGGATTCCCTCTCGGTGGAAAAACTTCTTGATGTTGTTGGCAACGTTCATATAGTCCTCTGGTGACCGGCAAGTGACATGCGCTGAAGCTAAAAAATAACCACAAAAGTCACTAACTGTAAACAATATAACCATAATCATATGAATAACAAAATGCTCCAAATTGGTGCTTAATCTGGTTTAACCTGTCCAATAACACACAAAAAGTGGGTTTATTATATATGTCCTGCAATGTATTCAAAAATAAATTGTGAAATAAAAATTGCCAGAACATAATTAAGTAAGGTTGGCAGCAGATCAGATCGATCAACACAGCCAGCAAGGGATGTCACTTTCCACGGGTGCAGCAATTTATGGAGGTCAATTCAGCATTTCAATCAACAGCTAGAATCAATCCCCGAACTTGGAAAACCAAAAAGCCAAAGTGGAGTCTTCTCCAAAGAGGTACAGATTCTGACCCTGATTAGTTAAGGTCATGTTTATAATAATAATATACTCCATTTATATTGCGCATATTCTATATTAATAATCATATGCGCATTACAATAGACCATGACACCGGGAACACGCCCTACTCTTTTCGAATAGTGCCATGGGTTCTTTTGCGTCCCACATTACAGATAGAGTTGTGAGACGGGGCCTACGGTTTATCGTCCTTATCCGAGAAGACTAGAAAGTCTAACCATTTACAGATGTCATTACAAAGGCAGCACTTTCTCCTCAGTTATTTTTAAGACCCTGAGTGTTGGTCCGGCCGGGGTTTTGAACCCGCGACCTCCCGCACGGTAGTCCAGTGCTCTACCAACTGTAGGTTTACAAACAAACACAGACAAGAAAATCATTCAAACAGAGTTTTTTTACAGATTGAACTTTGTACTTTGTAGTTTTTGATGGCTCTTAATATTAAAGCAAAACGTTTGTGTAGTCATTTGACTAAAAAATTAGGGTAACTTAAGCTTAAGTTATTTACAAATTACATCATTGTTGGCTTGTTTGTATGATTTTATTCACTTGCTGTGAATAAAAATTGTACACTCATCAACCATGAAGTAATCTCTATTTATTACATAACAACCAGTGAAATACCAGGGAAAATTTGCCCCAAAACATGATATGTTCATTCATAAAAAAAAATTGTACTGCTGCATAGTGATGTGATATCCTTTATTTGTCAAACAAGTTGTAATGGAAGAAGGACGAGGATCACACTGCATCACGCCCAGGATAGTGTAACACGGCCTAATGACGGAGTCAAAGCGCACAACAACACGAGCGTCTTCTCAACACTGAGGTTTATTCGGAACTAACTCTAAACGTGGAAAACTGTAACTAGAACATAAGCAATAAATACACAAAAGGCTATAGAAAATGAATAAAGGGGCCCTGATAAACATTACACGCTAAGGATAGTTGTGGTTTTGCAGTCGTTGTAAAAAGTAATAACAATACTCCTCTGTAGGATAACCGAGTCGGTAGAGTCACACAAATGCTAACTCACTTAGAGTCACACAATCTAGTTTCACTACAATACCTTAGCACCAGATTGTTATGTTTATAACATCCAGGCTGTAATTTGCTTATGGCTTTACCTAATAAGAATTGCTACTAACAGTATTAGAATTGAAGCACATCAACAACTCACCTATAATTTTGTTACCAGCCAACTGCCACACATGGAACTCATGAACACTCAACACTCCGTCCACGTTATCAAGTAATCTGTCCTGTACCTCTTTGATCTTGATATGGGTGGGTACAGTTTGTAGTAAAATCAATGCTGATTCACGCATCAGAGGCAGAGATGTCTTCAGTATCAGAAGAACCATCAGAATGCTCATCACAGGATCAACATAAATAGTCCACTTTCCACTGGCGAACTTTATGATCAGCGCACTGATGATGACAATGACTGAGCCTAACGCGTCACCCAACACGTGTAGATACACACCACGCATGTTGAGCTGCGCACTGGATTTTACTCTTAGCTTGGATGATTTTGAAGTCGGTGCCAAGGCTTTAGTTGTTATCTTTCCATTTTCATCTGAGAGAAAGACTAAACAAAAATTTTGAGTTTAGTTAATGACATTAATAGAACTAAAGAGATTGTGGATGTGTTTTCTAGGTATGATTGCATTTGGATTTGTGATCTGATATCACATGGACCATGGCACATCAAAGGAACCCATTCGAACCAAAGGATTCATTGGTTCCTTTGATGTGCCATCATCTGTGTGATCTTGGATCACAAATCCAGGGTTGACACTAAGGGCCGGGGGCCGGGGATTTCCCCCGGCTACTCGGAGCCTAACCCACGGCTACTTTCGCCCTTAAATTAAACCAAAAAAGTACCATAAATTCTACATGAAAAAGGGGGGGAGGGGGTGGGGGGGGGGGGCGACATGACCGCTTGCGACTTCCACGGCTACTAACAACAATTACCCGGCAACTTGAAATCTTAGTGACAACCCTGCAAATCCAAATCCATATCACACCAAAAAAACACACCCTGTAATAGATAGCTAACAACAGTACAAGTTGCAAGTTCTATCCAGCACTGCTGAATATTCTGAGATGTTCAGCCAATCAGACTGCTCAAAATGCCAATGTTGCAGAGTTGCAATACCTGTTGTGATTCAAT
>OX453285.1:21712002-21917002 GCA_949710005.1 Ricordea florida
GGAAGACGACCCCGAAGTTCTTCAGCTCACGGTGTGGTAGGTGCTGTCTTTGCATTTCGGGTTTAGAGCGCGAGACGAGGGTCGAAGACTGCAGTGCAGTGATATAGCAGAAGACGATCCAGTTTGTGGAAAGCAGGTCCTTGTGATGAAAGTCGAACGAGGATAAAAAACAAGACAAGGAGACGGCCACAAAGGGTTTTTAGTCCAAGAGCCCACGTCACCAATACCGAGCGCTGTCCAGTTCATTTTTATCTTTAAGTTTGCCAGCCGTCGTCCTGACGAAATGAAGAAATCCGACGCTTCTTTTTTTCATGGTAGTAAACCATAGCAGAGCGTCTGACAATCCGGTTGGTACAATCGAGCACCTCTCGGAAAAAAAACAAGATCGGAGAATTTTTGACGAAGGCGGCTAAGAATGCAGGGCTGCCAGGAAGTGCAATCAATCATTCTGCGAGGAAAACGTGTATTTCAAGGCTGATGGATGCTGAGCTCGAGGTTCCCGTTATAGAATTATGTAGCACAACTGAGTGAGAATAAGAATCTAAAAAGCTTAGATTCTTATAAGAGAGCTTCAGACGAACACTTTTGGATGCGCGTCACTTAATTTTTCATTCAACAGTGCATCTTGCGGTAGTGGCGAAAACATCCATCATAAAGCCGCAAAAAGCCACATTATTATTTCAGATGACTCTGATTCCGATTAAGTCGAAGTTTCCTGGTGACAGTTAGATTTGTCAAATTCATTCAAATTCATTGATGATACGACGACATCAGAAGTTGTCCCAAAAAGTGGAATCAGCAGTGCACAAACTATTGCTGATAAAGTAGCTGAATGGTCACAGAACAATAGAGTCCAGTTAAATACAGATAAGTGTAAAGAACTCAGAATTTCATTTGCAAAAATGAAACAAGTATTTGAACCAGTTAAGGTTGACGGAAAAGAGCTTGAAGTCGTAACAAGAGCAAAGCTATTAGGTATAACCTTATCAAGTGATTTATCGTGGAACGATCACATAAATGAAGTCATCAAGAAAGCATCAAAAAGGTTGTACTTCTTGGTTCAATTAAAAAGGGCCAAGGTACCCCGTGAAGATCTGGGGTTGTTCTACATTACATGTATAAGATCTGTATTAGACTATGCCGTGCCTGTGTTCTACTATTCTCTACCAAAGTATTTAACACACGAACTGGAACTTATACAAAAGAGGGCGCTAGCTATTATGTGTCCCGATCTTAACTATAACGAAGCACTTACTCGCATGGATTTAGTCTCGATAAACGAACATCATAGTAACTTATGTAATAAATTTTTTAATGAAATCCTAAATGATAAAAGCCATAGGCTGCATTATTTACTCCCCCCATTACATAAATCTACTAGATACACTTTAAGGCGTACGAGAACCTTTGATGTCCCTAAAGTTAAAACGAATCGAGCCAAGAACACTTTTATTATATCGTCAAGTCTTAATGTTGATACTTTTTAGTCCATTTTTTAGAGTTTGCCTTTTTGCTTAATTTTGTACATAATTTTAGATTTTATAGTTTGCCAAATATTAATTTAATAGTAATTAGAGTATTAATATTTTGTACATAAATACGCAATTCAGCCTAATGGCTGCCATGTATTTTCAATAAAGTCTAAAGTCTATTCTATCATCGCCAGTAAAACGAATTTAAAGTCGTTAGAAACGATAAACATCGCCGTGTTCGCGTCGTTCATTTTATACTTTAAGCCATTTGGAGCATGTGTTATTCTACACTTGCCGCTCCGTACACCCGCTTTTGACGTTTGACAGGTGATTTTCATTTCAATGACTTTGCATGGCTTTTTTCTTTTTACGTCTGTGTGTACTCTAGCGTCAAAATAAAAGTCCACCGATGAAAATCATGCTCACATTATTTGGTCTTTGGTGCTTTGTAAGCACGCTGGAAGTTACGTCATGTCCTTTACTCCTATCTCTTTTCCCACTTTAAAAAGAAGATATCTCAAAAAAATAAATAAATAAGTTATTTACCGGGCTAGGTCGGTCCATATGGGAAAAAACTGTGCCCTTGACCTTGAGTACGGCCCGGGGCCGAACCGTATTCAAGACCTCGGGCACAGTTTTTTCCCATACGGACTTCCCGCCCGATAAATAACATATATATCTTTCTAATGTAAACTTACCTCAAGCAAAAAGACGGAGAGGGTGTTTCATGTAGCTCGTTCTCAGGATTCTTATTTTCCAATACAAGGAAGTAACAGAGGGACAGTTAACGATAATGTTAGTTTATGAACTATTATTATATGGCTTGTGATTGTAGGCGATATAACGCGCGCTCTGATTGGCTAACTGTCAATGAATTGTAGGGCATTATTCTCCCGTAATGCCCACGGGCCGATTACGGACTTGCAAAAACAAAACAAAAAGGAATGACAAAACCATCGATTTTTTTTGTCTGAAAATTGTAGCGGCTGAGAATGAGTGACGAAGAAGAACACTCTGAGAGTGAATTTTATTATCCGGACGAATTACAATTTCAGGACACCAGTGATTTGACAGAACGAGTTGGCAAGAGAGAAAACGAAGGAAACAGTCAAGAAGAAATTAAAACTTTCGTGAAGGAGCAATAAAGTGAAAACACAACAAAGAAAACAGTCAGCGACATGAAAACATTTCAACGCTATTTGTCATCAATAAACAAGGGCAATGTAGAAGTTTTGGACCTACCGGCTGATGACCTTCACCATTTACTTGCAAAGTTTTCAAGGACTTGCGTAAAATTAATGGCGACGAGTACGAGCCTGGCAAGCTATCGGGTTTCCAACGAAGCATTCTGAGATTCCTTTCCGATGTGAAATCTCCATTCAATATTCTTGAGCAAAAGGAATTTGAAATGTCACGTAAAGTTCTCTCAGCCAAACGGAAAAGTTTATTTCTGAAAGCCGGCAAGGGCAACAGGCCAAACGCCACCCGCTCGTTGACAGCTGAAGAAGAAGACAAACTCTTCAAAAGAGGCCAGTTTGGTGCTTTCAGTCCCGAAGCCCTGCAGAGAGCCATGTGGTGGTTTTTGTCCCACCATTTTCGCTTCATCGAAAGTGATGACGAAGACTGAACATTGTGAACAGTGCATTCCCTGTAGTATATTTTCCACGAGCTGACGAGGCCGTTGACATTTTTCTGTACCGCTACGTATTGACTGTGGTCGTTGATTCTCAAAAATATTGACGAAATTTTCCTTGTTGTAACGTGACCATAACATTCCACATGCCTTTTTACAGCTGTATTATAAATTGTGACGAAAATAAAGATTATTTTAGATCGAAAGACGCGTTACTTCACCTGATTTGTGCAGTTGGAAACGATGAATGAACAGGGAAGCACGCGCACTACTGGATGTAAAGTGATCACTTCCGCTGCGCTAGCTTGGGCTTTTTTGCTTTATTTTTGTTTTTGTGCCATATAATAAACAACTTAATAACCTCGACCGTTCGGTCGTTACGGGAAAATCTCAAACCTCGGCCTACTGTATTGACCTCGCTATCGCTCGGTCAATACGGCGAGGCCTCAGTTTGCGATTTTCCCGTAACGACCTCACTCTCGGTTATTAAGTAGTTATTAATGAGTTCGATAATACGCACGAGTACAAAGTGGACACGAAGTGCATGTTTCATTTTATTCATTTCATTTTGATTCTGACTAGCATAGATGATCACAGCACCTTGTTACCTAAAACTATTTGGGAACTTTTCCTTCGATTTACAACGTGTCATATCTGACGCAAAAAAATGAAGGATTGGTTGTCGCGTTGCACCCTATACACCTCAAGCACTTTTTAGCAACCTCTCGCGAAACGAACTAACGGGGTGCATGTGCGGTTCTATGCGCTATCAGCAATAAAGCCAAGATTAACAACTGAGCCCTCGGGGTTAAACCCTGACTCCACCCCATCAGGATGAGGTGTACGCTTGCGTACTCCGTTCTCCCCCGGACAGCATTTCTGTGCAGCGCAATTATCACCCTTGCCACATTCTAACGCGCACTCGCTGCCCTTGCTACCTTCAACGACAAATTCTGGTTGAATGGTGGTTGAGTGAATTCCTTCTCTGTGGAAGAATCTCTTGATGTTATTGGCCACGTTCATGTAGTCATCTGGTGATTGGCAGGTCACGTGAGCAGAAGCTGAGAAGCCAAAAAGAGGATTAAAGATTTTTGATATTGATCTCAAGTGCAACCAAGTGCCAGCAAACGGACAAGAGCTGTGGTTATTGCAATTGTAGTAACAATTACAATTACAGTAGAATCTCGATTTCTCGAACCCTCGGTTTCTCGAACCTCCCGATAATTCGAACCAATTTCCGTTTGTCTTCAGGTCATTTTATATGTAATTTTACCCTCGATAACTCGAACTCCCAACAACTCGAACCAATTTCCGTTTCTCTTCAGGTCATTTTACATGTAATTTTACCCTCGATAACTCGAACTCCTGACAACTCGAACTAATTTTCGTTTCCCTTGAAGGATCGAGAAATCAGGATTCTACTGTAAATCTATGAAAAGAACAATCTGAAACTGACGGGATTCGACCCCGCCACCTCGCTATACCGGTGCGATGCTCTGCCAACTGAGCTAAACCAGTCGTCTTCGCTGGGAGCAGCCTTCAATAGTGGGTTCATTTATGCCCGTGTAAGGAATAATATAAACGATTTAAGTATACATTTTGCTAACTCACCTATAATTTTGTTACCAGCCAACTGCCACACATGGAACTCATGAACACTCAACACTCCGTCCACTTTATCAAGTAATCTGTCCTGTACCTCTTTGATCTTGATATGGGTAGGTACCGTTTGTAGTAAAATCAATGCTGATTCACGCATCAGAGGCACGGATGTCTTCAGTATCAGAAGAACCATCAGAATGCTCATCACAGGATCAACATAAATTGCCCACTTTCCACTGGCAAACTTTATGATCAATGCACTGATGATGACAATGACTGACCCTAATGCATCACCCAACACGTGTAGATACACACCACGCATGTTGAGCTGCGCACTGGATTTTATTTTGGAGTTGGATGAATCTGGAGCTGGTGCATGCGCAATGGTTGTCTTGATCGTTCTGTTTTCAGCCGGGTGCGCTGTCATGGAAACAAGGAAGTATTGTCAAATGATACAGAAGAATGCTAAAAATATCCTGCAAACAAATTTCGGATCAATGTAAGTATCCGGGAAACTGTGCACCTACCCCTCCCCTAACGCAACATTAACGCTCACTTCTTAACTTATTATAACTTGGATGGATTAGGGGAGGGGTACGTGCATGGTTGCCCAGAAGACCAAAATAAAAACCTTGGTCGAAAGCAGACGCAGCGTAGTGCGGTTTTCTTTGAAATTGTTTTTTTTGTTGATTTTTTAGACTTGGTTACGTCCAACTTATTATTAATAATAATAATAATAATAATAATAATAACAAAAATAATGGCTTTGTTGATAACATCTCTACAGAGCAGCTCTTCATTTACTAATTAAAACAATATATAAAAAGAAAATGCCCAATGCTAGATTATAATACATACCATACTTTACTCAATAATAATCTAGATTAATCAATTATTTACATGTTTAGAGCGAATTTAAATGCAATGTCGATATCGAGACTGCCTTGATTTGCATTCTTGCGATATGATTGGTTACAAAAACTTGTGGCACTTTCTTTAAGGAATCAGAGCTTGAGCTGAAGCCAATAGTGACCAGTTCCCGCGCGTTTTCCCGCGTTTGATGCTGACGCCTTGCATTTGCTTTGCGTTCTTGTTGATGCATCAGACTCTGTTTACCTTGTTATGATTTCAGTAACAGGTTTATTACTGTGGGTTTGGTTTTACAAACTCAAATGAAAACCGTTCTAGTATACTCTTTTACTAACAACAACCATTAAACCAAACTTAAATAAAAACACTGTTGCAATGCTTTTAAGTTGCACTCTAGTCTGCTTTAGGATTTTCGTCCACAAAATGTTTTTGATGTTGAATCCTTTCCAAGCTAATAACATTACTGCTTTGGTATTTTTTCAGTATACGATGAATTTTCTTGATCCAGTGACCTTGAGCGGACGTCTGATGACGTTTCAGGCCAGCAAACGACATCGCAAAATCCCAGCTCTTCCAGACGCCGCCGTTATTGTTGCTGTCAGATGAAAAAATTTGTGACCCACAGGCAGGATTGTTAGACAGGCGGGCCACATACCTCTGTAGAAGGATTTGCACAGACGTGACATTGACCTATAGGGTGACGCCCCACTCGCCAGTTAAAATGAGAATTGAGAAACAATCAACCCAAGTTTTAAAACCAAATTCTTCAAACTTTCTCCGAAATACATGACAAAAATCTGAGAGAATCTTTGAAGAAAAAGGTTTGAAATGAAAGCCACTTCGCAGACTATTCTGACTCTAAATATTTAGCTAGTCACGAAAAGTAAAAATGTCGGCTTGTGGTTTTTTCACGCGATTCGTCGCGACTCGACTGAAAACTAGACATAGTTGATCCTACGCTGGTTTAAAATAACGAAGGTAACTGAGAAAGGTATAATAGTTACCGACCTGGGTAGGGTAGGGTGTTCGAAGCAGGGTTAAGATAGCCCAGGGTTAGTGCAAATTTAAATACAGATATGAGAGCTTGAAAAGCACATTCAGTATAATTCTTTTTGAATACAATTTGATGATTGCGTGCTCTGAAGAAAAAATAGAGAAAGTTAGAGGAGAAAATGCTTTGTAACAAGAGGAAAAGAAATCTGGGTTAAAATTTAACCCTGGATTAGCGCTCATCGACTTTCGAATAACCGGCCCCTGACGTTTCAAGTCTATTCAACACGGGTATAAACAGAGCGTTCAAACCCCTGAAGAAGACAATACGTAGGAGTGTCAAAACGCTGGGTCAATGAGTTGTACCTTGTTACAAGTTAATTACACTGTTGCTTACTTTACTAGCCTGCGTTGCAGTCTTTTCCGTTTCCTCTAGAGCCAATGGAAAGTCGCGCGAAGGCACCAGGCGAGAGCGAAAACTTAATTGTTACCTCTATATATGCCCCGTGCCCTCGCGCTACTCTCGTGGGACTCTCGCGCGACTCCCGCTTGCCTGAAAGGAAACAGAAAAGACTGGTACGCAGGCTACTTACTTTACCAGCGTAGCATCATACAATCTCTAATCGTAAACCTGGTTGCAATGCTAACATGTAGTTTACCGATTGGAAATATCGTAAAACCTTTTTTTTGCCCTTAATTGGTGCAATCTTTTTAAGTCAGGATCTAAAGAACTACAGCTGTAGCGTCCGGCAAGAGAAAATGAGGAAAGAGAACATAGCACCGTCTGATATGATAAGGGAGGGCCATTAGAAAAGTGATGGGGTGGGGGGGGATGGTGGGGAAAAAAAACAAAAAAAAGTTAATGCAAGGGAAAATGCCAAGAAAAAAAATTCATGCAAAGAAGAAGGTAAAAAAAAAATTCATGCAGAAGGAAGGTCCAATTGTGACTTTTTCACACGTAGTAAAAAAAATTCGTGCAGAGGGGTTCACCTGAAAAAAAAATTCCTGCACAAGCAGTGAGCGAAAAAAAAAATTCGTGCAAGCTTAAAATTCCCCCCCCCCCCCCATCACTTTTCTAATGGTCCGTCCCTAAGGGGACCGAATCTATTTTTAGCGCGTAATTTATTTATATCTCGTTCCATGGTTGCGCGGTTTCCCCGAGTTGGAAGATAAACTTTTGTTCTAGGTTTTTACGGCTTTCCGTGTTGCCCTGATGCACGGAAAGGCAGCATAGCGCCATGTTTTGAGTGGCGTGGTTAAGCAGATTTAAGCTACAGGTTTAGATGCATTTTTGTCACTTCATTCGACGTCACGCAGATGTTGGCGCAAACGGTCACCTAATTTTCTTCCGGTCTCACCGATGTATATCTTCTTGCATAAGGTGCATTTTATGCAATAGATAACATTGGCGGAAGCGGATATCAAACGGTCGGTGATTTTAATCTATCGCATATGTCCTTTTACTTTGTCTGCGTTGTTGATGAAAGGGCAAGTTTTGCATCTTTTGCGTGTGCAGTTGAAGGTGCCAGGTGGTTCGTCTGATTTCAGTGTACTTCTATCTAAAAACCTATTGAGGTGTCTGAAATATACCAAGTATATTTCAATGCATATTTTCAATTTGTTTGATTGTCCCAATTTCTTGTGTTTCAATTCCCCACCGACCCAGCACCAGTTTCTTTAGAAACCATCCCCACAATACCTGTTGTCTCCGGAAACCTTTCAGCTGACGCCTTCGGCATCCCGCGAAACATTTTTAAAGGTTCTAATACACATCTGGCGGTTTCAAATTTATTGCGTGCGCTGTAGTACTAGTAGAAGGAAAAATTGCTGGGGAACCATATAGCCAACAAAATCGATCGTTCGCCTGTCGATGTTTGAAAAATAACTTCTATCAACGCCTGCGAAGCTGGTTTGGGGTTGAAATTTTTCGGAAGGAAGAAGGGAAGAAAGGAAGAAGAAATTCACACCTTTAGGGATTCCGCCGTTTTGGGTTTCACAGTCCCCGCCTCCTTCTCCTTCAAATTTAGAAATCTTCGTCACAGAATCTACATCGCCATCTTCGGAAATCTTCGTCACCGAGTCTTCATCTTGAGCGTCCCTTTTTGCGGATCGTAAATCGGAAGTTTTACTCTTTTTAACTGCAGTACTCTGACTGTGCGCGCCGTGAATCTGAGCACAACAGCGCTCAACTTGAGTATCATGCTCACATTGATCTGATCCACACTGCATCTCCACAGGTGGACTCGCTTCCTTTGCTGTAGGCAACTCAATCTGTATATCGTCCAAATCTCCATTTTTCTCTCCATGGCTGTGCCCGTGTCCGCCATGACTGTGTCCATGCCCATGGCGATGAAAAAGCACTAAACCGATAACGTTGACAAGTAAACCAATCGCTCCCACGACCAATACCAATACTGGGTTGTTAATCAGTTCGGGCTCTACGATCCGTTTCAAAGACTCGACCAAGATAGAAAAACACAGTGCAATCAAAAACACAGCGTTCACCAACGCACCCAAAACCTCTGCTCTCTGCCATCCAAACGTATTTCTCTCGGTTCTTTGACTTCGTTTTGAGTATCTCAAGGCAAAGAACCCAATGACTAAAGACAACACGTCTGACAGCATGTGAAATGAGTCGGCGACCAAAGCCATGGAGTTTGTCGCGTAGCCGACCACGATTTCAACCAGAAAGAAAGTGGACGTCATCAACAACATGGATAAAACACTTCCAGTTTTTCCGCAGAATCTCTTCTCGAGATGCCCTTTTCTTGAATCTACCATTGTGTACCTGGAATTTCAGTACGCATTTAAAACCAAGAGGTCCGATTCTAGACAGTCTGTTAAAAGCTCAAGGGCCAAAAAACAGTGAACAAAAGAGGTTTCAAAAAAACTTTGAAGCGCAAGAGACGGTATGCGGAACAAGGTTTTCACTTGAGAGGAGAGCCAACACGCCGTTTAGACGCGCACGTGATCAAGGGGGGCTCTAATAATGACGCATTGACGACGGTCTCATCACGCGCTTCTAAGGGAAATTGCGGTTTGTAAATATTCTAAGAATTTATAGCTGGAGGCAAACAAGGAATGAGGAGTCACAGTGTGTTAAACTCTTCATCAGCAGATTGCGCTAAAGAAAGTATCTTTCCCGGGAAAATTACGCCACACGGAAGTACTATTTCCGAATAATAGTCACACAGCAGGGTTTAATCTACACAAGAAGTTAGAGCCACATCACAAAGCAAAACAAAGAGTACCAGAGTACAGTACCGTTGAAAAAATACCTATGAGAAGCATTTTAAAATAACCTGTGATCAATGTAATCTAATTAGCTCTGAGCCTGTGCGGTTAGATAACCCTTCACACAACACTGGCTCTTAATCAAATTTTTTTCCAGACAGCGAGAAAGAAAACAAAACAACTGACCACAATGTACAATGCGACTACTCGAGCCAAGGCCACTCAAACAAATTTTCACACAAATTACATCACGATCGAGTATCTAAACAATAGAATATCTACAATTGTTATATTCCTAGACTTTCAATCAACTAAATAGGGGCTCTCATTGGTTGATTCTTGGTCATGTGGCCTTGACTAAAATCAAATGTATCCCGATCGTGATACATCACGCAATGTACCCCGCTCGGGATACATTACAGCACGCGATCAAAGCATGGTGCAAAGTAGCGTGATTGAACGCGGGAATTTTAACTTTTGTGAATGAACGCAGCAAAACAAAAAATATGGAGCCTGAACCTGTAAGGAAACGATTCAAACAGCTCACAAATGAAGAGATGATCATTTACAGATTTGAATTAAATGTGCCCTTTGAAGTACTGACATTGTTTTTATTCGTTCTTTACTTCTTTGTCACTGTTGAAGTAAAAGTCTAGGAATATAACAAAACACTTAATGTCAGTTCCCGGCCTCGGGAAACAGTTAGTTTTGTTTTCCCTCGAGTCCTGATGTTTCCCTCGACTTTGTCTCGGGAAACATCAGGACTCTCGGGAAAACAAAACTAACTGTTTCCCTCGGGAACTGACATTAAGTGTATAATGTTCTATAAATCGCACGTAATTTGCTCTATAACTGTGCAAAACATATCAATTATCAATTATTTTAGTCAGCAGAAACTCGCCACAAATCTGTGGTTCAGCGTCACCACCGTTTCCACCAACTGGGAGCCTGGAACAGGCTAAAACGATGATGAACGGTGATCAACGGTGTTGAAAAATTGTATGAAAATTTATGTGGGTGGCCTCGGTTCGAGTAGCCTACGTGTAGCCGCACCCTCCCCACGAAGGAAAAAACGTTTTTTTCCGTTTTTTCTTCGGGGGGAGGGTGCGGCTACACGTAGGTTATGTATACAAGGGTTTACAAAGGTATATCCTTGTAAACCCGTGATAGACAGATAGGTCATTTTGTGGTAAATTTTGCAAGGTTTCAATAATTTGAGTCCAAGACAGATCATAGATTATCACAGATAGAAGGAAAATTCACGCTGAAAGTGATAAGGGCTCGTGGTTCAATCAACCCTCGGAAAGCGAAGCAGATTTTAAAAAGTTGTGACACGCCTACATGACTCCCGCTCTCCGCAAATGTAAGAGATCACAGTTGGGAATGTTCGTACTTTCCTAACAAAATAGCTATACTATATCCCCGGTACTAAAACCTTTAACAAATATTTTAAAATTTACTGGACTCAAGAAATCTCGTGTCTGTAACGAGAGCCTCCTTGAAACCGCGCTGCGGCACTTGGTCCTTGATTTGTTTTTGTTTTGTGGAAGCACGTCGCTTTCCTTTCGTTTTGCCCATAGTTGCAGGGGCGTAGCTAGGGGGTTCCTGGGGTGCCCGTGACCCCCCCCCCCCCCCCTTTGTGAGACTAAATTAGAGTAATTTATGTTACGTGGAACTTAATTCATCTTAGTCTATTTACTTTTGACGCGTTCCAGGAGAGAAAGGTTGCGTGACCACGATCCTTGCGTGATCGTTGAAAGTACAAGAAACTGGGACGAATCGACCAGCGGTTTCCTAAAATAAGCAATGTCTGGAAGAAAAAACCTCCGAATGACACGTGTTTACATCAGAAATGAAAGGGTTCCGAACCGCGATTTTAGAGTTTTGGGTCCTTTTTGTCATTGTATGTGTTTTCAATACATCGGTTTTGTCTGGCGAAAGTTCTGGCAGGCAAACTGATTGTAGCAAAGACGGTTTGTGTGACACGGAAAGTAACGAACACGGGAAAGAAAAGTACAGGTTGAAAGGTACATACCGAGTCATTTATATTTAACTCAAAAAACTGCTGAGCTGAACAAGGCAAAACTATGCACTGAACATCGGTCAATAAAAACACAAAAAAATTAAAAGAACTTGGCCGATATCCAGGTATCTTGACAGAACAAGCTTGGCTTGAACGGATTTATTATTTGGCGTCCGGCCTTTTGCTTTGTTTTGTTTCGTGAGACCACAATGGTGAGACAAAGCGGAAAATCCCGAGGTGGCAAGAGGCTAGCCAATCAGAACTCAGGATTCGCCTCGTCTTTCCCACTCGCGGAACCAGCCATAAAATAAAAATATATACAAATGTCATTGGTAGCGGTTGTTGTTAGGTGTTATGTTATGTTAGGTGGCGCTTGGCCAGGCGATGTTATTTTCTTGGAATTTATCAAATTATGTACTAATTTCCATGAATGAGAGCTTCACTTGGATGCCTCCTTGATTGTTAACTGAAAGAATTTGGAATCAGATCAATTCAGTTTCTAGGGTTGCTAATTTTGAACAAACAAAATTATCAGAAGTTCTTGAGAATGTGCTGACGTTGTTAGAAGAAGTTGCACATTGATCAAAGGAGTCAGTTTGAGAAAGTCTTCGAACAAAAGCATAGCAAAAGTTATTGACCACACTCTTGGGTATTATGCAGTGATTCCTGTTGCCTCTCCCATAGAAACTTGGAAGAAACATCTTCAAAACATAGAGGAGGCAACTGCCGATTACAAAGACTGCTCGAACAAGAAGTGTGGTTGCTATAGCGATGTCATTGATGATGATCTGAGGGTGTGGAGGGACCAAGACGGGATAAAGAAAAGTGACTTTGATGCAACCCAAGGTCGCGGGGTTCATTACCAGATTATCAACCATAAGCTGTATCGTCAGGATGATTGTATGTTTCCTTTCAGGTGAGGTATTGTAAGCAATAAGGGTGGTATATGGTGATCCTGGTGATTTTGTGAAAGATGTTTTTTTCATCACATCACAGGCAAACCTGGAAAAAGGAAACCTGGGATCTCCCAATAGGGGTTGAATCAACAGCCTCTGATATTCACTTTGTCATGCATATATTAGAGGTTGCAGGGTGTTTGTCCCATGACCCTAGTTTAATGGCCTTGCTGAACCACGATTCTCCTATAGCTCAAAGGTAGAGCATCTGTACTAGTAATAAGAAGGTCAGAGGTTCCAGTTTCTGTAAGGTGAGTTGGTGGGTAAGTCACAATGGTTACGATAGGTGTGGTTGGTAAAGGGATTATGGTTTACACACTGGCTATGTTATAGTTTAAAATTAATTTCAGGTCAAAATGGTTCCAAACTTGTTCTATTTGTTTTTTCCTTTGTTTTACATTATTGGAGGATTATGGAAATTAATCTGAAACAAGGGAAAAAACAAATCAAACTAGTTTGGAACCATTTTTGACTTGAAATTCATTTTAACCTACAACAGCTACCAGTATAAAGTGTCAAGTCAAGGGTGATGATGGTTGGTTTAGTTTAAACAAAACGTTTTTATTGTACCAGAGTTATCTTGGGTCTTGCAGGGTATTAAAGTGAACATATGTTATTTAACTATTATTAAATTTAATTATAAAAATTAATTTATTCTCAGATGTAGTGGTGTTGAGCACTTCATTTTAAAGTTAATAGACAAGTTACCAGATATGGAGATGAGGATTAATGTGAGGGACTATCCACAGGTAAATGTGTTTTGACAGAAGTGGTAATTATAGATTTCATAGGTTTCTTTATTTCCACACATACGATACAAATTAATAATACAGATTACACAGAAGTGTGGAGGTTTGCAAGCAAAAACCCACTGGGTTAATAGTGTGCACACACCTAATCTAGCATTTAATGCCAGATATTATAATTATAAAAATAATAATAGTAATAATAATAATAATAATAATAATAATATATTATTATTACTATTATTTAATTTTAAACTTTAAATGGCAGGCAGACATGATACACTGCATTGTGGAAAACAAGAAAAAAAACATAAAATAGACTATAATTAATTTGTGGTAGAAAATAAACAAATAAAACAAACAACACGAAGCAAAACAATAATAGGGTACAACTCCAGCAAAACAGGAAGTCATTCCCAGGCTTCAGATGTAAACAGATATACGATGAAAGATTGTTTCTAAAGCTTTGGAGAAAGGAACCATTTTTTATATGTTAAGGTATTTTGTTCCAATTATTATACTGTATTTGAGTTCACTGTAAATATGATTTTGAGGCTAGACTTCAGAATAACCGTCCACTTATTTACATACTGATAAATAACAAGAGTCCATTGTGATATACCTCGTTTTTCAAAAGCCCCCGACACATTTAAATGAACTGGACGGGTATTCTGAAGTTGCTCCGATTTTGATTCATATTTGAATCTATTCCAAAATCATTTTAATACATGCTCACTTCTACTGATCAATGTTTTGACCCAAATTCCCAAGTTTTCATGTGATATGTTAAACACAGGATACAGTGTTTCATCATCATACAAACATAAAGGGAATGAAATACAGCATATGTTTGGCACGATTCCAGACTATTACCTGTATTTCCAGTTCTTTGTCATAATACATGTAATATAATCATAACACATGTACTAAGTGTTTAATATTGTAGTACGTCTTCAGAAGGGAAAATTATAGAGGTGAAAACAAGCTGATTTTTATTTGGATGAGGAAGGTTTTGCTTTGTGGTAAAAACTACACAGTATTTTAATGAAAATGGAATTTTTTAATGTTTTTTTTTCGTAATTTTCCCATATTTTTTGGCCACATGCAAAATTTCAGCTGATTTGGAGACAAGAAAAATAATAGAGCCCCTAACCATTTAAACCCTAATAATTATCCATATTCATTTTCTCTTAACTGTTCTCATGTATTTGTTATGGCACTAGTGAGAAGAACTTGTGTAAATATCAATACAACTCTTTTTTTGGTGATCAGTTTTGTTATTCTCATAACCTGAATGGTTGATGAACAATGAATATTGTAATGAGAAATTGGATGCTGGTCACTACTTGGACTTGAAGGGTTAAAGTCATTTGGGTCTGTTATGGTCCCAGCCCTTCAACTGAGAATTATTATAATTGAATCCAATTTTCCTTTGGTACTGTTTACCTCTTTTTCTGCAAGCTTACTCCTGACACAGTATTTGATGTTACTTATTATGACTTATATGTATTGTATTGTATATGGCCCTGCAGCCCTTCAACTAAGAATTATTATAATTGAATCCAATTTTCCTTTGGTACTGTTTACCTCTTTTTCTGCAAGCTTACTCCTGACATAGTGTGTTAATGTTACTTATAACTTAATATAAAAAGCAATATTATCATCTTTTCACTGCAGGTTAGCAAATGGTCCAACCCTCTACCTGTCTTCTCATTTAGTAAGGTGAGATGGAAAGCCATCTGCAATAGTTAGTTTTTCATGGAACATAGAACATACTTATTTTTCTTGGATAATTCTGTCAATTCTGTCCAACTAGGGAGAAAGGCACAATGAGGTTATCCCTATGTGAAGCGCCAACCCAAACGCCAGACCACAACACTGGGAACTGCATCCTCCACTCTTTACAATCAGTGTGTGGGCTCTTTAACATCCCACTAACTTATCATGAACATGGAACTGGGATAATCAAACAAGTTGTTGAAGTAATTTGCACCACCGAAAGGTAAAAGAAAGGGATTTCAAATGCTCGAAACGTCAGCACCACCTTCTTGTACCTTACCGTGGTACAAATTACTTTATCAACTTGTTTGATTACCCAATTTCTTGTGTTCCAATTCCCCACCGATGCAGTACCAGTTTCTGTAGAAACTATCCCACAATACTTGCTATCATGAACAAGGGTTGTGAGACGGGACCTACAGTTTATTGTCCTTATCCAGGATTTACTGTAAATTAGCAATTTTATCAATTTACTGTCAAGCAAGTAGATAAAATTGACCAAATTATAAAACCTGAGGATGTCAAATTGATGTAACACCTGCAGATTTTCAAAACTAGCAAACAGTGCAAAAGGACGTGCCCTCTGTATCTATAGCACTCAGTAAAGAGAATTACTACTCAGATCTTAGGAGTATTTAAGAGAAATGAGTTATAAACTAACCCGAGATTGCTTCTATCTTTGTCAAATGGCAACTCTGAAATTTTATGACATGTTTCATCGTGCATTTTCCCTTTCTTTATAGACTTCCAGTGAATATGATATCATGTACCCAGCATGGACATTCTGGGAGGGGGGCCCTGCAGTGTGGCCAATTTACCCCACAGGACTAGGGAGATGGGATTTAATGAGAGATGAACTTGACAAGTAAGTGGCACCAGTGTTTAATAAAAGTGATATGATGTACTCAGTATGGGCATTCTGTAGGAGGGGATTATAGTGGGGCAATTTAACCCAACAGAACTGGGGAGGGGGGATTTGATAACAGTTGAAGTTAGAGAGTAACTTGAACCAGTGTTAAATATGTAAAAAAACACCATGTAATACAAGCAACTTTTTCTTTCAACTTGTCACGCAACGTTGTTGCATTGCAAATTGAGGGCATTGTTGCCCATATTACCACCTACGTGGGCAACTTGTCAAGCAGCAAAATCCAGGGCTGCAGGTTGGAGCAACATGTTGCGCAAAGGAGACTTGAGTTCTACTTTCTGCAACAAATCCTTTGTTGCTCATATTACCACTCAGTCAAAAACTTGACAAGTTGCTCACGTAGGTGGTAATATGGGCAACTTGTAATGCAACAACTTTGCGCAACAAGTTGAGAGAAAATGTTGCTCATATTACCTAACCTTTACTTAGTAGTGTTCAGTTTAATGTACTAGTAAAAGTCAATTTTATCAGATTGAATTTCTTACCTGTAGGAAAGCAAAGGAGTGGCCATGGGACAAGAAGTTAACCAAGGCATTTTTCAGAGGATCCAGGTGAGCCAGAATCATTTATTTTTTTCTCCACTCTCCAGCTACCCAAGGAAAAATGGAAGTAGATTGTTCAATCAAACAAAATTTGCAGTTTTCAGGACCACAACTTTCCATCTATATTTCAAACTTTTAATGCATCTAAGGAAAGTGGGCTAGAAAATCACGAGTATTTCTAAATTCAAACAGCAAATAAATTTCGCAGGACCAGGCTGACTGGTCAAAGAGGACCATCTCTGATCATAGAAGGGGACTAAGCACTTTTCAAGGACTTAAGCATTCTATAGACTAATACTGTGTTATGGCCAAAATTTCCAGGAAATCTGGCACAATGACAAACTTCTTTGTACATACCAGGGCTGTCAGTAATTTTTCAAGTAGGCGAGGAAATGAAAAAAGTAGCTTGGAGACAAATATTTACTGGTGTGACTAATGTTTTGGTTTTGTATCAAAGTAGCGAGGGTTCAGAGTTGCAGTGGCCGGAGGAAATACCTGGCCCCCAGCCCTTATTGAGAGCCCTGATATACAATGACTTCATAATTACTTTGCAGATTAAGACACTGTGATTTGACATTCATGATAAATTACATGTATAATTATATACATAAAAAACTACACAACTGTGATTGGCTAAGAGCAGTGCAGTTCAAATTAACACCAGTGCAAAGAGTGTAATACCGGTGCAAAACGTGTAACACCTGTGCAAATGACAAATCAAACATTTTCAGGTATAATTGTAACATTGTAACATAAACAAGTAACAACATGGTTTTTTCCATTCAATTTGTGAGTTTTTCAAAAAGCTCAAATTGCTCTTGCCAAATCAGCTTGTGCAATTTGAGATTCTTGAGAAACTCACTTGTGCAAATAAATCACAAGTTGAACTCAAAACCACATGATTACCTTTACGTAGCAATTAGACCCCTAGCCCTTGAGGTCGAAGGGTCTCATTGTTTTAGTATCACCCAACTAGTCGGACAGAAAAAGCAATAATAAAGTTAGCAAATGCAAGTTGAAGAAAGATATATTTGGGAATAAAACAAAAGAAGGCGCCACGAATTTTGCTACTCAAGGACTATTACTAATAGACCTCTAGTAGCATAGCCAATCAGATTGCGGCATTTTCATTAGCCCATTAGTCGGGTGATACTAAATAGTATTATTTCTCCACCCCTGAACTCTAGTTCTATTTTATACATATCAATCTTCTTTCCCATGCTTGTCATGGGGTTTCTTTAACGACTCTGTTCTACTTTCCTTAAATTAGGACATCTTCAGAGAGGGACCCATTGGTGTATTTATCACGCGAGGAGCCAGACCTGGTTGATGCACAGTATACAAAAAATCAAGCATGGAAATCTGATGCTGTAGGTGTCAGATAATACCACTTTTTAGTAGAATAGTAATAATAATCCTGCAACCTGATTAAGTATTATAGATACTGATGAAATACCAGGATTTTTACTTTTACTAAAACAAAATCATATCTTCATTGCACACAGTGAAGATATTATTTTTATCTTTCACATGTGAGGATATTGCTGTCGCCATAGTTACTAACATGATTAGCCAACTACAAGAGAGCTTCCCGCTAAGGTGCGCGGCCAGTTCCTTTGAAATTTCATTCACAAAATGGCTTTGAGGTGCAAAGGTGGTATGGTTACCGGCGACTTTCTCGATAAACTGCCAAATTTTGACATCAATATGTTTTCCAAGCTTGTAGAACATCCAGGAAGATTTGCCTGTTGGCAAATTGTTTTATGTGGAGTTTCATCAGCATCTATAATTTACACAGAGCATAGACCAAATGCATAAATAGTGGCCAAAAATGTATTCTTCTGTTTATATGCTAATTAAAGTCACTAACCTTGCTCTCAAGCAACATTTCTTTTGAATTATGTCCATGCAAACGATGCTAGTGAGTCTAATTAGCACATAAACAAAAGAATAATTTTTTGGCCGCCATTTATGCATTCAGTCTATTACATGGCTACTTGGAGATAAAAATTTTATCTTCTCACTTCGCTCACTCGTGAAAGATACTGTCAGCACTCAAAGATAAAATTTGTATCCCCACATGGCCATGTAATATCTTCTATATATATACCCACTATCTATTCTGCAACAGATAGCCAGAAGTAAAGAGAGCCTTTAGAAACTGTTATGGAACAGGATGCCTAACTGATTTTTGCCCCAAAACAGTGAATAGCCAAGGATATCCCAAGTTATGGCACTAGAGCCAATCAAAACACAAAAAAACTACTATTCACTGATTCAATAGTTAACACTCAGGGCTGGTTCACACTTGACTTAAGCATAAGAATAAGCATAGACATATTAAAAGCATAAGAATTTTCAAATGTAAACCAGGATGACACAGCAAGCATTAGAAAATGTTATGCACATGCTTATGTTACCCATTTACAGGTGTGAACTGATACAACATAAGCATAACTTGGCCTGCAAGACTATTGTCAGCAGAAAAAATATAAAAATCTAAGATAAAAATAAAAAACAAAATAAAAAATAATAATATACTTATGGTTATGTTTAGAAACCAGGATAAGCTCTGGTCGTGAGGACCTTAAGGCCCGTGGAAAACTTAAGGCTCCTTTACCTATGCTTATGTTTATGCTTATGTTAAATGTGAACTAGGCCTTAGAATGCAACCTTTGGTATGATCTAGATTATTTTTTTTTTCTACTTTTGGCAGGATACATTGCATGCTCCACCTGCTAAAGAGATAAAGTTAGAAGATCATTGTGAGTACAGGTGTGCACAATTCCATTCTGATTATTAGGCGGACTCTGAATGATGCTTGTGACACTGGGTTTTATAATATCTTTTATATCTTTTATTAATGATTGTTATCAGTCACGCAGACTATACTGTTGCTGCTATCCCTTTTAGACGCCGTCATCTAAATCATACAATTTCCTGCAGCATGAATTTGAATGAATGAATTTACAATTTATAATAATGAACTTTATTTAAGTGTCAACTGTATTTAGCACCGAGATACTAATTGGGGACTCTGTAAAGCACATTAAGGCTTCAGACATTATGTATACTACATGGGGAGGGGGATTTTTTACCGGGGATTTTTTTAGACAGTGCAATATGTTCAAATCCCTCCAAATCAGAACGAATCCTCCTACTTGATCAGAAGGAAAAACATGCCCTCCCCCCCCCCCTCCAAGATGACAATGATGATCACAATGACAATGATAATGATCAGGATGGTTCCATTTATAATGATAACGATTGACGATATGCACATAATTATTGGGCCCTATAGATATATATATATATAGTTAAGTGTAAAATGAGGCGTCATGAAGCAAACTTCTAACTGTTCCGGCTTTTAATCCGACGTTTCGGCCTTCGGCCTTCTTCAGAGTGGAACAATGTACACGTTAAGACTGAGTCCACGAGAGGACCAGGCAGGTGTGACACAAGCTATCTCTCCAATTTGGATGAAACTTGCTCAGATTGAAGGTCCCACCAAATAACCCAAGAATACAAAGTGGGTGCGATTTTTAAATTTTCTCTTGGGAGTTAGACCACCCCCCCTGTATTTTTGCCCCAAATCCCCAAAATTTCACAAAAACAAACATAAAAAGTAGAGATTGCTCCTGGTTACAAAATACAATGAATTTCAATCCCCTTTCACAGAAATAAAGGCCAACCCTATATCTATTGATAGCAGTAGTTTCAAGCCATTTGGAACGGCAGGTGCCAATCAAGAGATGTCAGCGTCCACCCATGTCACAACCAATTATGCAGTCATACAAATTAAGTTGTTTTGCGATCCCAATATCTATAAAGTCCAACCTTCTTTTTCAGAAATTTTTTCATCACGGTTCACACATGTCCATGGACTGCTAAAATTGAAAATAACATTTTTGGCATCTGTTATATTTTCGCCTCAAAAACCGTTTGAACCATGTGTTTTGAAACTATATCCAGATAAGGTGGAAACAAGAAAACTATGAAAAAAAGACATCAAATGATCAGTAAATGAACGTTAAGTCCAAGAAAATTAAAATAATATTGCATGCAGTTATTACTTGCAGCATTTAAGTCAACCTGAAGGAAATATGCATCCAAATATCCCTCTAATTGATGGTGAATAGCAGGTAAATTGGACTCGAATTAACCATATGCAAAAAAGAATGATCAAGATATTTTAATTTAAAGGGAATAATGCACCCAAGATGAACATCTTGTGTTTAGTAGATTACATTTGAATGCCGACTGAATGATCAAGGGCCACATTTTTACCTCATATAATTTGTAAAATGAACAAGAACTTGCATCAGTCTTGCACGTAGTCCACGATCTGCCTTTTGGACTACATCGATCCTCAGCGGTAAACTTCAACAGAAATTATTATATGAACTGACGAAGTCCCCCAAACTTACAAACTGGTTTATCTATTGCAATTTCTCACCGAAAAATCAAATTGAATTTAAACATGTTGTTTAAAGCTGCATCTTGCTCAGGTACAAATTGACTGTTTGATCGTGGGAACATCAGCCCGAGATCTTTGTCAGCGGTAAATGTACTTCAGCTTAAGTTGAAATCGTTTGTAGCAAATACCTCCTTGAATTTATTTTTTGATAACTGGAAACGTTTATTGAATAACTTAATAATTCAACCTTCAGATAAGATTTGTACTTCATTGTACATTGCCTTGTTTTTATACATCAGCAATGTAAGACACAAGATGATCTAGCGTGATGTAGTTACT
The DNA here is from genome assembly GCA_949710005.1 of Ricordea florida. Taxonomy (NCBI): domain Eukaryota; kingdom Metazoa; phylum Cnidaria; class Anthozoa; order Corallimorpharia; family Ricordeidae; genus Ricordea; species Ricordea florida. The sequence continues at coordinate 21,733,534 of OX453285.1, forward strand.
TTGGAATGCACGTGATTTCTCGTTTCATAGATTTCACAACAGATTACGTTTTGCATTTCTTATTGATGAGACCTTTTCTGGTGCAACATATCAAATCGAACTATGGCTTCACTTTCTTGCTCTTTTGAAGCTTTTTCAACAAGCAGGTGTGACATTTCACGTCGCTTTCCAGGGATCACCGAATTTTTCCCCCTGTCGTCATGTCAAAAAGATATCAAGGCTCATCTAAGAACAGTGAAAGTGTCTCAGACTAGTGTTTTAACAGAGAAAGATTTGATCCTCGCTCGAACCGGTCATTTTAACGAAGATGGTAATAAAATGACAATATGTCCAAGACACCGAGCTGAACTTGGAACATTTTGGCGACCAGGAAGAAAATGCGCCCACCCGCTTCATGGGGATCACAGAGGTAAGCCGGAGAGAGGAGCGAACCTGGAAATATGCAAAGGAATTATGAAAAAGTGGAGAACACTTATTCCAATCGGAGCAGGTAAGGACGCAACCCGTGAAGTTATTTCAACGCAAGGACTGCTTAAAGGCAAGACCTATTGTTAATTTTTCAGTAACGATTGGTCAAACCTCAAATGCTGAATTTTATCTTAAAGAGAAAATGATGTGATAAATCTGTTGCAGGAATTTGTAAACGTTGCAGAATTGGTCGCTTTGAAACCATAGCAATAGAGCAACCAGTGGAGGATTTTTGCCGAGAGCAATCTGAGCAGTCAAACAAAGCTGACGATTTGTCCAGTTTCTCGGACCACTTGCCGGACTCCCTCTCCCCAGTACCACATGAATCAGACGATCCTGGAAGCCCTGAGGAGGTATAAAACTGTGCTAAATGTTGTTCTGTCGACCTTGTTTGATTAACAGGAGAATCAGAAAAAAGAACCGAAGTTCGACTGCGAAAATGAAAAGGAACACAACGGATGGATTTCATTAGTTGAACTTACAAAAACGAAACTGGAGTTTGGCCGGCAAAGCTTTTCTTTTTAGGTGCTTCAATTTATACAACTACTTACCAATTAATAGAGATACGAAGTTTGAACTCCAGATAGTTATTTAGGCAAGGAATTCACGAACATAACCATTTGTGGTTTTTATACGTACCTTGCACTGGTGTACTGCTGCTTATGAATTTTACATTAAGTCTTACAGGACCTCTTTGATAGCAATACTATTAGTACTGATGAGTTTAGTGATTATTACGAATAAACATTCGCTTATTATTATTATTATTATTATTGTTATTATTATTATTATTTTTGTTGTTATTACCATTCTCATTACCCTTATCATTATCGTACTGTATAAAAGCTGAGATTCGTGCCAAAGAAAATCTGCTTTAAAAAGAATTGAAGGTTTGCGCCTTTTTGTGCTAACCAACGACTGAGCACGCTCTCCAGGAAAGCCGTTCTTACAGCAGCTAGCGGAGTTGAACTTCACCCACCACGATGTTCTCATTTACCGTTAGGGAGTAATATTTTTTGCAAAGGCGCTTAAAATGGGTAGGGGCTTATCCAGAGCTTAGATAAATGGCTGCATGTGCAATGCGAAAGTGTACCAAGATTATAACTGTGAATTTTTACTAAAACTGGATACAATCTAACTCATACCAGGCCCCAGTTGTTCAAAAGGAGTGGACAGTGCTATCCAAGTGGATACAGATTAATCCAGTGGATAGCGATATAAGAGCTTTTGAACATGCAGGGCGTAAAAGAAAACTTACAGTTACAGGAAGAACTTAGTCTCTTCGCACTATTTAGATTGAGCGTGTAAGAGGGCTTTATCCGCAAAATCTGGGTTCCTGTGTAGACAATGCGGGCTTCACTGATCTTCACCGAAAAAGCGATTTCTTCGTGAGGTTGTTATCAACCACTTTGCAGATTGTTTGGTTCGATCCGTAACTTATTATTTCAGTTGGCTGATCGACTAAATTAATTCGTTGCTATTTTCTAGTTTCGAATACAAACTGATCCCAGTAGTGACCTGTCTTTGGCGGAGTCCAACCAAGGTGAAGTCCAACCAAGCGACGATGGCTCAGACAATTATTCGTTCGGGTCTCAGGAATCCTTGACTGGTGTGGAAACATCCATGGAATGGCAGCCAACGCCACAAATACAGATGAAACTCCACGCACTGAACAATTTCTTAAGGCATGCCGACGGCAGAGTAAGCCCAGTACGATCTCAACTCAGCACAAACGTGGACAACATCTCATCGTCCAGTACTCGCTATTATAGACGCAAAGGAATACAAGCACTAGAGGTAGTTTTAGAGGTTATAGCACCGGGGCAGTCTAAATGGCTTCTGCAGCAAGTATTTGAAAAGTTCAGCCATTCCAGTGACTCAAACGCGAACGCTCCTGAACAGACACTGCTCTCCAGGCTTATTACCCTTTACAATGAGGCTTCAAACTGGTACACCAGGCAACAGATCCTCTCAGTCTTTGTGGACGACTACTCTAAGACAGAGTTATTGAACTATTTCCCAGGGCTGAGTAAATGGAAAATTGATGAAGCCAGGAAACAAGCTTACCTTAACGGCCCAGGTCAGGTAATTGATCCCCCTATCTTGAAGCGGTGTCGCCTTGACCCAGTTAAAGTGGACCACTTTCTGGATTTTATCTCAAGCCCATCATTTCTCCAGGATGTAGCCTTCGGAACAAAAATCCTGAAACTGTCTGATGGCCATAAAATAGAAATACCAAGCGTTGTGAGGACAGTCGTAGCATCCCGACTTATCCATCTGTACCAGTTCTATTGCAGTGAATCTGGTTTTGAACCTATAGGACGTTCTACTCTCTTCAACATCATAAAGGTAAGAAGAAATGCTGATTCGTTTCGCGATTCTCACTTTACATGAAAAGGATGACAGGATGAAGTATATATGATCTAAATGTGATATTAAAAAAAATGTGATGATTCGGTACGACGTCAAAAAACCTTTCACTTAGCAAACATTCGAACAAAATGAACAACTATTTTTCTCTTCATAGATATGTGCAGCATCTCAGAAGAAATCGCTGTCTGGATTGGATAGTATACAAACCGACGGAGTTGCAGGATTTGCTACTCTCAACGAGGCAACGAACAAACTTTCTACATTAGGTTTGTGCTTTCCAATAAAGAATTTATATTTCTTCGCATTTGTGATGCAATGAAGAGTGATCCTGGAAGTTGTCAACGCAATTTATGCAATTGCGTAAAGAAGCCTGAAAAAAAAAATATTCAGGACTTCAAAGGGGTGTGAACCCGCGACCTCGAGGGGCCAGTGCGATGCTCTACCAACATAGCTGTGAAGGCTATGGCGGGCAGGTTAAGCTAGAGAAACAGTATAAAAAATTATGTAGAAACTACTGCGTTAAGAAAAGAAATCCTAACGTTTTTTATTGTTTGTATTGTTATCCAGGTTTGGATGAGCAAACAGCCAAGGACATCAATTCTCGTCTACAGGCGGCAAAAACGTATATGAAGACTGATTATAAAATACATGTGTCCAAAGCTGATCCGTGCCCTGATCACTGCAGTGTATTTGCGTTAAGTACTGATGTACCCGAATACCAAGGCTGTTGTGACCATGAGCACAATATAGTCTGTGACAGGTGTGACGACTATAGAAATGCTCTTGCAGACCTTCAACTGTCCCTGTCTTCTGCGGTTAAGTATAGGTGCGTCTATGCTCCCGCGGAGTTAGATTGTTCACTGATCTCTATTTTATTGTTCTTCTATTTGAGGAAGGCACAAAGTGAGTGTACACGTCCCTATGCTCCCTACTCGCATCCTTCACTCGTCGTGCTCGCTGCGTGTTTTACTGTATCAACTTTAGCACCAACACCGCTTCATTCGATCTAGTTGTTCTTAACCGCATGCTTAAAATTCATTTAGTGACCAGAGCAAAAATATCACGCCTTAATGTTCCATTGATTTGAAATGGAATTGTCACGTCGACTCTATTATCAAACAAGCTAAGAAGCCCTTATATTGATATCACGGAGTGTGCGTGCCCTGTCTGTCATAGCAGTCATTCTGCCTATATTTCTCGATCTTGAAAGGTTACAAAAGCTGGCTACGTGCGTCATTTTTCTCCTCCGCCCATGACTTATTGTCGTTTGATTATCTTTTTTATTTTGTTTCAAAGTGGTAATGACCAAGAAGAAGAAATAAGACACAAGGTAGACACTGCTGTCCCTAACATTGATGAATGGAAAGCCCACATCCTTCGAGCTGCCCACCAGGACGCCGCTAAGAGTGCCATCATCAAAAATTTGTTGCCAAGCCAGGTCTTGCTGATTATGGATTGGGCCATGAAATTTTTGCCAGCCAGTTTCAGAGAAACACAGCGTGACTGGTTTGGTAAAAAAGGCAAATCATGGCATGTCACAGTTGCAGTGACAAAAAGGGATTGTAACGACATAGAGGTGACCAACTAAAAGTGTAGGCCCGTCTGGTTTGGTTTTAAATTTAATGAAGTCGAAGGATGAGGGGGGCGGGGAAAGGGTACCAGAATGAAAGAAAATTAGCAACACCAGCAGTCTCCTACGAAACCTTATTTGGGTTAAAACATCGGTGCATGGCTGTATCTAGGACTAGGACAAACACGTCATACTGCATTACTGAGTTCGTGTTTTTCTTTCTTTTCCAGGCCAGAACCTACATCCATTTGTTGGAGGAATGTACTCAGAATTGGTTCGCTGTGGCTTCTGTGATAGAGCACACACTAACAACGCTTAAAGCGGCAAATCCAAACATCCAAGAGGCCTTTTTAAGAAGTGATAATGCAGGATGCTATCACTGTGCTTATCTCATTCTGTCCCTCTCTGGCATTGGAGAGCGTACAGGCATTGCGATCTCCAGATGTGACTTCAGTGATCCGCAGGCTGGAAAGGACATCTGTGATAGAAGAATCGCTGCATTAAAAGGCCATATGCGACGTTATATAAATGAAGGTCACGACATCACAAGTGCAAGGGATATGAAGGCTGCGATTGACTCCTATGGTGGTGTTAAAGGGTGCCATGCAGCAGTTGTGAAGGTACAGGAGTCTAACCAAACAATGAAGAAGCACACGATGTCCGGTATTCAGGCTCTGAACAATTTTAGCTTTGAAGATGGAGGTCTGCGAATGTGGAGGGCTTATAATGTGGGCCCTGGAAAGTTTTTCACATCAACGCAGGTGAAGCGATTTGGGACCCTCCAGGGACCTACCGGTCTCCACGTCGTGCAGCCCTTCAGTACACCACGAGAGGATGTTGGTGTGTTTAGGTCCGTGACAGGGAGGGTTGAGTGCGAGCACCCCCAAAAAAGCACTCAACAGTCTGTTGAAGATTCATCCACTGATGAAGCCACGCAGAACTATTTCACCTGCCCTGAAGAAGGATGTACAAAGACATACCAGTCTTTTACAAATCTGCAGAAACACCTCGATGCGGGGAAACATCTTGTTAAATTAGAGAGAGAAACGATCTATGACGTCGTAAAGAAGAAATGGGCTGGTATGTGCAAAGAGGTTACGGGGCGCTACTTACACAAAGAAACAGCTTCTAGCTCACAAACAGCTGTTACTGATACCACTTGTCAGATCTCAAAGGGATGGGCATTAAAGACATCCCGAAAGGCAACACGCTTTACCGATAAAGTAAAGGCACATTTGAAACGGATTTTCCTGGAAGGTGAAGAGACAGGAAGAAAGGCAAGTGCAGTGGATGTGTGCAGTAAGATGAGAACTCTTCGAGATGAAGCTGGCAAGAAAGTATTTAACAAAGAAGAATGGCTTTCTACAGAGCAAATAGCCCGATACTTCAGCAGATTGTCTGTGTTGTATAGGAGTGGCCGACTAGACATAGAACAGGCTGATCCGAGTACTGTTCAGGATGAGGAGGAGGACTTTTTTGCAGAGGCAGCAGAGATGTGCACGAGGCGTGAAATAAGGAGACAGTTAGAACTGTAGGGTATGAACAGTGGTGCTTTAGTTGCACGACGCGCGGAGGTGGCTACACGAGTAACAGAGTTCGTGATTTTGTCGCGAAAAATCCAACTCATTGAATTTCTCGTGATTTCTTTCTGCGATATTTTCTGCTGGTGCCATCACATCACTTGCGTAACAGTGGCTACACGTACGATATTGACCGCGCGCCGGCTACGCAACAATTTGTACCAAAAAATCGCATCGTCATCACAAGCAAAGTATCGCCCATACAGCCGTGGCTTATCTCTTGAAGGATTTTATAAAAAGCACTAAAACATAGTTAATGTTAAAATGTATACGATCAAACATGCAAAAGTTCCCTACAGCGACCCATACTGCGTGGTATGCGACCACGTACGTTTTCAATTTACCGCTGACTGAAAATAGCTAAATCTCCGGGCTCATGTTCTCAGACTAAGTAAACATGTTTACTTTTAATTAATTACAGCACATACTTGATGCAGCCATATTCCCGCGATAATTTAGAGTTTATTTGGGCTTAAATGGAATGTCATACATTTTACGAATGCAGGACTTCATTGCTAAGGCCAAAAACATAAATCTGAGGGAAGAAATCCTGTGACGATCGATGTACTGACATGCAAAGTTTGGTGTAAGTGTTTTATTTTAGTATTTATCAAAGGTCAAGTATGTGACCCGAAATCATCCAGTCGCTATTCAAGTGTAATTTAAAAACACAAGAATAGCCACGATCGTTCATTTCGGCGCTCATTGTACATCTAGAATTAAAAATACTGGGCCGTTCCTTCTCGTACACTGATACTACGAGTCAAATTCAGCTGTTATTTTTAATTCATTACTTTCAGGAATACTCTTGTGAATACTGTGGCGTCCAGCCTGATTTAAAGCCTACAAATAATACTGTAGACATTCTTAAGTACATTATCTTGGAAATTACGTTCATAAGCTTATCAAGAAATATTTTATTTCTTAAAGTTGATGTTTCTGTCATTGACAGAACCAGGTCAAGTCACGTGTTTCAGACGACTTTTGAAAACAAAACATAATGGATGCCAAACATTTTATTCTCTATTTCAGCAGCCCCAGGATGGGTCTGAATCGTGGTGCAAACAGCTCTAAAAAAGAAAGTTGCATTTCACAGATATTGGAATCGGAAAATGGCCTAATTTGTATCATTGCACAATTTTTCGTGACATGGGTGGACGCTGACATCTATTGATTGGCACCTGCCGTTCCAAATGACTTGAAACTACTGCTATCGATAGATATAGGGTTGGCCTTTGTTTCTGTGAAAGGGGATTGAAATTCATTGTATTTTGTAACCAGGAGCAATCTCTACTTTTTATGTTTGTTTTTGTGAAATTTTGGGGATTTGGGGCAAAAATACAGGGGGGGTGGTCTAACTCCCAAGAGAAAATTTAAAAATCGCACCCACTTTGTATTCTTGGGTTATTTGGTGGGACCTTCAATCTGAGCAAGTTTCATCCAAATTGGAGAGATAGCTTGTGTCACACCTGCCTGGTCCTCTCGTGGACTCAGTCAAAAAATAGTAAAAAGTAAAAAGCTAAAAATACTAGTAGGTTTACAGATTCGCAAGTATTTATATAGGATCACAAAAATGTAATTATAATTACAAAATGCTATACCAACTGAAATAAAAGATTACGTTACAAAGCTAATGGCAACCTAGAAGAACGCACAGATGATAAAATTCCAACAATGTATCTGCGAGCGCCTAAAAGTACAATAGTTAGTCTAATTAGATATTGTAGCGGACGCGATTTTTAGACCTAAATTCGCGTCTCTTATTAAGACCATGAAGGTAAAGTGTAACTAGCTGGGAGGTCCAATAGGCCTCTCTCGTCAATAGCAACTTGTCAATATAAGCAGCGTCACCTTGGTTAGTAATTTGTTCGATGACAATAAACTTAATTTCAGAAATTTCATGCCTTGTACAGTTAAAATGGACCGCAAGTTCACACGTCTTTTTGTTGGTATGCATGGACGATTTATGATTGCGAAAGCGTACTTTGAATTCTGTGGTGGTAGAACCTACATATTGCAATTTGCATTTATTACACGAGGCCAAGTATACAACGTTTTTGGAAGAGCAAGACAATTTTTGATTTATTTTATAGGATCGGCCTGTGGAAAAGCTTTTAAACTTAGAATCCTGAATTAAAAAGTTTTTGCATAGATCACAACGAGTACAACATTTGAAGCACCCTCCCATTTCCTTCTCTGCCTGGTTTGCCCCATTGTCGCCACGAAATTTAGATGGTGCTAAAATATCTTTGAGATTTTTGGTACGGCGATATGCTGGAAAAATCGATTTAGATGGAAAAATATCAAGTAGTTCGGTTGACGACCTCAAAAGATGCGCATGTTTCTTGATAACTCTCTGAATATCAGGCAGGATAGGATTGTAATCAAGAACTAACGGGAAAACTCTCTTGACAGGCTTAACCTTTTTCTTAAGCAATTCTGATCTCTCAATAATAAGCGCTTTGTCGAATTGTTTGTCTACTAAAGCGACTCTATAGCCCTGGGATATAAGGTACCCTTTGTATTCAGCACACCTCTTGTTTAGAAAATCGTCGGTAGAACAATTACGTCTAACTCGTAGCGCAACCCCATAAGGAATAGCCCTTTTACAATGTGCTGGATGGGAACTTGAAAAAGGTAGATAAAGATGACTATCCGTAGGTTTAGCATAGATATCTGTCTTAATAAACCCATCCTGAAGGTGTAAAGTGAGATCCAAGACATTGATGGTATGCTGTGAATATACCAGCTCAAACTTGATGGTGGGATAGAGGGAATTGATGTAATCAGTAAACTCTAACAATTTAGGTAAGCCATGCGGCCAAATCTCGAAAACATTGTCCCTATAACGCCACCATAACATGGGTTTCACAGCACCTTCAGATTTAGCTTTCTCATCAATCAAACCCATTGCCAAGTCGGCATAACTACATGCGTTTTTGGGCCCCATGGCTGTACAGTGTTTTTGCACAAAGTTTTTTCCAGAAAATTGACAATTGTTGGTTTGGAGACAAATTTCAATAGCCTCCACAATGCAATCAGTTGATGGAAACTTGTCAGATCTAGAATCAAGAGCTTTTCTAACAGCTGAAATTCCTAAATTTCCTAAAAGCCACCCCCGGTTTCGGTTCCAAGTTGGCAACCCAAGTGGCAATCTCTTGACTAATTTGACCTTTACCTAGCCAATCACGACCCCATTTTTTGATCTTTAAGGTAAAGGTCAAATTAGTCAAGAGATTGCCACTTGGGTTGCCAACTTGGAACCGAAACCGGGGGTGGCTTTTAGGAAATTTAGGAATTTCAGCTGTTAGAAAAGCTCTTGATTCTAGATCTGACAAGTTTCCATCAACTGATTGCATTGTGGAGGCTATTGAAATTTGTCTCCAAACCAACAATTGTCAATTTTCTGGAAAAAACTTTGTGCAAAAACACGGTACAGCCATGGGGCCCAAAAACGCATGTAGTTATGCCGACTTGGCAATGGGTTTGATTGATGAGAAAGCTAAATCTGAAGGTGCCGTGAAACCCATGTTATGGTGGCGTTATAGGGACGATGTTTTCGAGATTTGGCCGCATGGCTTACCTAAATTGTTAGAGTTTACTGATTACATCAATTCCCTCTATCCCACCATCAAGTTTGAGCTGGTATATTCACAGCATACCATCAATGTCTTGGATCTCACTTTACACCTTCAGGATGGGTTTATTAAGACAGATATCTATGCTAAACCTACGGATAGTCATCTTTATCTACCTTTTTCAAGTTCCCATCCAGCACATTGTAAAAGGGCTATTCCTTATGGGGTTGCGCTACGAGTTAGACGTAATTGTTCTACCGACGATTTTCTAAACAAGAGGTGTGCTGAATACAAAGGGTACCTTATATCCCAGGGCTATAATGTCGCTTTAGTAGACAAACAATTCAACAAAGCGCTTAGTATTGAGAGATCAGAATTGCTTAAGAAAAAGGTTAAGCCTGTCAAGAGAGTTTTCCCGTTAGTTCTTGATTACAATCCTATCCTGCCTGATATTCAGAGAGTTATCAAGAAACATGCGCATCTTTTGAGGTCGTCAACCGAACTACTTGATATTTTTCCATCTAAATCGATTTTTCCAGCATATCGCCGTACCAAAAATCTCAAAGATATTTTAGCACCATCTAAATTTCGTGGCGACAATGGGGCAAACCAGGCAGAGAAGGAAATGGGAGGGTGCTTCAAATGTTGTACTCGTTGTGATCTATGCAAAAACTTTTTAATTCAGGATTCTAAGTTTAAAAGCTTTTCCACAGGCCGATCCTATAAAATAAATCAAAAATTGTCTTGCTCTTCCAAAAACGTTGTATACTTGGCCTCGTGTAATAAATGCAAATTGCAATATGTAGGTTCTACCACCACAGAATTCAAAGTACGCTTTCGCAATCATAAATCGTCCATGCATACCAACAAAAAGACGTGTGAACTTGCGGTCCATTTTAACTGTACAAGGCATGAAATTTCTGAAATTAAGTTTATTGTCATCGAACAAATTACTAACCAAGGTGACGCTGCTTATATTGACAAGTTGCTATTGACGAGAGAGGCCTATTGGACCTCCCAGCTAGTTACACTTTACCTTCATGGTCTTAATAAGAGACGCGAATTTAGGTCTAAAAATCGCGTCCGCTACAATATCTAATTAGACTAACTATTGTACTTTTAGGCGCTCGCAGATACATTGTTGGAATTTTATCATCTGTGCGTTCTTCTAGGTTGCCATTAGCTTTGTAACGTAATCTTTTATTTCAGTTGGTATAGCATTTTGTAATTATAATTACATTTTTGTGATCCTATATAAATACTTGCGAATCTGTAAACCTACTAGTATTTTTAGCTTTTTACTTTTTACTATTTAACGTGTACATTGTTCCACTCTGAAGAAGGCCGAAGGCCGAAACGTCGGATTAAAAGCCGGAACAGTTAGAAGTTTGCTTCATGACGCCTCATTTTACACTTAACTAAAATTCACATTGAAGCACGGTATCTCTTTTGATCCTTCTACTGGAAGTCATCGTTGGGCAAACCATATTATTCTGCCTATATATATATATATATATATATATAAATTGTAAAAGTTGATTAATCGTAAAACAGTGCTCAATACGTGAACGTAGAGCGAAGTAGTTGCTGCGGGAGAAAAAAACACACAAACAAACTACGGGTTTATCCCTACAAGCCTGTTTCGTGGTTATATATATATATATATATATATATATATAATTATTGTTGCAGTTAAACAAAGGTTTTCCTGTTTGAATTTCATTATATTATCAACACTTTCTTACATATATTGTAATTATGACACCTCCACAAAAATATTAGCATTCCCCCTTCATGTTATGAAAAAAAAAACTTGACATCCTTTCTTTTCCAACTGCTAAATTTTGAGATCCCCCTTCAAAATCCTCTGCCCACCCCTCCCCCTGTAGTATACATAATGAATGCAGCCTAAATCAAATCAAATGTTGGTTTTTGTGGAGAGGGGATAACCAGAGTACCTGGAGGAAAACCTCTCGGAGCAGAGTAGAGAACCAACAAATTCAGCCCACATATGACACCAGGGCCAGGAATCAAACCTGGGCCCCACTGGTGGAAGGCGAATGCTCTTACCACTGTGCCAACCCTGCTCCCCTAAGACACAAATTATATATGTAATTATAATCAAATGCGCCATAACACAACCACTATGGAAGAGACATGAAATTACATTTACAAGGGCCAGAGCACAACTCGGAACTATGTCCCCTACTCTTCACGAACAGTGTGTCAGTTCTTTAATGTCCCACGGTTGTGAGATGGCAGTCAGCATTAGTCATGACCCTGACATCATTATAATTTCAGTAGGGAAATACATACATAACTTAACACCATTAAAACTTAAAGATACCTATTTCAATGGATGAAATCACAATACAGGTGTCTAAATTCTGCCCAACAGTAATTGGTTGTTATTATTGGAATGCTATTCCTCTTTCTATTTTTCAAAAATCAACAAAGTGATTGTTTTAAAGAGCTCTCTTCCAGTATTATTTTGCTAGGTATTAGTTCTTGACATACAGCAGCACCCTTGTAAAATAAAGTTTCCTCTGTTCCTTGTTTCCTCTGTTTAAAGTAAGCTTTCCTCTTTTATCTTAAAAAATGTATTAATTAAAAAGGGCATATAATTATTCTAATTATATCATGCCCTTCTCCACTTTTCTTTGAACTTTTTATTTATTGTATTTAACTTGTTAATGTGTAAATAAATAAGTGCAGGTGTTTTTAAATGCCTCTTACAGTAGTATAATTACACAAATTTTAATTTAAGAGTCTCTATTTTTGAAATTTCTCAACTCAGTAATATGTAGCCATGATTGTTTCAAAACAGTCGTTGATCTATTAAAGGCTCTTTAAAAATGCAATCTATAGTTTTTAAAAGATGTCTGAAGCTTTTGTTAAATGATGTCAAATATACTCTGTTCTAGACTGACATTATTACCATTGGCATCATAGATACCTGTTCAACTTTCGTGGGGTAGCAGCGAGTTTTCGCTTTAAACACCTTTTCCTGTGTAACTCATTGGTGTTTCATGTTGGAGATGAATGGCTTGAATTCTTCTATCGTGCACTTAAACCCTGGGTTCACTACCTCCCTGTCAACAATGATCTATCTGATGCAAAGTAAGTTAAGTGCATTTTTAAATGAAATCATTATTAGTCGTATTATCAAACAAGACACAGTTATGCACCTATCAATGTTACACTTGAGGTGGGTAGGCCGGACAATGATTTAAACTCAAATTATATTTGCTGGGTCAAACACAGTTAAATTTTGTCACACCTGGCAATATTTCAAATAGGACAATCACATGACTTTTGGAGGGCATATAGTTTATTTGTGGCCCGAGTAGCATCATTTGCGCCCGAGCGCGAAGCGCAAGGGCGCAAATGATGCTACGAGGGACACAAATAAACTATATGACCGACAAAAGTCATGTGATTATCATTATTATCAATACACAAGGCCAAATCGTACAAATTCATTTAATAAGAAAAAAATGTTTAACAGAGATGTAGCATGAAACTATGGTATGGAAAGTTGTTGCTACAATACGATCAGCTAAACAAGAGCCAAATAAAATTCCTTTTTGTTTACAATAAAATGTCAAATATAATCTAGTTTTAAAAAGATTGGTAACAATGATTAGCAAAAATACAGTTTATATTTAAAAAAATAATAGTCTTCCCGTTCACAGGCAATGGACTCAGCTGCAGGGCCGTTAATGCATTAACGGCCCGCTAGGAGTCATTTGCGGCCCGCAAAGCGCGTGTTTTCAAGAGGGCGGTTTTCAATTTGGCCGCGTATCTTGATAATAATGCAATTTCATTTGGTCATAGCTAATTTTCACTCCCTAAGCAATATTTTGTTGCATTTGCTTTTTCTGGAAAATATAATTAAGAGACAGGTAAAGTAGAGGATCCTCAGTCTGTGACCTAAAAATTTGTTTGATAAACCACTTTTTGAATATTAATGTGTAGTTAAGTCAAGTCAAGTTTATTTACTAAACAAACGATAAGTGTACAGTATACACTACACAAATAGCAGAGCTAATCAAGATGTGTAGTGTAATAGCATATGCACATGGAATAATTATTAGTTACGGATCCTCGTTTTTTTCTGGTCAGATTTATGGCTTGCATGCTTTGCGCTTGTGCCATAAATTTGAGCAGAAAAAACTTGGTCCGTAAGTTACAGTAAGAACCTAGACCTCGGTTAGTAAGAGGTATATATTTCACCCTGTTTTAACTTGTCAGAGACCTGATAGAGTTTGCCAAAGCAAATGACAAGGTTGTTAAAAGAGTAGCTGAAAGGTGAGTTTCATGGGAAAGATCTCAAGCTTTTGAAAGATTGATAGTTGAGATAAGTTCATTGCTTACACGTAGCTACTAGGTGGCAACAGTTATCTGTTGTGAAACATGATTTAGGACCACGCATGACTCTTATAGAGGGTTGAGTTGTGAGGCAGACTCCAAGTGAAAAAAACTATTGAGAATAAAGCAATAGTTTACCTACAGTACACAGGGAAATTAAAAATATAGATATATTCTCTACTTCACCATGCAGGCTGCAGTTGCACTGGTTTGCTCTCCAAAAAACAAACATTTTTCTGGCCTGCATTACCCAAAATAATTCAGCTACAGCATACATAATGGGGTCTGGGGTGAAATAGAAATGTAGCCAAACATTGAGTCCATTGGTTTGCTTTTAGCAAATTTCTTGCCCAAACTAAATCATCTAGCTGTCTTCTCATTCAACCTCCACCCCAACACCCTTTTAACCAGCACAACTCAACAGGGTTAAGGCGTTAAGGCTGGTGTATGGTCAGAAGGTACTTAATGATTCAAGTCAAAATTAGGATTTACAGTTTCTAAAACAGCAGGATCGATGTAAGTATCTAGGAAACTGTGCACCCACCCTCCCCCCCCCCCCCAACCCAACAAGTTTATAATAAGTTAAAACTTTAGTGTTAATGTTGGGTTAGGGGAGGGGTAGGTGCACAGTTGCCCAGATACTTACATTGATCCTAACAACATGTGCCCTCCACAAGCCAATTTTATTTCTATAGAAAGTGGCACAGGGAAATAGAAAAGTGACTGGCTTGGTAATGCACTGCGGAGCAGCAATTTTGCATGTTATCATGTCGTGGTTTACTGTTTGAAATAAAATGTGTAGAAATTGTTTCAAAGGTACTTGATGCAAAGAGGACAAGTGGATGGCACCTTGCACCAGACAGTGCTTGAAATTAGCGGTTGCCCGGTTGCCCGAGACAACTAAAACTTCGTTCGGGCAACCATGTTTTAGGAAAAATAAAGGGCTAGTTGCCCAAGAAGAATTTGTCGGACAACCCAGGAAAAAAGTGAAGTACTTACATTACTGTGATGCTTAACAGAATAAAGAACAGAAGCTATAAACTTGAGACACGAAAACAGCTGCTCTAAATGCGAGGTTTATCTCCTGATACTGATAAATAGATGAGGTTCCATGACAATTTGTAAAACAAAGGAAATGGAAGGTTGTAACCGTTAATTGAACGCCGTTCGTTCGATTCAATAAGCCACGGTAAGCTTGTCGTGTTCTCTTCAAACCCATACCTCCTCCAAATATTTCTTATTCGCACCACTTCGATAACTATGAAAACAGAGGCATACTGATAGGAATATTATTTCTCTGGTCAAACCCTATAACTAGGCAAAAATCAAAGAACATGTTAAGGGAAACCAAGTCCTTATCAGGGCAACCAAAGTCAGGGGCCAGGTTGTCCGGCATTTACCATAAGGACAACCTGGATTTTTTTCTAATTTCGAGCACTGACCAGATGTTAGAAACCTCTCAAAACACTGCTTGTGGCTCCAACGTTACATTATAAAAACATTATTATATGTGAGGCATCTACTAAAAGGATACCTCCACCAGTAGAGCTAATTCTTTTCCTGTTTTTCTTATAGAGGTTTCAAGTTCATAAAAGATCACCTCAGGATGCAGGATGTAAAATGTTACTGGAGGAAGTTATTGAAGAACTATGCTAAACTAATGTTATGGAAGCCTGTAAGAAACAAAGCTTTTAAAGAGATAAGGCCAAAACAATGATCCTTCAATCTTTAAAATCAGTATCTCACTGTGGCTAAGTTAAGCTGTTTAGCAATTGTTCACAAGTCAAAAGTCACTTTCAGAATCTACAGTAGAGTGGCTATGCTGTATTTATAACTTAAAGCAAGTTCCTTGACGAAAAGATGTTACACTTCACTTGCACCCGAAAAATTAAAAGCAAGGACCAAAAAACAAGGAAGTTGACTTCAAATTTACTCTGTTTGACAATCTGTACAATATATTTATCTTGTTTAACTTTCAAGCAAGAAAGAAATATGTTTAACTGCTTCATGTACAAGGTCTTAAATAATTAGTAATGTTAAGTACAACTTTACAGTTTTACTATCAGTCACAAGTACAAAATAAAAATGTTGCACCTTCTTGACAGTTACTGGTTAAATGGCCCCAAATGCAGGGAAGTTAGCGTTGATGAATGCCAACTGACCAATCAAACAGATAAATGTTAAATTCTTTTAAAATAATTAGCAATAATTCTCTGAAATCAAGGTAAATAGTGGCAGAATATTTACCAAGCTTGCCAGGTAAATACTGCTTAAGACATTATTCACCTAGATTGAGGAGAATAATAGCTATTAGTATAAATACTCAGGTGATTATACAAAATCGCAGGCTCTGATTGGTTCGCTATCTCGGATTATCAGCCAACAATCACCTCAACGAACAAAATGGCTGCCAGTCATTCATGTGCTTTTGACGAAATAAAATTTTTTTCGTGTTGACAATGCTTTTTCTTTTTTTTTTTTTTGGAAATAATCCCCTGTGAATTTATACTAAAACAATTATTCGCCTCAGGCTCAAATAACAACGATAAGCACTTCGCCTTTGGCAAATAATTGTTAATTGTTTCAATACACACCAATGAAGAAACCTCAACAACATCTCTTGGAAACTGCTGCAAAGCAAGAATTGACCTAGTCATTTTTCCCATTGGACAAAACTCACTTGCACAAGGCTTTTTCCAGAAACCCTGCAACGTTCACCTCATAGCTGGTGAATAGTATTGAATACCACTAGATAGTGAGCCAATCAGATTGCTCAAAATGCCAAGGTTGCTGAGTTGGTGTAAACTAACAAGAGATATCTTCTGAACAGTGATTCAACATCTGGAAACACATTTGACCAGTAAATGCCACAAAATGCAAGCAAAAACAGTGTATGAATGCATTCTTTTTTTTATTAGTATCCTCAAAACTCCCTGCCTAGCATTGCATTGGCATTTTAACGAAAACTGCATATTGAACTGGGGTTAAAGGTTCAAGAATCCAAAGCAAAACTCTCACGTGACAATTTGGACATAAAAATGACAAGGACATAAATTAGCTAAATTTTTGTATAGACTTCCTAATTTGATAACATAGAAGAGTTGCGCATTTATTTTTCTTTTTTAGCATTTCATTTCTGCAAAATTAGGCATGTAAGAAGTCTAAACCTTTGCCCTGCAGGGGCCAACAGGCCAATCTAATTAACAATCTGCCAGCCATCACTGGGGAAATCATTGTGTTTTTTTTTGCAAACCTTACATGTATTTCACCTAAGTCAAATACAAAAAGCCAAATTCAGGGTACAGGCTTTCTATTAAATGGCAAAGCCCATGCAAACTGTTAGCTCATAATTTATCATTTCCAATTTTATGACCACATCACAACATACCTAGTTTCACTTTATAGGCTTCAGTTGTAAACAGAGATTATTATATGGCTACAATAGTACACACGCTCTGATTGGCTGCTGAGCAGCCAAGATTTTCTTGTAATGACCAGGCACTATGAAAATTTTTTAATGTAGATGTTGTGGTTCAATTTTATATGTTGTTTAAATTTTATTTTCCTTTGTGTCTAACTCATTATCATACATTACCATACCAAAAAACAAAGAAAAATAAAGTTTAAACCAAGGAAAAAATTGAACCAAAACATAGACATAAGTTGCCTAATTTTCAAAGAAACAGTTTCTTATGTTTCGGTTCAGTGAACATGACCTTGAATGACCTCTTGCGCTAGCAAGCAGACATTGAAAAACCCTTCTGGTTTTCTTTTCCAGAGCCAAAAAGTCCATATGATAAATAACTAATAGACCTTGTCCATTCAGTCATTACAAGGAAATCTCAGACCTTGACCTTGATAAACATCAAGGCCTCAGTCCCAGATTTCCCTGTAATAATCTCACTCTAGGTTAGTAAGTATTATGTATCACGCCATATGAAAGCATTACACTTTAAAGAGCAACTAACATTTAGAAATTATGCTTAGAGCATCAGGCCTTAGCGAGGGATCACTTTTACATGCACGGTTAACCATTTTTCCTTCCAAATAAGATCAATATGCAACTTCTTAAAATATAGGCACAGTGCTAAATAAACAGATGATAAAGATTGAAACAGTGATCATCTACAGGATCAGCTTCTTGCAATAGGGTGTGATACTCACTCTGGAGAATTACTACTCAGATAGTGATAGTGAAAAGGTCACCAGTTATAGGGTGCATTCTTTTGGTACATAATCCAGATCTGGATTTGTAATGCGAGATCACTCAGATCATGGTGCATCAAAGAACCAATAAATCCTGGATCAATATCAGTTTCTAGGCAACCGTGCACCTACCCCTCCCCTAAACCAACATTAACACTAACTTTTTAACTCATTATAACTTGTTGGATTAGGGGAGGGGTAGGTGCACAGTTGCCCAGAAACTGATATTGATCCGAAATCCTTGTCCATAGTGGATTTGTCAGTTACTTTGATGCACCATGATCTGATTGACGTCAGATCACAAATTCTAATCTTGATAATACTGAAGGAATGCACCCTTGGACTGAAGTTAATTCAGGAAGGTACAGATGATCTGTAATATGATTATGATTATGATAATTTCATTGAGTGACCAGGGATACTGAAAGTCAATGAAACAACACTAAAGGAAAAGGTCAACTCTTACTTCAAAATGTAGGTAAAGTGTAGGCTGCTCTAAAACAAGCACAATAATATGTCAATAAATTTAATGTGTAAAGGAACTTAATGAATGTACTTTGCTATGATACTATACACTAAACAACCACTTTCTTGTATGATCTAACCAGGTGGTGTAAGCTGGGTACAATTCTGTTCTACTGAGAATCACATCGTGCTGAGGTAAAACTTTGTCGAAAACATGAAGTTTGCAAAACCAACCAGTCCTTAGCTAAGGAAGTAGCTGTGCTGCTTGGTAGATACATATACCAGTACAAAAAACACGGGTGCACTCCAGTGTAATATGCCGCCGATGTTGCAACACCATGAGAGCAGCCATCAATGCAGCTGCAAAGAGAATACCAAGCCACAACTTGAAGGCCAACTGTGAAACCTTGACAATGATTTACTCTTGAATGTCATGCTGTCATATGCTTGATGTCTACCATAATTTATGAGGTTTTCAAACAATGTCTCTAAGCCATGGATGTTGTAAGGACTGTGCTGCAGTTGCTCGTCTTTCTGTATTGAAATCCAGCATAGGAAGCAGAAATGCTGAGAACTCCATTGCATCTTGTTCTGGCCACTCATATTTTTCACGCAGCACATCATACAAACCCCTGCACAATGGTGTATAGCATGGTATAAGTAAGCTGTTTACAGGTGACCCAAACTCACATATTGAGGGTCTAAACATCAATATCATTTGATAAGCCACCTGCCTAGATCCATTTTGAGCAACAAAAATGAAGGATGCATGCAGCTTTCCTAGAACATCATCTTGGAAGGGATCTGTTGTTTAACTTCTATAAATCGCCTGAAAACTTCAAGGTATAATCTAGTCTCACTTGTCACTTCTGCCTGAATTATAACTAGGTACCTGTATTCGTCAACGTTTCAAGTCTAGTGACACCTGTTTGTGACAACTGCACAATGGTGAATAGCATGCTACAAACAAAATGTTCACAGATGACCCAAACTTACATTGACAATCTATACTTGGCAACATCACCATTGCCTGATAAGCCACCCGTCTAAATCCAAAATTTTGCACAACAAAAATAAGGGGTGCATGCAGCTTCCTTGTAACACTGCCTTGGAAGGATTCTCTTCTTTAACTTCCATAAATCAACTCAAAATCTCAAGGTATGACCTATTCTCAAAAGGCACCTGCCTGAATGACATCTACATGTACCAGCAGTCACCAGCTTCTCAATTCTAGTGGCTACTGAAAGAGCTGTTTGTGACACTCCAAGAGAAAACAGGGACAAAGGTGATAGCACCCTTGCAACACGCTTTCACCATACAACAGAAGAATCTGATTTACATAAGCTTGAAACATGTTCAGGAACTTCCCAGATAACTGAGCTCTGTTGTGTCAAAAGGCCTGACACCCTTCATAATAGGAGATAAGGAGTATTCTAGCCACTCACGAATAGTTAAATGACAACACGAATGGCATTCCATGAAAGCACAACGCTGCTGGCAGGCGTGGCACTGCACAGTGTGATTTTTGAAAACACACTGAATCTTCATTGCTGCCAACTTTGAAGACATAGCATCAAAGAAATCTTCAACCTCCTTTTTACAACTAAGTTTGTCACCAATGGGTGACTTCCAAGGAATCAATAACTACAAGAAACAAAAAGCAGTTACAGAACCTCTATTTGAGTCTGCTTTGTGACAACACCTACCACTCTACCAAAGTAGGTATGGCCTCCCACAAGGCAAAGTGCTGTTCTTGTTAAAGAACAGCAATACAACTCCACTTTAAAGCAAATGGATGCGAAACACATAAATCCTGGATGTGAGGGGTAGGCTGTATTAAACATTGTTGGAGATGAAGAATAACCATGGAATCAAATGACTTGGTGTGCAAAATATGCAAGAATTCCTTTCCAAAATCTTGAGCTTACAGTTATCTCTTTTTCCTCCATCCATACAAACCAACATTTCAAATTTCAATCGATCAGGAAACAGAGGAAGATTAGCTATCTGATGCATATTCCATTGCAAAATCCTAACAGTTAATTTGACTTCCCTAATTATCGTCTAGACTGTGGTTGCAATGGGAATTGGAATGGGGCTTATCTGCTGTTTTTTACTGTTCTCAGATCTTGCAAAACAGTATGTTGACAGCACAGAACGTATGATGCCACCAATGGAATAAACTACATGTACATGTACATGTAAAGCTCATTTAATACTACTGGAGGTCATTAATGCAGGAACTGTACTTACCAAGGTCGTAGCTTAGAAATGTGCTTTAGTTCCCCTATGAATTTTAAGGAGAATTCACTTGT
This sequence comes from Ricordea florida, assembly GCA_949710005.1. NCBI lineage: Eukaryota > Metazoa > Cnidaria > Anthozoa > Corallimorpharia > Ricordeidae > Ricordea > Ricordea florida. Next base: position 21,754,460 of record OX453285.1, read on the forward strand.
TTAGTTGTAAAGTTTTAACTCAAATGACTCTCCTCAGTATTTTCCACTAATATTTACAATTACACTGCAACTATTTAACCCATACAAAAAAAGGAAGAGTAGGAACCAACTACCATACTACCATCAATTTTGTGGCAATACTCACTAATGTTTTCCCTTATAAACAAGAATGAAGGGCATTTTTAACCTTGGGCCCCCTTTGGGAAGCCCAAATAATTGCATTGTCTTTTCCAAAGTGCAAGCATTTTTGCTACTCTGCATCTATCCCAGAATGCAGAGTGGGTACATCAACCAATCAGATTACAGGATTGATAATAGTTTGCAAGTTGATTTCTACTAATTGCAAGCGGTAATAAAAATTTAATAGAAAAAAAAATCCTAATGATTTTAACCATGTAAATTTGATAATGTGTCAATGACAAGTGCTGCATTGCTTACTAACCTTTTTTGCTGAAGAAATCCCGTGAATATTTCCCGGACATGGCAATGTGCCTCGGAACTTTTCCCAGCAATTCAATCACATGTGCTAGATGATCTAAAACAACAAAACAAGAGTCGATTAAATAATTTATAGTATGACGAGGTATAAATAGCATCACTTATTAAAAAGAAAAGCTAGACTACAAAGCTCTTCCCCAGGGGCCAACATCAAAATATCTCTTTTAGGTGAACGTTTGTGTTAATTAGCTAAAAGCCCACTGATCTTTGCAAAACACAACCTCATTCCCAGGGTCTCTCTTCTTCCCAACCCCTGGAGCGAGAGAGAGTGTGGGAAGAAAAGAGACCCTGGGAACAAGGTTGTGCAAAACAATGGGAAAACTTGAAGCGTTGGGCCAAGGATCAAACAACAACAAACATTGACCAGAAATTCAACATAGGCCCTTTGTGTACTCCTTTTCTTATTGCAACCCTTTGACCTCTGACAAGGGTAATAACTATCACATTGACAACTCATGACAATTTCCATAATGACAATATTTGATCCAAGAATGTTTGGCAGAGTCCATTACAATGTATCATCCATACCTTCATCTCTAGAATAATCTTCTCCTGAGTGAGGTTCAAACAGGAAGTCTCCTGTGGCTAGCTCAAATGCCTGATAGCCAAAACAATAAAACATCAAAAATGTATAATACCAGAAACTCATAATATCTGAAACATGTAAAATTTTGCCTTTGAATGTCTGTAACCACCACTTACATCCAGATTCAACATGTCCCAAGTACCATATTTGGAAAATTACGATAAACCAAATGAACCAATCAAATTGGCTTCAGTAGCATAGCATTCCAATTTGTAATTTACTTTAATATTTATTGTCGATAATGTCGGGAGTGGTCAACAAATCACCGAAGCTAGGGGTTCATGTACGAAATGCGAGACCTATGAATTACAACTGCATAACTACAAGGGCCTAACCACCACATCAGGTTCTGCAACCCCTACTCTTCGCGAACAGTGTGTGGGTTCTTTAACGTTCCACGAAGTTACAGTAATAGGAAACAAGGGTTGTGAGACGAGACCCACAATTTATCATCCTTACTCTGCATTTATCATTGTTACTGGGAAATACTCACCTTGATCTGCTCAACAAAGTCATGGTGGACACATCATTTTTTTAATGCATGTTTCCAACAAGTGCAAAAACTGGGGCAAGCACTTTTTCAAATATGGTACTTGGGGCATATTGAATCTGGACAAGTTGTGAATAAGTGCTACAAATTTCAAGTCTTATGGATTCCTGGTATGAACCAAAATCAACAAGCAACTTCTACTTCCAACAATTGCAAGATAAACAGATTACGAATTACCCCCCTCCCCCCTCCCCCACAAAAAAGAAAAAAAAAAACAATCAAACTCAAAATTACTCATAGATTTAAAAAAAGTACTAAAACAATTGCTATGCTTACCATACATGCTAGGCTCCAAATGTCAGCAGGGGGGCCATACCCTGCACCTATCAAGACTTCAAGACTGCGATACTGTCTGGTCTGGATCTCCTCAGTGAAGTGGTGATGCTGAAAGGAATAATTTACAAAATTAATGAAAGGCTTGTCATATACATGTACAAACGACCAAGGAAGTATCAACTAAGCAGTCGTAGTGTCACCATCGACATCCAAGTAACTCCATCGTGAGACAAAAGAACAAATTCATATTAAATACTGTAGAGTATCAACTACTTGCTGATGTAAAAGGGCAGCTGGTACATATCCAATAAGAATGCAGGATTTTTTACACTAAACAAGTAATAATAAATAAACCCTTTTAGTCCCAGTAATGACCAGCATCCAATTTCTCATTACAATATTCGCTGTTTATCAACCATTCATATTGTGAGAATAACAAAAATGATCACCAAAAAAGAGTTAAACAGATTCTCCTCATTAGTACCATAACAAACATATGAGAACAGTTAGGAGAAAATGAATATTGATATTGGGGCTTAAAGGTTTAACTGTTGTTTTATTTTTTTTTTTCAACCAAAAAGGAATTGAACAAAAACATCTTACCACCCAGCAAGCATTTCCTAAATCTGCAATTTTCACTCTTACTGAATCATCTTCTGTTGCTTCATTGTTAGGTTCCTCAGGAAGAGCTGAAAGGAAAGCCTTTGCTTACTGCTTGAAATGGCAATCATACGGTTTCAAGTTCAATTTGTGATATATTTGCCCAAGTGAGTTTTTCAAAAAGCTCAAATTATACAAGCTGCTTTGGCGAGCGCAATTTGAGGTTTTTGAAAAACTTGTTAGAGCAAATAAATCACAAAATAATTGAACAAGAAAACAGTATGGTTACTTCCTAATAATTAAACATGAAAAAAATTCTGATTTGTAAATTGCACTGGTATTACACTTTTTCCACTGGTGTTACACTTCAACAGGGCTAAAAATTAACTCCAGTGCTTGGTGGCCAGTCGGGCCAGTTTCCTTGAATTCTTAGTGGCCCATCTCAAAATGAAGTGGCCCTCGATTTTTTTTCAGAGTCACGTGGCAATCACAAAATCAAAGTGGCTTCTAATGTTGTGAATGTGGATCACTCATAAAAGCACTGTTAAAACTGCTCGGAATTTTCACTTCAGAAGTAAAAGTTCACTAAAATGAATGATCTTAGAGTCTAGGCAAAGAAACGAAGAGAAAGGTAGTCCAATTAAACTACATATTGAGTTTTATTTTTAACTTTGTATTTCACATAATTTACATTGCAACTTTTCGAAATTCTGTAGCACAGTTGCACTTCGGGCGTTCAAACCTTAACTTTTGGTAGCCCTTGTCAGTTTTAAGTCACCACTGGCGACCATGCTGCACTGCTCTTAGGCAATCACAATCCAGTACTGTTTTCTTGTATATTATTGAAAATCATTAAGTGTTTGTGTACCTTTCTGTTCTGTTGAGGACTCCATGTCTTCACTATTGCTGTCTTGAATATCTCCGTTAACTAATGGACCATCTGATGTTTCCACTACAAAAGCCACCAATGATTTAAGATTAACTAGGTTTATTCAATAGCTATACCAGTGTAGGAGTTAAAAACTGGTGCTGTATTGTTCATCAGTGAGAATTAGAATATACCAAAATGTGTTGGAAGTCAAGTGGAATGGCCCTTTCCAGTTCTGTCTGGCCACACATTGTTTGAGACCACCACTGAAGGTGTCCTGAGTGATGTCTGCCGGGCCTGACCAAAATGGCATGTTCCGTTGGTTTGTTTCTTCTTCCTCTTCCTTTTGTTTTTTTTTTTTTTCAAAAAAATTGGAATGTTCCATTTTGTCATTTTTTATTTGTTTTGGCTTTTTCTTAGCATGAGATTGGAGCAGAAGGTATGGGAATGTGTGGGAACTTGGAGTGGGATTGTCCAAAGTACCGTTCTATTTGGCAAACAAACATTCCAGAGTCTACAACAAGAATTTTTGTTGAATGGTAAGCATCCAGTACATGTTTTGTTTACTCCCCTTGTGGTGTGGTGTAAAATATTGTTCATAACACACAAAAATAAAATCCATATCTTTGTGCTGCCAGGTAATACCTTCTATGTAAAGATTCTTTGAGACACTAAGGCAACTACATGTACTCGTTGCTCAAACCTCCTGCTGCATTGTACTGAGCACTGTTAAAATTCTAGATAGTGCTAAAAGAATTTTAATCACCTGATTCATTTTTCCCTTCCGTTGATGGTGTCTTCTCATCCTCTGATACAACACATTTCTCCTGAAGGATCTGACTACTCAATTCTTCCAAAAATTCATCACAATCATTTTCAGTGGCGCTTTCCTCCAGTGATTTTTCAAGTTCAGTTTTATTCTGTTCACTTTCATTTTGCTCGCATTCTTTTTCTGTTTGAACAAAGTTCTCAGGAGCATTGTCACAGCTATTGTGACTATCTTTCTCTATCACTTCCTCTGTTTCCTCCAACATTTCTTGTTCAATTTCTTCCTGCTGTTGTTGCTGCTTTTCAATTTGCTTTTTGAGTTTTTTCTTCATTTTCTTTCTCTTGTTTTTGGATATCTTTGTGGATGTGCATTGCTAGAAGATGAAAGAAAAAAAAACAATATTACATAGATGTTTCAAACTTGTTCTAGTGTAATTCTTAACTTTCTGAAAATTGGTTTCAGTAATAAAGTTGCCTGTTACATTCAAAAATGATTTCATCACTTGACAATAATATACATGGAAATTTCGGCACTCAATTTCAACTTTTTGCACTGTTTGGGATTAAGTGACACATTTTCAGCCAATTAGCGCATTGAAACTATTGTGTGTATGTTATTAATCAAGGAATAAAAAGGCACCTGTATCAAAAATACTGAGCACATGCTTATAAATAACATTGTTACCTGCATCACAGAGGCAGGGGCTGTACTTACTGAAAGAAAAACAAACAAACATGAACTCATGGTTGATGCAAATAGAGGAGCAATCTTCTAAAACCTCTTGTATGACATTAATAGATGGCTCCCCTTACAATGAAATAATACAGGCAAGTAACAGATGATGCTGCAAGGAAAATAAAATTCAGAGTTCTTTGCAAGGACTCAAAATCATAACAAGAGCACTCTGAGAGAACAGACCTCCGCCAGCGTCCACCATATTGAAAGCGGTACAGCATACTACCGGGGAATAATCCGGTGGAGTGATTATACATGTACCCAACGGAGAGTGAGTAGGGCTCATGGAAACAGCTCTGTTCTGGTTGAGTGACAACACCCAAGGGCAGTGAAAATCGTTTTTTCCATGACCTTGACCTTAGACCACGACACCCCAAAATTAAATTAGTTGTAAGTTAGACCATAGCCAATGTTTTGACCAAGTTTGGTGATGATTGGTTGAGCGATGTGGACCCTAGGCTGCTAACATACAAACAAACAAACAAATGCTGGTGAAAACATAACCTCCATCCAACTCTGTTGGCGGAAGTAATAATAATATAGGCACCTAAGAAATTGACCCCTAAATAGGAACATTATTGGTATATGTAACTTTACCAGAAAGTAGGCAACAAAAAAGAGTACTGTAAAAGACCATTTATATGCTACATGTTTTCACTCATTATCCAATATGTGGCCTTTTAAGGACTTCATTACTATTCATTAAAATTCCTTTCAAACAACTGCTGTTGTTAATTTGAAATGAGACACTTAATTTACACACCTAAAAAATTGGACCAACAGAGAGTTATGCATTTAACATATTATGGGAACTCAAACAAAAAGATGGTATCAAAGTAAAAAATAATTTTGATGTCTTAACCCTTTCACTCCCATGAGTGACTTCACAGATTTTACTCTGTCTAACGCCGTCAAATGGAGATCCCTTGGGAGAGAAAAGGGTTAAAAACCATCTCCCTTAAGACAAAATTCAAGTGGAAGTCTGTGACCACCAACTTTATAGTCTCTTATTTTAATCTGAGCTTCCAAAGAGCAAGTGCCGTTAATCTACAGGTGCAGCTTATACATTGACGTTTACACTACAACAAACAGTAACTAACTTAATGCAGGAGAGTAGATCCCCGACGCTCTAGCCGTGGCTGCCTCAGCTGCTAACATCTGGATGTGCTTCTCCGAGACACAAAGAAGAATATTCTCTGGTTTGATGTCAGTGTGGATAATTTTACACTTGGTATGCAGGTAGTCCAGACCTTGTAACGTCTAGAAGTGAATTTAAAAATTGGAATATCATTGGTCGCGGCTTTCTTCACCAAATTTTATTAAAACACCTGACTTATTATATTCAAAATTCTACACTTTGCCTCTGGCACTAACCTCACTTGAATTCATACATAGTACAAACGCATGCATGTAAGCAAGCAATGCTTGAAGGAGACAGTTTTAATGGTAACTGAACTGAGTGGAATGCAATTTGGTCTGAAATCATATGCATAACTTCAAATATGAAACTCGCGCTGCATACTCATTTAGTTTGAAATCACAAGTATGATTTCAGACCAAAATTTCACAACACGAAGTTTAATTATCACTTTATTACATCCAGTTTTGGAATCAAACAATTTAATAGACCTAACTGAGGATTTTTGTTAGTCAAGGGCCATAAATCACACTGCTATGGGCCAATCAAATTGCAGGGATCACCTGTGATTTCAAAATGGATGAATAAAACTTGAAATCAAATTTAACATGTAACATAAGTAACATTCTCAGTTACCAAGTAAAGACCTGAAAAAAATCCAGCCTTGAACAGGATTCAAACCCAAGACCTTGTGATACTGGTGCAACACTCTAACCAACTTAGCTATAAAGCCATCTGGAAGCTGGCACCAGTATTGCAAGGTCATGGGTTCAAATCCTGTTCAAGCCTGAATTTTTTCAGGTTTTGCCTTGGTAACTGACTATGTTGCTTCAATACATAACTGCAAGGATGTGTTGTGACTTTAGATTATCAGAATCAGGATGCCTGTGTGGCATGTGACTGCATCATGTGACATTCCATAATATTCATCATAGTTTTTGTTAGGATTGAGATTTCAGAGAAGACCATTAAATTTTGGATCAGTTTGAATTCTAGTAATATTTGAGGTTTCATTGCTGTTTGGACAGGGTTAAGCACCCTGGATGTAAGTATTTTGAATTTTGATTGATTACTGTTGATTCAGTGCAATCATAGGAATATTTGTACCTTTGTCGTGATATCTTTTGTTGCATGCTGCTAGTCGCAAAAAAACAAGAGAGAGTTGCGTTCAACCAAGTGTGGAGGTTTATTGCTGTCATTTGAATGCCAAAAAGTGACGAGAATCTCAGCCTAGGAGCTACCATAACCCAGGTTGTGGTAAAAATAACAACAGATTTTATTAAATTAAATATCCTTCTACTGCAGTGTACATTTCATGAAATTTTCATATCTCAAACTTACATTATCAATTTGCTTGATAAACCACTTTTTGAAAGCAATGTTTGACCCAGTTACTGATGACTTGAAAACAACACAAACTGTTTACCTGTTTTATAATTCCTTTGACTTGTGAAATGGGGATACCTTTGTAACTAGATTTAATGATTAATTTTAACAAGTTGTGACCTAAGACCTCAAAGACCATACATATATCTGTGCAAAATATGTCAAGGAAAGACGTGAATGTATGTACACATCAGAAGTCTGAAATCTAACGCATAAAAAAAAGTGAAGCAATGGGTTTAAACAAGACAGCTCTGATAGTACCCTTTCAGATAAAATATCAAATTTAATCATAACTATAACAAAATTCTCAAATCTGATTGGCTATCAGCTGCCCTGATTTCAGCCTTAATAGGACAGTTTAATAGGACAGTATGCGTCATACCTGAGTAATTGGACAGTACGCGCCATCACACGCGCGCTTAAATGGCTTTTTTTTTCACTGCTGGCATAAAAAATCTTGGAATTTCATGTGCTTAGATTTAAAAAAAAAGAAGGTTACACATCATAAATTTTGTTAAAGTTATGATTAATTGGTAATAAGACTTCGTGTCGTCCAATTCGGTCGGCAATCATACTCGTTATTAAACAAATCGGACTCCTGCTACGCGGTCGTCCGATTTTGTTAATCACTTGTATGATTACAGACCAAATTGGACTCCACTCAGTCCTATTACCATTACTAATCAGAGCAGGGGTTTTTAAGAAAGCTGGCCATAAAAATGTTACACTGTCAATTACAGTGGACTTTGCTTTCCACTACACAGTTCTACACTACCTAAACTAATGGGATCAATGGATGTATCTGGGCAACAAGGTATAACAACCCAACAAGTTATAATAAGTTAAAAAGTTAGCTTTAATGTTGGGTTAGGGAAGGGGTAGGTGCACATTACATTGATCCAACTAATGCTTACATTTCTCTTAATAATAATAATAATAATAATAATAATAATATTAATAATAATAATAATAATAATAATAATGGGGACAGCAAAGATACTAAGGAAAGTACTGACTCTGTAAAAAAAGAAGGAAAAGAGAGTCCTGGGACCTGTGGTGACTTGTTGTAACCCGCTCCAAAGGACTATATACCAGGCCGAACATCCTAGTTTAGCCTGAGTCTACAAGGAATGGACATAATAATAAAAAGATTTCATCCTTATTTATGATTGTATACAAACCATTTGGATCCATGTAAGTATTGGACAACTGTGCAACCTACCCGTAACCTAACCAAACAAGTTATAATAAGTTAAAAACTTAATGTTGAGTTAGGGGAGAGGTGTAGCCAGTGCTCGACTTTAACTTTTTAAATCGCTGGTCCTTGGACTAGTTGAACTGAAAATTTACTAGTCCTGAGTAAATCTGTGGTAGTCCTGTGGTAGTCGGAACATTGCGAGGAACGCATCGAAACAGCGTTTACAAGACTTATATTTTTTTCACCTTGTATTTAAACATTACAAACTACAAAGTAGTTACTGGTCCTGTGACTAGTGGTTCTAAGTTTCTACTAGTCCAGAAGCATTTTGCACTAGTCCAGGACTAGTGGACTACCGCTAAGGTCGAGCACTGTGTAGCCCAGATACTTACAATGATCCAACCATTTTCAGATGCAATGTAATGGCAAGACTGCTCCGTCTCATAGTATTTTCCATCTGGAGAAAGATATCTCATCAATTCCTAAGGCTAAGGGTGCAGTACATGTACTTGTGAATCACAAGGAGGAGTTTGAAGTCACTGAGCCTTCTTCAAGGATAACGAATTAGGAAAAGCTGTTAGAGATGCAATAGCAAAAGGGACCATAAAAGGTAACAGAGTTTGTTTTAAAAGTATTCATGTTCTCTGTCTTCAAAGAAGCAAGTGTGTAAAGGATACGTGAACCATTTATTCCTACAAGTTTGAAATCATCAGTCAGTTGAACTACATGTTTGTAACCAGTATGCTGGACATCAGCTGTATGAACCTACATTAACAATAACATACAGTAATAAACAAAATAAAACTGAAGATCATGCCCAAATAACCATTAAATTATACAATGATTCCTAGTTCCAATTTCTCGTTTGTAAAGTAAGTTGTTTTGTTAAAGATGACAGCCTTTTGACTATTCACTATTTCTTTTGTAAAGATTAAATGACCACATAGTTAATAAAGTTCTATGATCAGCAACATTATCAAATAAAAGGATTTCTGCTGTAAGCAAGCTGTTTTCTACTAACTGCTGATAACTGTTACATTATTCTTAGTCCTGAAATTACCATGTCAGCAAATTTCTTTGTTATAAGTATGACAAGAACCACTCACAGTCCTTAAAAGTTTCATTTCATCTATGGCAGTTTCTGTGTAGTGAGAGGCACTCTTGACTATTTTCAGAGCTACAAAACGACAATCTCTGCCAAGAAACAAAAAGGAGCAATGAATTTCATGTACTGTGCTGTACAACTAGCATTTCCATATCTCAGTCTCGTGGGCAGGAAAGCATTTGGGAAAGTAATGTGGCACGGGTAACATTGTATAAATTAACCATGCTGTGACTGACCATGACAGGGAAGAGTTACAATTTGCATGAACGCTATTGCAACAACTACATATGACAACAGAAACTAATCTGCATTCCGACAAAATTTCCTTAAGTACAGTGTAATTCAGTATTTTTTTAAAAAAAAAAATAGCACAATTATGAGCACTGCAGTTGAAAGAGTATGGTAATAAGATTTGGTCCATGCAGTATTTACACAGTTTTTAACAATATTGTAATTTAGCCTAAAAACAGTACAGGATGGAACAGATCTACACCTAGCTGCAACCTGAATACTGGTGGAATGCCCTAAAGACGAGCTAAACCAGCCATCCAAGCTGAGAGCAATACTGCGAGGGTCAACAGCGTTCTCATCAGGCCTTCTGACAGGGTGCGCGGGTGCGGGACCGTACAATTCGATCAAGGCCGCACAATCCTGCACAATTTCTCAAAATCCGCAAAATCCCACACAATATGGAACGATTTGGTTAAAAATCTAATTAAATCAGTATTCCCATCATTTGCCAAGGTTTGAAGAAACATTTTAGGCTATATTTAGGCTATTTACCTAGCAAAAGATCGAGAAATCCGCCGCTTTCCGCGATTGAACAGCTCGAGTGGATATAAAAACAACAAGGCGGCTCTCCATAGCTCCGTGCCAGCCTGGGCACTAGTTTCAGTCTAATGTCTCAGCCGGTGTTGTGGTTTTTGCAGCAATTTCAAGCGTGAAGAGTCTTAAACCTTCACGAGATAATATTGGCTCTACATGATCAAAGAAAGTACAAAAATGTCGGGATTTTTCATAAAGTAACTTGTTCTGGTCGAAAACATTTTATTTCGAAGCGGAATTACGCCCGGGAATTACGGTTTTGAATAAACTTAATCGATCGTGTCACGCAACATGATTTTGTTGATACAAACTTTGGCCAAAGTTGTAGCAAATAGAAATTTGGTTTATGTTTAATTGCCTAACTAAGAAGGGAGTTGTTGCACTTTTCATTTATCCAGAAATTCCTCCATGTCGGTTTTTTTGGGCCCGGTGATCGAATATTTGTTTGTTTACATGATTGCGCAATCCCGCACAATTCCTGCACAATCGCCGTTTTTTACCGCACAATTTGCCTCCCAAAACCCGCACAATTTTCTTTTTTTTCCCGCACCCTGTCAGAAGGCCTGTCTCATTAATTTTTTTACGTAGAGAGAGTAGGTAGCTAAATAGGCAGCTGACAATTCAAGGCATTAGACGCTTACAATTACATGAAATAAGCAGGGTGTTCATTAGGTAACGGAGATCAGAGAATTCTCTGGCTACTACAAAGAATTATCCGGCCAAATTTAGATGGCCTGAGCTAGTTTAAAATTTAGGCATGGAGCGCTTTCAGAATATTCTCCTGCTACTTTGCAAAATTCTCCTGCTACTAAAATTCTTAATGAAAACCCAGAAAAGGCATCTCAAAAATCGAAGTAACCAGTTTTTTAGCCAGCAGCTAACACTTATAGCAGGAGAGTGTAGGGGAGCAGACGGCACAGAAAGCAGCATTATGTTTACTACTCAATCTTTCTCTTTTCTTTGGAAAAGCAGCAAAAACGGATGCACTGTAGCCAGCACAAACATGAAAGTACCCAATGATATCACTGGTAGCGTGCCCTTTTTGACAACCCTGTTGATTCATTAACCCTTTCACTCCCAAGGGGTCTCCATTTGACGAGTAAAATCGTCTGGCGTTAGACAGAGTAAAATCTGTAAAGTCACTCTTGGGAGTGAAAGGGTTAAGGGAGATAGTTTTTAACCCTTTCACTCCCAAGGGGTCTCCATTTGACGAGTAAAATCGTCTGGCGTTAGACAGAGTAAAATCTGTAAAGTCACTCTTGGGAGTGAAAGGGTTAAGAAATCTATGGGAACCACTTCAAAGAATTTTGAACTAGCTAAAAGGGTAGCTGCACTATACTTACTTCAAGTCCCAAGCAAGCCAAACTGTAGAGAAATGTCCCCAGCCAAGCTTTCTAATAACACTGTAGCGGTTATTAAACAAATCACCCAGGCGAACAGGATGGTAACCTCCTAAAACATAACACTTATTTCAGTTGTATCAACCTTATTTCAACTTTTTGTGACTTAATACAGTGAAACCTCTCTTGAGCAGACACAAGTTAGCAATATCAACGACTGCACAGTACATGTATTTGCATTCAAGACGATCATTAATTACATGGAAAATCCAAATTAATTTTTATTATTGGCTTTGCTGTTTCTTTTGTTACCCGTTATCTGTGAGGTATCCGGTCATTTCGTTCCATGGTCAGATTGTTCCAAGTCAGATCGTTCCACAGTATAACTCAGACCATTCCAAATTTAAAGTCAGATCATTCCACAATAATTATAGTCAGGTTGTTCCACAGAATAGTCAGACCTATATTATTACAGTTTTTAAGAAATAATAATCTGGTTAACTGGAGAATTTTACAGTAGTTTTGCGACAAAGTTGTTTTGCTGCAAGTCATTTCACAGCATATCATTTCACAGCACAACAAAATTTACAAATGAATCAAAGAGAAGCGTTACATTCACTGACAACAAATTCAGTTAAAGAAACCTTCGAGTTAAAGAATAAAAGCAGCTGATTGTTTTCATTCTATAGCACACGATTCATATCGGTAAACAATACAGATTCATAGCGATAAACATGGTAAACTCGTTTTGTCCACTACCACTAACACAGGACATTTTTCTTCACATTATGCAAACAAATTTCTATCATGTACTGGAGCTGAGGAGGAATCTCATCTTGAAAATATGCAAGATAAAATAAGCTTATGAATATGAAAAGCAACTGCTCTTTTTGACCTAAACACAGATTAATACCGATAAACATGGTAAACTCGTTTTACCCACTAACACAGGACATTTTTCTGAATAATTATTATTATCATGAGAAAAGGTTTTTTTCCTTACGATTTATAAGTGGAATTATCTGACTATATCGTGGAACGATCTGACTTTTCGTGGAATGATCTAGCTTTTATTTTGGAACGATCTGACCATACTGTGGAACGACCTGACTTGAAAACGATCTGGAATGAAGTGACTGTAAACCATCTGTGACATTTCTAACCCACCATCCCAATACCTTATGAATCCATGAGATCCACGAGCTAAAAATGATATGACACTTGTGACATTTACTATCACACATGTGGTGCTGTCACTTGAGGGATTGCATTTTTATCAATTTGCAACCACTCAGTAAAGAGTATATCACTACATTTTACATGATAAAAAGAAAATTACATGGTTGACTAGAGGTACAAAATTTCTCTTTTTGTGAGAAATTTTAGTTTCTCTGCACAGCCATGTAATATCCTCCACAAGATAGAAGGCTAAGTGAAGTGCTATATCATATTAATATACATCCTCAGGTTATTTTACAAAATTGCGTGCTCCCATTGGTTCGCTATCTCAGATTATCAGCCAGTAATCACCTCGACAAACAAAATGGCTGCCAATCGTTTGCGTGCTTTTGATGAAATAAATTTTTTTGGTGTTGTACAATGCTTTTCCTTTTCCTTTTTTGAAATAATCACCTGTGTACACATGTATTTAGACTAAAACAATTATTCACCTCAGGCTTAGTGATCATGGGTGAATACTCACCTCGACTTTGTCTCAATGAATATTCACTGACAATCACTTCGCCTTCGGCGAATAATTGGTAAATATCATTATGTAAATGAACAGTACACTGTATTAGTACAACATACATTATGGAAAGACAAAACAAGCTTTTTAATTCTAAAGTGCAATAAATTATTTAATTCTTTGTAATTTTTTAAATCCAAAGACAATTGCTACTATTCTTAAAATATCCACCTTTGCAAGGGATTAAAGCTTATCTAGATGTAAGTTAGAAATTAGAATTTGAAAATGCAAAATTTACTACCTCTGATATCTTGATCAGTGTACTTCAGAAATTTGACGATTGTCTCAAATTTCACGCAAGTGCCAAATTTATTCAAATTCAGAGAAAAGAAAATGAGGTGCACATTGCAACCAGGTGGACAATCAGACATAGTTTGATGCAATGCCACTTATTTATAAGCAGCATAGCATCGAATTATGTCAAATTCAGAGAATTTCTTTATCAAGCTAAATTTAATAATCTCTCATTACAACTTTCAGCCCTCAGCCTCTATAAATTCTCAATTCTCATAATAAACGTACATAAATATATGTAGGCAGACATCAAGAAATAGAGGAAATTTGCTATCACGATTAAGTATATGGTAAAAGGTTTGGAAGAAAATAACCAAATATAATTTTAAGGCTCAAGTGACAAACGAATTTTAACGATAATGTTTGCCGAAAAACAAACTGTGACGTCAAAGATAAAGTTTAAATCCAGATGCATTTAAGATGGTGTCCAGTTTTAGGTTACCGAAGCATGTTCTAAAAAATGGAATCGGCAAAATAAAAAACAGCTAAGAAAAATCTTTTCTGAATAAACTTGAACATAAAGACTCCAAGGTCAAGGTAATCTTAAAAATATTTCGGGAGAGGAATATAATAATTAAGGTTTCAATTACGGAAAGCCAATCGAAAGAAGATCAACTTTAAATCTTCTATCTTTGGAAATAAAACGCCTTGGTATTTTTCACAGGATTCGCTGGTCTACAAACTTAGCAACGTGAATTAAATATACGATGTGACAGTTTGAGGAAAGGCAATGTCGACGACAGTCTTAATTTCATAGCCAACAACTGGATGAACACTTAAAAATTCTTTGTTCTGTAACGCTTTTTAATAATTAAAGTTTAAGATAGTTTTCCTTGTATATAGTGCGCTAGCGGACTTCACCTCGCGCAAAGCTAAGATTTCCAAATACCTTTGCAGTAATCGCCTGATTCTTCCTGTTCCTCGTCATCTGAATTTTCATCAACCTCGTAATCTTCATCGTTAAAGCTCGAAACACTGCCACTGGTGCATAATAAAACATTTGTTAGAACATGACAGGCAAGTTTAATGGATTTTGCAAGCTCCGTAGCTTTGCTACATGGCTTTACCTTTTTGGCTTTGTTTTGGAGTCCTCAGGCCTCATGCGTGCTTTCGGCGCCTTGTATCTTTTCTTCTTCGCTTGTATAGCAAGAACTGAAAAATCAGATGTAAAATAAGTCATCATGTTCTCCTTGACCGAGCGTAACACGAAAAATGTTCTTTTCTCTTACCTTTTCTTTGCATTTTCGAGTTCATTTTGCCGTTTTTTCGGGTGAAGTTTGTTGAAAAGTTCGGGTTTTGCGCGCGCATGTCAGCGCACCGTGCTTGCTGGCTCGCCAAGAGAAGGAGGCGCGAAGACACCGAAAACTAAACAGCATGAATTTTTCATAAATATGAGCGGTTTGTTTGCAAAAACAGAAAAATTCACCCTGGAGTAAGTTCATTAAATAAGTTGAAATGGTTAAAAATTACGGAATTTGCGAATTAACGCATGGAAAATTCATTTCAGCTGGTAAAAAGTAGACGAAAAACCTAGTACTTTCTAACCTAAACCTAATAATTTCGATAGTTAAGCGTTTAGGAACTTGTCTCTCGCAAGTCCAGGTTAAATAAAATGCAAATGCGGTTTTACAAGAGTAAATACAGTATTTCTGAAAAACAAAATTGCCTGTAAGTGTGAATTGTCTAGAGCTTTCCACTCATGAAACTATTCGGTTTCACAAACCGTAATAATGACCTGTTTAATGCATGCTATAGTTCGGTAAATCTTGAATTACCTTATGGATGCAACATGCAAATTGTGGCAATTCCAAGAGGATCTAACGAGCCAAAATCGCAGAGAAGCTGCTGTACGTACAATGGACAGAAAAGCAGCTTAAAATCTTATTATTCCAGCTTGAGTTTCTACTCTTCCGTCCCTAAAATAGCTATTAAACTGAATAATTTGTAACACTAAAATGTAGCAATTTGGAACCCAAATAAAGTTGCAACATTTGAAACCAAAACAATTTGAAATTTTTGTTTTCCTACGGACTACCACGCAGTTGTCATTTGGCCTATAAATCCTTCCACAGTTCATAAACATTGTTCAATAGTTTATTGCAGCCTCGGGCAAAAAAATTTGATTAATTTCTTTCAAACCCACGCAGAGCGCGAAAGCCGGTCTTCTTCGTAAGCTGGAAGAGTTGCTTTGCCTCAAATGGCTTATTAAACTTCAAGAGGCCAACATGAACGTTTTCTATTTTATTGACAGTTTGCCGAACACTAGCAAATTGTATTTATTAGGTGACTAGGGAAAATTCATTATTCAAAATATCTTTTAATCCGATCAAGAATAAATAAGCAATTAACGAGAGAGAAACAGTTTGCGGAAACTGTATTGGCCGCAAATTGATAACCCCGCGCCATTTACCTTTCTTCTGGACTTGGAATTAAAGAAAATACTTTTAAAATAAAATTTGCAATGCCTGCAGCTAAGTTTAAGATATAAAAAAACCTCTCGTGTAACTTCAGTACAGATAAAAAACAGCAGCTTTCTTTTATCTGAAAACAAATCAAGCTCAAACAATCGAAACCAATCTGTCATTGGCACCCGCAGTGTCACTAATTATTGCGTGCAATTGAGTTTTCAAGTTTTCGTTGATTTCTCTTATGATGGGGCAAACCATAAAAACATCTTAGAGCAGACACTGCGTATACATCGCTGTTTACAAAATGTGAAAAATTTCTGCATAGTTTGTGAATTTTAAAACATTGAATTCCGCAAAATTTCAGATGAGTGATCACTACAATCCATAGATGGTAATCGAATTTGGCGCCATCATAATTTTGTCACGCTAGGGCGAAATTTCTCAAAGCGAAATGAGAAAAACTTGAGGACAAGCTATCTCGTTTGGAGATATGGCAGGAATGAATTTAAATGGATCGGTTTCTACATAAAAATACTTTATCAACAGTTAGAAATGTCAAGCTCGACCGATAAGACACAGCGGCGACAAAATTTCGTTTACTCATCAAAACTGCTGCGCTGATAATACGCGAAACATCGAAATATAGAAACTAAAACATTCTGCTCGTTGCTGTTTTGACGAATGGGCAGTTTTAACAGCGAGCTCTCGATATTGCAAGAAGTACATATATATTTTCTTGACAAAGCTGACAATATATTTTAACCGCATGCAGGCAAAAGAGTACATGGGGCTCTTCCAGTTTCTAGCCCTATTTCTGCTATTAGTTTTGTTTACAGACATTGGCGAAAATGGCTAAAATTAACTTGACATTATACTAATTCACCCGCACTGTATATTGAAACTATACATAAATTAGCGTAATAGAGCTGAGGCAACAGATTCAAATTGTCTGGAAGACGTCTCGATAAGCGAAGTTATGAATTCGATACTATTTCATGTTAAGTGTTTCTGGAGATCATGGAAGGATCTGGAAGCAGCGCAAACGTTACAAAAGGCTTATGAAACCCATTTAGTGTAGAAAAACTCTCTGCAAAGTTATTTTCACAACTCGGTTGTTTTAATTCCTTCGCTTGACCGAGCTCTTGAGTAAACACGAACATCTACCGCGAAAAACCTTACAAACTACTGACAATAAGTCTCACCTCTTAGTCGTTGTTTGATATATACAGCAATGACTGCAAGCCGTTCACAGATACTTTTGAAACTCTTGCAATTAGACTCCCTTCATACAAAGTGACAGAACTTTTACGGACAGCTCCCGCGGCTACAGTTTAATTGGAGAACTGTTTAGGATTAAGAGGTTATTCAATGTTGTTTTTGTTTGATTGACGACATAAACAAAAGTTTTAAGCATGGCGCCCGTGGGTTTCGTGAACTTGCCCTGTGTGACGTTTTCATTAATACTTGACAGGCTCAATGTACACAAAGATGAATAATAAAAGAAGAAATAGGTGGGCGTTTAGCGTGAATACAACTAAACAAAGCACTGGACAGTTTGTCAAACTGTTGAACTCTTGAGCCATTGTGATCTTATCTCTGAACATCTCTATAAGATAAGAGTGGCCTTCGATCGCAAATGGGCGGTTGTATGTATATTATTACTGATACAGAATACGTATTATATTATATTATATTATATTATATTATATTATATTATATTATTTTATATTATATTATATTATATTATATTATAAACGTTTTTTTAATGAGGGTGACACTAAATATCTACAGATAATATACACGCGGCCCTCAAAGAAAGAAAACTAAGATATACAAGTCAAAGTATAAGTCCCCTAGCTACGTAGATATAAATGACAGTAGTGTATTACAGTAAAAATTGAACGACTTTACTTTTTTTATTTAACTTTTTACAAAAATTTGAAAAAACGAATTTAATTTTTTTTATTGAAACTCGACTTTACTTTTTTTATTTAACTTTTTACAAAAATTTGAAAAACGGCTTTACTTTTTAATTTTGAAAAAGAAGAATTTGCGGTTTAAAGATTTGTAAAATTTTTATTAAACATGGAACAAGTGGATGATTTACTTTTTCACCAATTAAAAAATATTGCAAAAGAGTTGAAAATTAAAGGGCGAACAAAAATGAATAAAAAAAATTTAATTAAAAGCATTAAAAATTTTTCAGAGGAGGAAATCATTAAAGAAATTAAAAAAGACGCTATTAATAATAAATATTATTGTATCCATAAAAAGTGTAAATATTTTTGTAAAGAGTGTTGCGGGTCGCAATTATGTATTCACAAAAAAATTAAATATTGTTGTAAAGAATGTAAAGGATCAAAATTTTGTAAACACAGCATACAAAAAACACACTGTAAAGAGTGTGGAGGATCTCAATTATGTATACACAACAGACAGAAAACACATTGTAAAGAGTGTGGAGGATCCCAAATATGTATACACAAAAGGCAGAAGGCATATTGTAAAGAATGTGGAGGGGCACAAATATGCGATCACGGTAAACAAAAACAAAAGTGTAAAGAATGTGGAGGAGTAAGGTAAAAAAGCCTAGTGTAAGGAATGTAGAATTAAATAAAAAAAATGAATTATAGTTTAAAGATATAAATATAAAATAAAAAAAGATGAATATAAAATTTTTAACCGTTCAATATGATAATAAAGAAAAATGTTCAAAAGATTTCTTTAATGAAGTAAATAAAGATTTATCAATTTGTGTAAAAGAGAATGATAATTTAACGATTATTGCTATGCCAAATAGTTTAAATGTTGTTGAAGCAACAAAGAATTTAGTATTTTTTGGTTATAAAATTTGTTACCGCTTGGGTAATAGTGATGATGAATTTATTACAAAAGGAGTAAAAGTACACGATGTTAAAGAAGATATTAATTTTGATAAAGAGTATTTTGAAAAAGTAATTAAGATTAGTAATAAAAAAGAAATTAATAGTAATTTAGAAATAATTATTATTTCGTTTGCGGTTAGTTTTAATATATTTATTCCAGATAAAAATAAGTTTTACAAAAAAATAAAAAAACATGTAAAGGATGGGATATCTTCATACTTTTCAATCTCACCACCAGTTAGAAATATGTTTGAAGATGTGGAAAAAATTTATGTCTAGGTAAAACTAATTATGTTATATAACCCAAATAATGGTTACATAACAAAAAAATTTAACTAAATCTTAAACTAAAAGTTATGGGAGAACCCTTCAGACCAAGTTTTTTCCATTCTGTGTCTAAGATAGTTAAATCAAAATGGTTTATTACACTATCATATTTTCGAACTGGAATTGTTGGATAATCCTTTGAGGGAATGTTTGCAAGTAGGTTTGATGGCGATAGTTTAACAAGTTCTCCATATTTGGTTTTATTAATATATGAAGACTTATTATCAACTATACTACACATAAGTCTCAGTGGTTCCTTAATCTGAATATTTATGGGGTATAATTTACCTGGATTTATAACTTCGGGTATGCCCAAACCAATCGCCAACCCTCTCGAAAGTTTAATGATGGATTTCTTATTTGAATATAGATAGTCAACAGTATCAGTCTCAATTATTGTTATCTTTTCCCTATCAGTATCTATTAGAAAGAAAGATTGAATATCACGCAATGAATATGTACCGGGTTGTATTATTATTATAGGCTGATTCTCAAAATGAAACAATACCTGCTGTTCCTTGAAATTAATCAATCTTTTAGTTTTTATATTACAATCCAGGAGTTGTATCTCCCGAAGATTTTTCAGAGGAGGATCTAAATAAATTCTAGTTTCTGAATCATACATGGTAATGCTTAACATTTTTCCGCGTAGAGGTTAGGTCTTTAAAACATTAACGAAATAAAAACCAAGCTAACCCACCAACAAAAACCATAAATACTATCAGATTATCTTCATGTTCCGACTTAAGGGAGGGTTTATTTTCTGGCTTAATTATATCTGTTTGTGTTTCTTCTTTTGGTATTATAGGTTTTGGTTTTGTTTCGGGTTTATGAGGTAAAGAAACCTTTGAATATCCTAAATTATGGTTTATTCCAACGGTTTTTGTTTCAGTATTTAATGTATTATTTACCCCAAAATTCATATCCTCCGTAGCTTTAACCAACTTGTTATTATATCCAACCACGCTCTCTGTATTGACAATCATATTACTTGGCATCAACCAAACACCTGGAGCGATTGCCAAATCAAGCCGTAATTTGGTTTCCTGAACAGATTGTTGGTAATTTTGAATAGATTTAGAAATATCATTTTCTATAACGCTACTTTCAAATAAGGCTAAGAATTCTTGTTGTGTTTCAATAGCCCCACCTCCATTACCATAAATTGAGTTTCTAGTATTAACTTGTGCCCCCAATATGCAGTAAACAAAAGCTTCGGCGGATCGATTTAATCTACCAAGTCCAGCTTTAGTTAGCCCCCGGCCGCTTGTTGGAATAAACCAAGCATATCGGAAATCCCCAAAGTCGTCGTTACGGATAAATGATATTAAATTTCCATCTTGTTTCTTACCACCGTCATCAGCAAATTTACCGCCTTCACCGGGCCATTGATTTGCTTCATGATCATAATTTCTTACAATGTGTACATTTTGATATCCCCCACCTCTTCCATGATATCCTGCGCCGTAATCAAGGAATATATCACCCAACCCGTTGTTTCTTCCACCTTTCCATCTAAAGTCAGACAAAGCACTAATCCCAAATTCTGCGCACAATCGTTGATATGCGACTTTACTATATGGATTATTATTTATTACAAAAGGCTGTTCATCAGGTAAAGGTATTTTCATTTCATACAATATTCTTCTTATTGTGAAATACACATGAAACTTAATGAAACTACTCACTACTTTGGGATAATTTAGATTTTCAAAGGGACTTATACCGCATCCAGATGTTGCACACCATACCGCAAAGTTAAGTTGCTGAGGCCAATAATTCATATCAGGTGCATTCAACCATTTTCTACTTTGTTTTCCAAATTTGAATGTTACAACTTGAGATGTAAATATGTTTCTCATCTTTGCGGCAAATTTTTTCGTATTTGAAACGTAAATATCCAGTAAGGTTAGCATTTTTGTTAAATCAGTTGTAAAGTCATCAAAATTAACAGCTGGTATTGGATAAGATTGATTGGTTATTGATAAACTTTTTGGGAAAGATGAAACCACTTTCGGTAAACTTAACCCCAAATCTTCCTGCAACATTATTTTTAAATTAGTAGAAAGATCATCAATCCAGGTTTTTCCAGTAGGATCATCATTTGACATAACTGTTGTCCCATTAACTTTCCATTTAATGTATCCGCCATATGAATCATTCACAAATGTAAATTTATCAAGATTGGCGTTTGGGTATCTGTTTTTAAAATCGTCTAATATCATCTTATTCTTTTGTGTTTCAGATAATCCGATCTTTAGATTGATTAAGAATAAGATGTAAAGTATTAATATTCGCCCGATTCACTAGTATTTCTAATACCACAAGGAGAAAAAGAACATTTAAGCAGACTTAAACTGAAATTAATCTTGGCTTAAACTTATGTTTACTACATTTAATTAGAGGTTTAAGAACTTAAAAATATGTTTAATTTCACCTTAAACCCGCCTTAAACACCCTTAAGGCTAAAGCTTAATGTATGTTTAAGTGAGCATTAAATACAACCAAAATATCTTCTGACGTTTACGTTATGTTTAATTAGAAACTTAAACACATTCTAAATGTGTGTAAAAGTCATGTTTTAGGGTAATTAAATGATCATAATTATATTGTAATTTTAAAATCTTCACCTTTATCCTTTCGGCCATATTCATTTCATAAGCATCTTTTAATTCCCCCACCAAATTTATTCCTTCATAGACACTGGTGTTTTTTATTTGGTCGTTACATGTACAGTGTATATTTCATTTGCTGTTGTCTTAGTTGTTGTTGCTTTGCAGCAAACCCACCCAACACTTGCAGTACACTTGTTTGATTATATTAAAAATACCTTTTATTAAGAAAAACATTTTTTTTATTCAATTAAGTAAGACCTACATGTCATAAATCTTTACATATGAAAAATGTTTCACAATGTTGTGACTAAAAATATCTAAAAGTACACTGCTTTTTTGGTAGCATTTTTTACAGTAGAGCCAATTGTCTGCTGTGTGAAAAAAAGGTCTCATTTAAAGTAGCATGAGATCCATTGGCCTAAGAATAAACAGTATCAATCTGTCTAACAGCCCAAGCTGGACCTTCAGGTGCTGGTCTTGTTGACACACCATGCACCTCTCTGGCCTTGGACATGGCTCTAGCATGCAATGACAGGCTGTCATGGTATGCGCGATCCAACTTTTGTTTCAAGTTTTTTAGGCTTGACCTTTCCCATGGCAACCTTTTTTTATGGTATCTTGCAAGTTTTCTCTGCTTTTCTCCTGTAATGGGGTCCTCTATCTCATCATAATCTGACTCCTCACTGCTCATGTAGTCAATAAACAGGACCTCACTAGCACACTGCCGTTGTGTTGCTGTCATGCTTGATTGAACCAACTCAAATGCACGATTCCGTCTTTCCAGTTTCTAACAGAGAATGATATTAAATCAATTGAGAATAAATAAAGGAAGCTGCAAGTTAAGTCATAAGAAGAAGTACAAGAGGAAATGATGATTGCTACATTGAAAAAAACAATAATTGCTCAAAGCAAAGAAAAAAAAGCCTGATTCACTCTAGGTGCTTAATCCAAGGTTCAATTAATACTCCTTCAATTGTATGAGTTTGTGATTCATTTTTACCCAACCCCCTGACTCTAAAAGTTATAAGGAGCTTTTTGATAAGATAGAAAATTTATGGCAATGCAGCTGACATTAATATCATATCATCATTAAGCATCATATCATAAACATCATTACAATTATCAACACTTTAATACTGAATTAACCTACAAAATTCTCCAAACCAACAAATGTGTAAATATACCAAGGATAATTATTTACTTGTCAAACATTGAGAGTCCAAGGGTAAGAATAACCTGTTTGCTATATTGCATATTTTTTTGTGATAATTTCTGAAAGCAGGGTTGAAAATTTAAATAATAAGAACTTTAAGAAGTCCGAATTCTCCAACTTTTCTTAATCTTTATAATATAAAAGCTAGTCAAAAAAATTCATATCTACGGTACCATAAGCGTCTAAATATCAAAACATAAATCCAAATATTAGAATTTTGTCTGTGTGCCAGTTGTATCATCTTTGTTAATTTTTCCTGTAATACACATTTAAATTTGATCGGGGGCATGTGATCAACAATCGACCAATCACAGTGCTCATTTTGTTGAGTGAAAGTCTAGGTATATAACGATTAGTTTTGTTTTCCTCTGGGTCCTAAAGTTTCCCTCGACTTCATCTCAGGAAACATCAGGACTCTCATGAAACTTTCCCTCAGAACCATACATTACGTGCACACTGTTATAAGCATGGAAACAGGCAGGACATTTGAACATCCCAGTAGGATCAAAATGCAAATTGTTCAGACAAAGGAACTATCAGCCCTCAGCTCAATAGATACATTTTTATGGTTAAAACAATTTGACACACAAATTATAATTACTACAAAATGCAATAATCAATTAAATGAATATATTTCTAGACTCACAGTTAACAGCCGTCTGTTCTTTTTGCATTTTTCTTTGTGTTCTTTATTTTTGCCTGTCCTGATCCTCAAGTCCCTTTCCCGTATTGTAGTGAAATAGCGACAAAACTGGGCTGTTGAAAAATTATCAATTAACAATTATATCAAATAAATCGTGCTCCCTAGGATTTATATAAAATGGAATCCTACAGTTTTAAAACACTTTGGGTTTTGATTCAACAAAGACATTTGCACCACACAATATTATCTCTCAATAAGCTTTGAACAGAATAAAATAATGTACAAACCTTCCATTTGTAATTCAGTCCAAGGACAGTTTTCGCCACCATGTTCTTTCCTCAAAATTTCTTTAATTTGGGTAAAAACAATCTGGTTTCCCTCAGACGATGGACTTAAAAGAAAAAACAGCATATTTAAAATTATTTAACAAAACTTAAGGTCATGCAATACAATCATCACAGACTGTGCTTTAAGTGGAGCACATAACATTAACTCTCTGGAATATAGGTTCCCATGGAAATTTCCATAAGCAGCCGGTTCTACAAATGCCTACCCAACAAAAACTCAAAACAACCTATACGCTTGTGCATGGACAAATTCTAATAAACCTATAGTGGACACCACCAGCTAGGACCACTAATTTAAGTAGCCAGCTCCAGCATCAGCATGTTTCTCATTTGCTGTAGTAGTAGAGCTCCCAGACCAGTTATAAGTACTAGTGTTGTTTAGACAATTTATCGCTGAATACCGAGCACCTTAAAATACATGCCCACCACCGCACTCTTGAGTCAAATTATTTGGAAATAAGGAAATGTCCTCAGTATCCACACAAATACGAACATCATCTTTATTTGGCTTAGGGGCAAATACTGCTGGACTGACCCATGTTGTTGGACCTGAAACGTTTTCGATGATGTCAAGATCAAGAAGCTCATTGATTTTCCTCTTGACTTTCTCTTTCAAGGGGTACGGAATTCTCCTTGGTTTCTGTGCTACTGGTCTTACCTCTGGATCAATATGTAGCTTAAGTTGGAAGCCTGACAATTTGCCAACTCCAGAAAACACCTTTGGGAAACGATCTACTATACCATCAATGTCACTGCCCACAGAGTAAACTTTTGCCACATCCCCCAGTTCTGGCCCAACTTGCAACACTTGTAGTCGCTTAGCTGCGGGACTGCCAAGTAAACACCGTCCTTCTCCTTGTGTCACAAGGATAGTCTCCCTAGTTTTCCTTCCATAACACTCAATACTTGCATCAAATTTACCCACAACCGGTAAATATCCATTCCCATACACTCGTAAATTCCTTTCTTCGGGTTGCAGTTTTGCTTTAAGGCCATCCCTCACAAGGTTGTTAAACTGCCTCTCACCAAGTACGGTAGACTGGGCACCCGAGTCAACAAGCATACTTGCGGTAGTATTATTGATCTTCACTATCACCACATTATCCTCACAGGCTCTCTCTCCATTGAATTTGATAGGAAATGCGAAAGGCTCGTCTCCACTGTCACAGTCTACTTGATTAACTTGTCTATTCCCGAATTTAGGATGGCATTTAACATCACTAGAACGTCCCTGTTTGCCTCCACGTACTATCCTATCTCTCCCTCTACCACTCTCTCTACCACCCTTTTTGCTCAAAGCCTCACCCTTACAACAAGCGGCCCAGTGCCCTTTATCACCACACTTCGCACACGTCTTACCCCGAGCTGGACATACCTTGTCACGAGCAAAATGTCCCAATTTACCGCATGCATAACACTTGTGGATTCCAAAACCACTTGATGACTTCCTGCTTTTACGGTCCTTCACCATGTTCACGTTACTATGTGCTCCCTCTCCTTCGGCAATAGTGCTCACTTGACGTCGTGCCGTTTCCCATGCTCGCGCCTTATCTACCGCTTCTGCAAGCTGTATATTTGGCTCCTCAAACAGCTTTGTTCGTAATTCCAGAGAAGAAACTTTCTCCAACAACTGATCTCTGACGGCGAATTCAAGTTCCGCGGGTTCATAACCACAATGTCTTGCTTGTTTGCGAAGTCGAAGCACGAATGAGTCGACATCTTCTCCCGGTTCTTGGCGTAGCTGGCGAAGAACATGTCTTTCGTATGCAGCATTTTCCTGCACTTGAAAATAGGCGTTCAGCGTGCGAACGGCTTGTTGATAAACATCATCCTCTTGGCCTTCGGGAGGAGGAACGATTGCCAAATTCTCGAAGATGTCCTGCACTCCGGAGCCAGCTCGATAAAGTAACTCGCTTTTCTTTCTCGCGGCGTTTTCAAGATTTGCTTTCCCTTCTGCAAAATACGTATATCCTCGCAGCCAAACACGCCATCGCTCGCTCAATTCCGATTTCGAGCCCGTAATATCCATCGGTTGAATACCATTCGACGCCATACCGCTAGAAAGGATTATCCTCGCAATCCTCGTCGCCAATGTAATGTCTTGGCACAAGACAGGTTGCCGATGTAGGCAGATTCAAGATAAGAAAACACACACACGTTTCTAAGCCGCCATGATCCTTTTTCTTACCTACCCACAATGCCTTAGGGTTGGGCTTGCACAGGCAGCCCAGTTACAATCACTACAATGACTGGACAGTATTTGAGTTCTGAAGGCACCAGTATTTTCTTAACAGTACTGTGGCACTACGGATTGCATACAAACTTAGGTTTAACCAGCTGAAATAAATTGGTACATAGGAAAGTGCATATACAAATGACTACTTTTGATTGACAGTTCACACCACTTTTGCAAATTGTCATATGCTACTTGTTAGATCAGGTGTTAATGTTGATGCAAATGTTGTGTAAGTGTAAAAATATCGTTCTGTTCCATCTTACATTGTCTTTCGATTTGGAGATTGACACATTTGTACATTGTGGTTACTTGACAACATATATACACTGTATCAAAATTTTGATGCATAAGCTAATAAGGGTACATGACTGTGGACATGGAAACTACATATACGGATAAAATTAAAGTTTCTTAATACACTTGTCTTAGTGTGATTAGTGAAATATGGTCATTTTTCTTCTTGATGATATTTTTTTAAAATTATATTACTTTTTTATTGAACTGAGTTCAAAATGTCAAGACATTTTTACGTTGCTTTCATGTTTTGGTGTTCTGATTCTGTTATGGAGAAAAGAGACAATTTGAAGATACTTGAGCAATGAAGTGCACAGTGATGTTACACACTGGACAATTATAATTCTTACTATTCCTGTTATATATCAATAAATAGTCATTTATGTGAACCAAAACACAACCATTAATTTAGAGAATGTTTAATCTCCATTTAAGGAACTTAAATGGCTTCAGGTGTATAATGTATGTTTCAGGGGCACTTAAACCCCACTATGACAATAGCATTGATTTAAGTGATGTTTTAAACAATTAAACTAGACTTAAATGTAGACCCAAGTTCTAGGGTTGTTTAATGCAACTTAAATGTGATTAAAATGTGGCTTTTGGTCTAGTGTACCTGCAAAGCAATTACAACCAACATCAGTTCTCTCGTATGAAATTTTTAATGTTCTTTCCCTCCGGTTAATTCTTTTAATAGATCTTCGCGAACTTCTCTTCTTATCTGATTCATATTTAAGTTTTTTTCTGTATCTTTCCTAAATTTTTGTCGGATTTCTTGTTTTAGTTTTTCAAACTTGTCCACCTCTGATAAAATTAGAGAAAATTCTTGGTCTGATATAGCGTTATCTTTCAGTGCTTTTGAAACCAAGTCGTGAATGGTATTTACTTTTGCTTTTGCTAGAGAAACTGTCTGTTCATGTTTACTAACTTTATGTGAAAGTCTTTTAGAAGCAGCACCAAACCCAACCGATATTGCTCCACAAATACCACCCACCGCACCTAATGGGACACCAACAACAGCACCAAAACCAGTAAGAGAGGTGCCCAACCCGCTTGCAGATAAAATAACTGAAAACACCCCACTACAAACACTTATTTTTGTAAATATACCTCTTGCTCTATTGTATTTTTTCCTTACATCCTCATAATGTTTAATTTCCTTTTCAAGATTTTGTAGAACTTCGCATGATTTTTGTAGTCTGAAATTATTTGGATCACCATTCACCGACTGAAAGGAGGAACTAGGTAATCGTGGATAAATAGAGCTTTGCTCAGGACCGGCCACGCCGTAAATTCTATTGTAGTCATCCATATTGTATTTTACTGATCAATATGATACCTTTAGACCCCTTTAGGGCCGCGGAGCAATTTGTTACCGTCTCTTCTTTTTAAACCGTTCCACAAAATATAGAACCACAGCCATTATCAAAAGCCAAGCATTCTTACCTAAAAATCCAATAACCTGACCCGCCGTTTTGAATAGAAAGCTGACTATTGCTCCCACCATTCCTGGTAATATTTCACCTAGTTTTTTACCAATAGCTTTCAACCCATTACCAACACCTTTTCCTAATGTGGATAAGCCTCTAGAAAGATTAGAAACTATAACACCAATAACCACACCTACAGCACTTACAACTGCAAATACTGTAAAACCATACTTTTTGAATATAGCCTTAACACGTTCTCGTAATGGAAGATTTCTAAGTATTTCTTCATTTTGTCTCTCAATATCAGCTATTTGTTCTTGGTTGTAAATAATACTTTTTCTTGATAGTTCTCTAAATTTATCAACTTCATCTTTTAATATTTCATTACTACGTTCTAACATTGGTAAATTTGATAATCCTCTTTTATTTTTTTCAAGTTCATC
Organism: Ricordea florida; assembly: GCA_949710005.1. Taxonomy (NCBI): domain Eukaryota; kingdom Metazoa; phylum Cnidaria; class Anthozoa; order Corallimorpharia; family Ricordeidae; genus Ricordea; species Ricordea florida. Next base: position 21,783,216 of record OX453285.1, read on the forward strand.
TTTGTATCGATTTAATTCACTTTTAAGTTCTACAACCTCTTTTTTTGCAAAAGTTTTCTGTTTAACAGCTGCATCTAAATAACTTTCACTTTCTGCTATTTTGGTTTGTTGTTTTTCAATAATAGATTTCAACTCTTCTTTTTCAATTGCGACATTTTTTTTATCATTTTCATATATTTCCAAAACTGTTCTTAAACCCTCTAATGCATTATTTAAATCCTTAATTTCTTCATTTTTTATATTCAATTGTGATAAAATATCATCATTAGCTTCAACAATTTCTTCTGCTTTTTTACCTAGAGCGTTTATTATAGTGGCAGGGAGTTTTTTATTAATATCTCCATTCGCACTGAATAATTCATGCCACGTTACCTTTACTCCTAATTTTCTAGGAATTGCGACTTCAATTTTACCCCACTCGCTATATTTGAAAAGAAAACTAGGTTTAGCAACTGGGAATTTTTTTAAAATATCCTTCCAAGCGTCATTTTTGTTTCTTTCCATCTTCTCCATCTCAATCTCTATCTCTTTACTTGCTTTGGTTTTAGGTCTAGCACCCTCTTTTCCATAATTTCTTTCTCCCACTTTTGAATTTTTACCTGGAATATTTTTTCTAGTAGCCGGTATAGGTCTTTCTATTTTATCATCTCTGGTTGTAGATGTTAATCGAACTGGTATTTTTGATGGTTTTCTACCAAGTAGTGGATTATCTTCATCATAATCAACAGGATCTTCTTCTTCCCCCAATCCAATGGGATCATCGCCTGGTACTTCTGGTAATGTTGTCATGATTTTTTACTCGTCAGTAAGAAATCTTTAGATTTAAAGTTATTTTGAAATTATAAAATACTACAGATTCATATACTGGAAGCCTTATAATAATTTACTAGCTGCATACCCTAACATCAACATCCCTCCCCCCACATATGCCATTTCACCCGTTTTTTGATTATCGCTTGGTCTGTAATAATCCGCAAATTTTGGTTCGTGTGTCTCACTGTACACTTCTAAAGATTCATTTGTTTTTGAAAGATTTTTTGAAGCTTGATATTTTTCATCTTTTTTCTTCATTTCCCAATCGATTAATTTCTGTCTTTTTTCCTGATATTCTGAATAATCTTTTTGATATTTTTCTAGTGCTTTATCGTGTCGTATTTTCTCTGTATCGGAGGCTCCACCGCCACCAGATAGATATTTTGCAAGATATGATCCGCCAACAAATGCAGTTGCATTTAATACAGCTCCTCCCAACATCATTGCTATTGTTGCCATAATTATTTTGGTAAAATATTTTGATCCTCTAAATATGTTTTTAGGTACATACTACCCGACAATACAACGACCCACTTGGCATAATTTGTAACACTAGAGGACGGGTCATTCATAAATGATTCTTTCATCATCTTTTTAGCTACATAACCAACTCCAGCTGCTAATCCGATAAGTACTGCTGAATCAGTAACGGTTTTCACAAGTTTGTTTTCGTTTGACATAATTTTTTTTACTACACCAGTGAGAAGCCTTTAAATCAGCTTTATGTAGTAATTATATCATTCCCATTTTTGGCGGTTGGGTAGTAATATTTGATTGTGGAATTTTCGGTAAATCAGGTATTCTATTTTTATTATCCTCCTTTTCGGTTTTGCCGGTCTTTATACTTTGTCGGTATCTCATAAAAATATCAAATGTTGTAAACCCTATTCCAACAATAGATAATACAGTAGTAAAAGATAGCTCCGGAAGCCAAGCTTTTCCTTTTTCTTCTACATTTTTAATATCCTCTTCTGCTCCTCCCTTCATTTGCTTCGCGGCCCGTAGGGTCTCCCTAGCCAATGCTTCTTTCGCTTTTTTGTTATATTCTGCCAATTTTTTACCAGCTGCAACCTTTTTAGGGTCTTTTTCTTTCTTTTTAGGTTCTTTATCTTTAACAACCGGATCCGCTGTAATTTGCTCAACAACTTCTTCAGACATAATTTTTACATAGCATTAAGAAATCTTTAAATCGCTTAGTTGTGCTCGACAACTTGTTCAGTTGTGTTATCATTCTCTGTATTTGTTCTTGAAACTTCTTTTTTTTCTGCTAGAAGAGTAGGCCCAGCTTCGCTCGATTCGCTGATTTTACCTATTTTAACATGTTTAGCAACCTGGAATAACCCGCTAGCAAGTGCTGCCAATCTTCCTGATTTCAATGCTAAGAGCCCTACAATGTTTGCCAGTTCGCGATTAACCAAATCATCATTCTTCAAATCCACACAAAGAGCTTCTATATCATCCACAGGAACCATGTAAGAAATAACTCTAGAAATTAATTGAAGGGAGGAATCTACTAATCCGCCATTAATTTTCTTACCCAATACTGCTTGATATCTATTAAAATATTTTTCAATGTCTTTTACAGATAATTTTTTTATATCACCAAGACTCATATCAACCCCTAAATATTCCTTTGTAGTTCCAAGAGCTGCTAGGATGGCTAGTGATTCTTGTTTTATTTCAAGTTCATGCTCCTCTCTTCGTTCGGTATAATTATAATTTTTTACCTCATCTTTTTCATCACTAATATAATCTTCAACTTCCGCCATATTTTAATTTTCTTACCTAGTGTTAGGCCTTTAAACCCGTTAGGCCCCCGTTGGAATTTCCAAATAACATTGAAATGGAAATCTTAAACACAAACATAGTCTAGAATATTTTTCTTTTTTTAATAGTTGAACAAACTTTTTACTGGTTTCAGGGTCTAAATCACCCCCATAATCTTCAAAAAACATCTTCATACCTTTCTGCGATGGATTATGAAATGAGACCACACAAGCCACATTTTCCCGGAATGGTTTTGCTATCGATGTTAATTGTTGAGTGAGAACCCAAACTGATAATCCATGATGCCTTCCGGAAAATGCTAAATCTATAAACTTGTTTGATCTTTTTTTCAGGTCATTAGAAACAGCGCAATCATCTAAAATTATTAGTGTATTTGTTCCGGAGAATAAAGTTTGACAATCAGTTAATAACTCATTAATCTCATCAACGTTACTGGCATCTGGTGATAATACAAAGAAACGTTTATCTCCTCTAGCAAAACCATGATATGTTTTATTTTTAGCATAGGTTGGGCAAATTAAAACAATGAATTCAAACAATTTTCGGAATGGTCCGCGTAGTTGATCAATGATGTACTTTGTTTTTCCGCAATTTGTTGGTCCGGTTATGATACAATGAAAAGGAATTTTATCTCGTAATTCTTCCATTTTTAAGTTAGTACATGATTGATCTTAAGTTTGAATTCATAACCTCCATTAATGCATCAGCCACAACAAACATGTAACAATTAATAATACCAGAACCAATAGCTATTCTTCTAATTTCTATTTTTATACCGTCTTGTGCGTTGTTTAATGCCAGACCTCCTCCATGAATTGAATTATCTGGGTGAGTTCTCAAATCTATCCATAGAGCAAACCTATTATTATAAAAATTCTTTTCTTTCATGTCATTTCTCCCAAAACGTTTCTTTACCGACTCCCAAAGATCTGACGTAACCATTCCCTTTGAGTATAAACGATTTGGAACACCATTAACATCAACATTGATTGAGGTGATACCTGGATTGAAAAAATTCTCAGAATTTCGTGTTCCTCCGGCGTATGGTAATATAAACAAACATAATATACCCGTAATTGACCTTCTAGGTAGATTAATATGCTGGTTTATAACGGTGTCTGTGGGTCTTGATATGGTGAAAGTTTTGTGTAGAGTGACGTTTTCATAAAAGAATCCCTTACCAACCTGATAAGCTGCTTGTGCCTCGCGAGCTAAGTATTCGCTTGATATACAAGAATATTCCAACTCAAGGTTTGTGATTTTATAATTTGGAGTCTTTGTTGTATCAGAGTAAACAACAATATCTTGAACTGAAGCTAGTGTAATCTCAAATATTAGTTGATGATCTAGAGCCTTTGGGTAGAAAACCCCATGATTGTTTAGAATAGGATGGTTTAGTTGGATTTGGTATTTGGTGTTATGTACTACTGCAAGTGCTACTTCTTTTGCATCTGTGTCTACTTTATCACCCGCATTTGACCGTAGTTTCCTCATGTTTAAAGAAGAAATACCTTGCTTTAATCTATCATCTCTTTCTTCATCCGTTAAGAATAGATCGTGGTATGTTTGAAATAGATCGTATCTTTGTGTGTCCTGTAGTGTTTCACCCCCAAAAAGAACCCTTAGTCTGGAAACAAGGTTACTACCCACATTATTCACAAGGGTGTTATTTTCATGCCCCTCAACATTCAAGTTAAATACCAGAGATACGCTTCCGGGAACAATAACTAAATTCTCGGTAAGTTTTGGGATATTTATGTATAGTGTTTCTCCAGGATTGGCTGATGAAGGATTTAGTGTAATTCTGTTTAGTATTGATTCCTCTTTCAAACCCAGTGGTACTCTAGGAGTCCTGTTTGGGTTAATTTTTTCAGATACGGCTGTCATATTAATTTATAAGATACTTTGGTTAATCTTTAAATGAGTAGCGAAAAAATATCATCAAATCAGGCGAAGGTCTTCGAGCGTATATATTATTCAACTGAAGGATATTGGAAAGGATATTCTGCAATTTCTAAATTAGCTGAAAAGGTGAAAGTAAGTGAAAATGAAGCAAAACAATGGTTAGAGAAACAAGCAATATGGCAAATATATCTTCCATCTCCAAAATATATACCTAGACCGCACTGGGTGGTAGATAAACCTAATCATATTCACCAAGCAGATTTATTATTTTTACCGCATGATAGAGTTGGAAGAAAAACATATAAATATGCATTAGTTGTTGTTGATGTGGCAAGTAGATACAAAGATGCTGAAGCATTAACCTCAAAAGAAAGTCGAGAGATATCCAAAGCTTTTACAAAAATATATTCTAGAAGATTGAAATATCCTAAAACATTAATGGTTGATCCTGGAAAGGAATTTATGGGCGAGGTTTCAAAACTTATGAATTACCATAATGTTAAAATACAAAGAAGTGAAGCTGGAAATCATAGGGCGCAAGCATTTGTAGAAAGAGCAAATAGGACATTAAGTGAAAAATTATTTAGTCATCAATATGCGCAAGAAATGATAAGCGATGATCGATCCGCCCGATCAAGAGTATGGGTGAAAAGATTACCTGATATTCTAAAAACTTTGAACAATACACCAACTAGAATAACCGGTAAAGAGCCCTATGAGGCTATAAAACAGAAAGAGGTTGATATCAAACCTAAAAGTTATAAGCGGGTTGTGGGTCTTGATGAGGTTAGACTACCAATTGAGGTTAGTGTTAGATATTTATTATCTCCGGGTGAGCTTGAGGGTGGTGAAAAAAGACGAGCCACAGATCCTATTTGGAGCATAAAAGTTTATTATATTTCCGGAAGTAAGGTTTCTCCTAATCAACCAGTTTTATATTTTTTACAAGACGGGCCAAGACGAGGTTTTGTAAGGGAGGAGCTTCAAGTTGTACCTTATGATACTGAGTTACCGCCAGATTCTGTTTTGAAAATGATTTAATAAAGGGGGTATGTGTGAATTCCATCCTCATCAACCCTTCTTTTATCATAATATCCATTCAATCCTTTTTTAATTTGGGTATATGTCACAATTTGGTTGTCATTGACTCTAAATCCTGTGTTTTGTGCCATATCAATTGACCCTTTCAAAGCCGACATGTATCTATCCCAGGTCATTTCGTTTTGCCTATGAATTGTACCTTTACAACTATACTTTACCTTTCCATTCTCATCCTCCGCGTAATAACATTTTGATGAAAGTGCAATCATTCTAATACCATCAAACTCCAACTTGAACAGTCCTGGGGTCTTGTCGTGATATTTCGAGGTTGATAGGAATTTTTCTTTTCCGCTTTGCGGGTAGGGGTTTCCCCGTTTTCCTCCATTAAAATATTCTTCTCTCATTTCAGGTTTTATAATATTATCAAAGTTTTTATCCGAAATTGCCATGTACATAGAATCAGTATCCATTTGTATCAATTCAAAATCCTTTCTATCTACATATTTATCAACAAAATCGTAATAAAATTCCAACATCCGAAGTTTGGCTAGCTGATACACCGCGATACCACATTGATAAGGCCTGTCTATTTTTATTTGCCGTTTTCTTTTTACTATTTCATATGTTTCATTTATTTCTGTAAGATCTTCAAAAAATGGGGACCTTAATGCTTTATCAACCTCACTTTCATCCTGGGTATACCTTGTATTCTTGTGTTTTTCCTTATCTTCTATCATTTTCCCGTAGAATGCATTTCCTTTTAGTTTGTAAGTGTCACCCAATTCTTTACAACCTTTATACTTTGGTTTTAGTTTTTCAATCAATACTTTAATGTCTTTGTTCTCTTCAATAATTTTTAATATATCAGGGAATTGGTTTAATTCATTAGTAAGGTTTACGACATCATCTATTTTGTTTTCATCAAAAGCCTTACTTAATTTTTCCAGCATAACCTCTATATCTCCATCTCTTCTAGCTTTAGCTACTTCTTCGGGAAACCATCCAAAAGGTCTTCCAGGTTCATACTTCAAAATATTATGAATAGCTGTAACCTTCAAACCATGCTCAAGAAGCCATTTTATTATAGGTGTATATAACAATATCTTTTTTGTCTTGGTAACCCCCAGTAATTTTTTATTATCTTTTAGGTGTTTTCTACCTGTAGCTTTTTGGTATTCTTTCATGTTTTCAGGTACCAAATCTTCTGGAACGCTATCTACAACAAATAGAGGTGAAAACTCTTCAAACTTTTCTTTTAAGTGTTCAGGCGTGTGGATATCAACTTGGCAAAAACCGAAAAGATTACCATCAAGAATATCTTTGCAAATTTTCGTAACAGTTTCTGTATCTGATGGGTTTTTTACCTCAATACATTCTTCTTTACCACATGGCATTTCTTGCCCCGCAGCGAAAAGATATAAGGCATTTGCATCATAACCAACAATTCTTACACAATTTTTTGAAAATTTATATTTATGAGGGCGAATCTTTGTTTTTTCCGCCTCTGCATATCTCATAAATATTATACTAGGCCCCCCAACCATACCAGTTTTCAATAGTTTATAAATCTTGTTTTTATCGCATGTTTTACAATCTTTCATTTTCTGGTGGCATTTTTTGCAAAACTCGTTATTACAATTTTTATTGCATCTATGAATGCAGTATTGGCCTGGGGCATATAACTCAGGATCACCTTTCTTTTTCATTTTTTGATATTTATTTAGAACATACCGCATTGAGACGCCTGGGATTGATACAGCATCTTTTAATATATCGATTTTGTCTGGATAATATTGTGCTCGTGTTTTTTCCAAAGCTTCTTTGAAAGGGATAACATCGTGAAGATTATACTCTTTCAACCAGTCCATCATTGTAACACAGCCTCTCTTTTCGAATTCAATCAAATATTCTTCATATTCTTTTACTGTAATATTTTCTTGTTTCAAACTTGAGTAAAAGTCTTCATGTTTTACTGGGCCAACGTGAGAAAGCTTATCATAACTATCCAACCATTCATAGGGAAATACAAGTTTTTTAGCTTCACAATTGTTTGCTTTACACCACTTATCAAAAGAAAGTCCTGGCGCCAAGTAGGACATCACATCCAAGAATTTGAAATGGGGGGTTGTCAAAAACATATATTTATTCGCGTTTCTTGCGACAAAAATATCCTTTGTTTTATCAGTCATGTTTTTTACAAAATATCTTTTAATCATATTGATATCATACTTTCCACTATTGAACCCCAAAACAGGAACTTGATTACACCATCTTTCATACTCTTCTAAAACTTTCTTTGGGATAGAATCTTGGTCAGGTAATGGATATTCTTTTTTAACCTTTTCAACAATCTTTTTTCTTCTTTTTTCTAAATTTTCAACAAATTCTTTTACAAGATCATCGGGGTTTGAATTAATAATACATGTTGGTTCTTTTTCAAGAGTGTCATGTATTGCAACGCTAACCGGTATATGTGTTTGGTTAAAAGATAAATCATCAGTAATATGTTGAAATTCTTTTTGTAATATTGCCTCAAAATCATAATTAATAAAATCTGGGTACGGTATAAATTTCTTCTCAAACCATATATCACCCAATTTAGGTTTTTCACACTCCCAAACCGATACAACACGATACCCCAAATCTTTAATAATCTTTTCTCTTTGTTTTGTTTCATTATATTTAGTTTCATCTTCGTTTGAACAGGTACAGCCGTGCCATTTACACCCATAAAACTCAAAAACAGTATTGGTCTCGGGTTCGTATCCATCCACCAAAAAAATCTCATTTCCGCTTTCATCTTTAACACACCTTTCACCACCATGACCGCATAAAGCATGATGAATATGTTTTCCTATAATCTTTGATTGTTCATCTATCCATCTACAAGCTTTATAGCTAAATTGTGTATTACCACCATAAAACACCTTTTCAGAGTTGTTCATAATATATTTTATCTTTTCTCCTGTGCATAATATTTTTGTCTGCCCTCCTTTACAGCTGTTATTTTTTACATGGTCTCCAAGATAATCATGCCGGTTAAATATTTGTTTGCATCCTGAACATTCCCATTTTTTGGATAGCATCTCTATATCCTTTATGAAAAAACAGTGGCCCTCATAAAGCCCCATATCTAAACCAGGCAAATTATCTTTGAATTGGCCTTTACCAAAAACAAGTTTCCAAATTTCATAGTTTTCTTTTTCTTTTTGTTCGTAAACCCTAATGTTAATAGAAAACATTTTTGCAATTTTCTCAAAATCAACAAGTTTTGTCGATCTAACTTCTGAGGCTTTCAATTTTTTGTTATTATAAAAATCTCGGGCCAATGATAGTGATAGTTTTTCAATGTCTTTCTCGGGTCTTTCTTTACCATCAATAATGTTCAATTTAATAGCCAGGCACCGCCAAAAGCACATATTATCATCCTTACCATCTACAGCATAAAGACATTTTTTATTACGAAGACTGTCTGGTAATTTTCCACACCCAATTAGAGGCTCGTTACTGTGAATAACTTTTACTTTTACCTCTGTAAATTCAACTCTCCCTTCATGAGCACCCTTTTTATCAATGGTTTTTGATGCGGGCAAGTATGCTCTACTCCAAGCAATACCCTCCAAACTCAATCTTTGTCCCTCACACCTCTCAATATAATCTTTTATTTCTGAAAGCATGGTAAAAGACCCCTCACCCCTAAATGTGTGGGCGTAATCAATTATTTCCCCCTTTCCTCTATGAATCGAAGCGCTAAAACTGATAACAATTCTTGAGCGCATTTCTATTTGCGGTTCCAATTTATTATAAATAATTTCTGATAAATCATTATCTAGATCTCTCCTAATTTGAAAAATATTTTCATTTCTTTCGTTGATATTTTGAAGGATTTCTCCATTTTCAGGAAATATTCTAAGGGTTGTTGTTCTATTAGTTTTTTTGACTTTATTGGTAACCCCTTGATTTTTTAATTTACCCCCTTCCTTTTCATTATCCCTACCTATAATTGAATCTTCTTTTCTTTCAGGTTTTTTTGAAGAAGGTGGTGGTGGTTGTTGTTGTTTTGGCTCTTTAGGTCTAGCACCCTTTTTCTCATAATCTCTAGCCTCTTTTTTAGCTTGTTTTATTTGTTCCTCTTGTTGTTTTATTTGTTCATCTTTTCTTTCCAATTGTTCAAGATATTGATCTAATATTTGTTTATTTCTTTTTATTTGCTCGTTTCGTTTTAATTGTTCTTCATTTTTTTTTATTTGCTCGTCTTTTTGCTTTAATATTTTTTCCAATCTTTCTTTTTGTTCTTCTTGTTGTTTTATTTGTTCTAGTTCTTGTAATTTTTCTTTTTCTTGTTTTTGTGTTTTTTCTCCTTCTTTTTTAATTTCTTCAAGCCCTTCCGGTATTCTTCTTATATTTTTGATAAGTTCAGATTTACTCATTTCAGAGTAATTTTTAATTCCACGCCTTTTAGCAATCTCTTTCAAAATGTTAAGTTTTTTCAATTCTTCCTCGTCTTGTTCCATGTTTAATAAAAATTTTACAAATCTTTAAACCGCAAATTCTTCTTTTTCAAAATTAAAAAGTAAAGCCGTTTTTCAAATTTTTGTAAAAAGTTAAATAAAAAAAGTAAAGTCGAGTTTCAATAAAAAAAATTAAATTCGTTTTTTCAAATTTTTGTAAAAAGTTAAATAAAAAAAGTAAAGTCGAGTTTCAATAAAAAAAATTAAATTCGTTTTTTCAAATTTTTGTAAAAAGTTAAATAAAAAAAGTAAAGTCGTTCAATTTTTACTGTAATACACTACTATGACAAATTCATTTCTAGAAAGCTACCTAAGCCGAAAGAGTCACACTTTTGAGTTGGCTACAAAAACCAGGCTATTCCAAATTTTTGCTGCACTGAAGGTAAAAGTCCGCACACCCGACTCTTTTTTAACTTTCGGAAGTATAATATTGTGAGCCGAATTTCTTGTTCCCTTTGCATGAATTTCGCGGAAAAGCTTAAACTTGTCTTGTAAGTAAGTCGGACATTGTCAATTTAAAATTTTGAAGATCATCTTTGCCTTTGTATTGAGAGGCAAAGTAAGATTTTAGACTTCGCCCTTTACGAAATGTTTCATAATTTTTTTTTTAATTTTCTCACTGCCTATAGGTCGATAAATATGTAAATATGTGGCATTCTCCAACTAAGAAGTACAAGACAAATCAATCCAACCTCCCGTCCGTAAAAGGCCCAACTGAGCCACAGGATGCCCAAGGAATGCTGCGTTTGAGAAGAGTCCTGGATGTAAACTACATATGCTGTGAGGTGTCATGCATATGCTCTTACAAGAAGTAAATTGAATATCAAACACATAATAAAATGAAAATTGTTTATATAACCTTCTAATAAAAATTATTCGTTCTAACGCAGCGCAGGAAACTCGGTGCTACACATGGAAAAATTTCAACACCCTGCATGATAGACGGAGAACAGGTCCATCAATATCCCAAAAGAGTGCAGAAAGAAATTTGAAGACAGCTGGAATGTAAAATTCAATTTCTGCCTGTATTAAGCAGGTAATCAAATGTTTTCGAGCGCTATTTGGAATAAGTAAGCACAAGTAAATTTTTCAAAGACAACAAATTGCACTCACCAACGGGCTAGTCCATTTTTTTGTCTCTGTAAAATATAGATGTACTTACCTATTCCAAATTGCACTCAGAATAATCTGCCGACTTCCTATGCAAATCGTATGCCTGGTTGTAAAATCGCGCCGGAGCTAGCGCGCAGCGCGAAACCGATTTGAGATGGCAAAAATCATTCCAGAATAAAATTGCACGGGGGAAAGTTCAATCGCCAGTAAATTTTACACATCTTAGGACCCTCCAATTAAATCACCTAAATACAGTATTTTGTAAGTAACTAACAGTTGCCTAATTCGTTTTAGAAAAAAAAGGCAAAGTTTTATTTTGCAACTAAAGTTAAAGGACTTACGTCACGATGGCTTTCCGTTAATTTTCTAGCGATTTGATTGGTTAATTTAAACAAACCTTGAAATATGATTGGTTGTTTTGCTTTGGTAGTTCACTATCTTTGGCTGGAAAAAAGATCCGATTCAGTGCGAACAACGTTCGATTCGTCATTAATTAGCACTGCTCAGAGCCAATCAGGTTGCATGGATCACGAGTGGCTTAAAATTGGGTGTGATGAAGAGCGTAATTACACTCTAAAATGCTATGGCGCTCGTCCCCTTGGAGAACGGGGAGACGAGGAATGCGCGAGCATTTGCTGACGAGTGCATTATCGACGTCACTATCCATTATGACATAACATCACTATAACAACTGCAGTGTTTACATTTCTTCTCGGAAAGCGCGGAGATCGGATGCGTGTTTTTGAGAGCGACAATTAGTTTACACTTATTGCAGTTTTTGAAAGGCAATCGTTTGTTGAAGGTAAGCTCCTTGATAAAGATGTGGTCAAGGGTCACTTTGTCTTAAAATGGGAACAAAATCACTTGTTTGCAGCGAAAAAAAGACAATTTCCTTTGCGCGCGTTTTCGCGGGTTTTCCGTATTCAATTGCCTCCTTGTCGTATCACTTTTTGTGATCCACCAGTCAATTCGAGTCCCAGGGATCTAGTTGTTCATCGCGCAGTACGATTACAAGGATGCAAGCTTTATGTGTGAATGTTATGTCCTAAAGAAAACGTTTGGCGGGCGTTTTGGGAAACTCTAAGTTTTCCGTCATATCTACGCACGCTATAACCTATGTGCTGTGACTTCAAAACGAAGTGCGCAACTTCCACAGAACTAAGAGCGAGTTCCTTTGGTATGATCATGATATGGATTTGTGATCCAAGATCACTCAGATCATGGTGTAACAAAGGAACCTATGAATCCTTCTGAGAACTCCCTGTGAACAGTAACAACAAGTGAAGATGGCCCCTTTGTAGAAAGGGTTGTTCATAATTAATACCGTTGCTTTCCCGGGCATTAAATGTTTTCGGGGTCCAAAAACACACTCATTTGATTAATGCATTCTTCTTCTCATTTTAACTTTCAGAAAGGTGAAAGATGTGGGGTCCGTTCAGTGAAACATTCAGTCTCTTCCCGCCGCCGGCTACAAATAGTGGTAGGCAATTAATTTGTCTTTATATAGTTATTTAGTACAGAATAGAAACCAGAACTAAAATCCTATCAAAAGTAACTCATTAAGTCTTAATGGTCTTGCAACGTTCTATAAAGATCCACTGAGTAAATGCAATCTAATTGAAAGAGCAGGTCAATAGTGGGTTGACCTGCGTTGGCGCGCGGTTGGTTGAGCACAGCTGGTAGAGCGTCGCAATGGGTAAGTACTTGGTGTAGGCACTCACATAGTAAGGACACTAAAGTAAGCATGGGATGATTAAGAACACTGAAATACGGCTAAGGATGATTACGCCTAGAGTACAGCTGAGGTAAAGCTTGGCGACTATATTTATAACGCAGACCACTCTTTTAATGGGTGAACCTCTGAGAACCACAGCCAGCACCAAGTACTTACCTCGCGATGCTTTTTGTGAGTTCAAAGGCTTAGGTCCTATTCAAACCTGTTCCGGCTAAATCGCAATTGCTACTACTTGCGTAATATTGCGAGAACATTCTGGTTCCCAGAGGCCGCAATTCTTTTGACTGGCGTCAAGAATCGAATTTTTTTCCGTATGTACTTCATGTATCTCCTATCATACTTAATACATTATAACATATATTATAGATATTCTGATATTACAATACATGATAATATATTCTAAATCGGGAGCGCTTCTGTTCTAAATGTATTATACTAAAGGATTCGTAAAGTAGCTACGTTTTCTTCTCGATTTTTGACGCGGGATAAAAGAATCGCGGCCTCTGGGAACGAGAACACTGCGAGGAATAATATTCTCCTATGAACATCATTCTGATTCGATTTCCCAGATTCCAGCTACATTACTGCTCCTCCAGATGACGCCTGGAAAATTGAACTACCAGGGGGAGGGTTCGTACAAAGACCTGTGACCCCAATCACGGCTCCATCCACCAAAAACAAGGCTACCACTGAGGGGAGACACGATGGCTTCGCATCGCCCGAGGTACAGTTACTTTGCATAGCTTAACTAAATGGACTAAATCATCGTTGCAGTGAAGTTATGGAATATTGAAAAGGGTGTGAAAAATGCAATCATGAAAATTCAAATTCCTTTTCAGATTCACTTTTGGAAAGAGGGTTATAAATTCCCCTAAGCGCAAAATTATATCATTAGCTTTGATTGCGTTTATTCTACTTTTTATATTTCAACGATCAAGAGGAAACCAGAATTGAAGAATCGTACAAGACAATTTTTCTCGCTATGATTTTTTTTTATTCTGTTGTTACTGAGATTTTTTTGCAAGTATTTCCTCAAATTACTGCTATGTCCGCCTGCAAAGCCGTTTTAGTTGGTAAGTGACGCACAGACAGATTCCACGGTTTTCCCTCAATTTGCATAAATCTCTTTGCCTTTGAGTGTGCGTTCCTTTGGTATAATCCGGATCTGGAATTTTGATCCAAGATTAGGGACGGACCATTAGAAAAGTGAGGGGGGTGGGGGGGTGGGGTGGGGAATTTTCAGCTTGCACGAATTTTTTTTTTCGCTCACTGCTTGTGCAGGAATTTTTTTTTCAGGTGAACCCCTCTGCACGAATTTTTTTTACTACGTGTGAAAAAGTCACAATTGGACCTTCCTTCTGCATGAATTTTTTTTTACCTTCTTCTTTGCATGAATTTTTTTTCTTGGAGTTTTCCCTTGCATGAATCTTTTTTTGGTTTTCCCCCCCCCACCCCCCCATCACTTTTCTAATGGTCCGTCCCTTACAAGGATCATGTCGCATCAAAGGAACCGATGAATCTACCTAGTATTCATTAGTTTCTTTCTTCTAGGAGAAGCAATCTCTTATGAAGAAACTGGACAGAGTCCTCAAGGAGAAAGCAGATAAGGAAAAAAGAGCCCAGCAGTTGGCTGATCAAGGAAACTTGCTACAACAGCAACTTGACGAACTGAACGCGGCCGTGGATTTTCAAACCAAGCAGCTGGCGGAGTTCCGAAAGGCAATGAAAATTCACAGAGAAAGCATTCAAGCCAGATGTGCAAGCAGCAAAAAACAAATCCAGGACCTAAAAGACAAGTTTGAAAGACTGACAGCGAAGGACGAGACGTTGGCTGTGGATCGGGCACTAGCCGCCCAGAGCAAGGCCTTGGAGAAAGAAATTGAGAATGGAAGGGACAAGGAGCAGGAATTGAAGAAAAGGAAAGTTGAATTTGACAAGGCCAATGAATTGATGGCTATCAGATGCAAAACTGTGAAAATGGAAGACAAAGAACTCCTCAGAGAGATGCAAGCTCATTTGAAAAGACTTCAGCGTAATGGCCTTCTTACCATGGGGATGAGTGTGAGTTTGACTAGCCAGGGTGGGGAGGTGTAGGTGGGATTTAGCTCTCATAATAGCCCATTTCCGAGTTGCTACATGCCTCAGTTTCATAGCGAGTCCAGGTGCAAGACCATTCAAATGGAAATGAGTTTAATTTGCATAAGAATACTTTATCATTTCCATTTGAATGGTCTTGCACCTGGACTCGCTATGAAACTGAGGCATGTAGCAACTCGGAAATGGGCTATTGAGATCTTGTCTCCGAGAACAGGCCAGTTGCAAAAACGTTCCGCCTATCAAAAGCAAAGCAATGAACCAAGTCAAGGGTTTCTGCGGCATTCAATTTCGAGTCCCTGTTAGGCGTTTTAGGGATAAGGGATAACTGACAAAATAATTTTACGAATAACAAAAAATAGCTTTGACTTCTCAATTGTCACACGTTTGGTCACTTTTGCCGAAGATTTTCATCACCAGCGACCGGTAACGAACAGTAACGGGTTGCTTTACCCTTTAAAATTGCCACAAATTATATAGCTGCAACCGGAATATTATGGATAATCGATGATAGGGCCTCAATTTCCCGTTTGTCCGGTCTAACCTGTTAAACCGGTATTCTCTTAAACCTGGTTCTGGATAAACCAGTTATGGTTCTTTTGGATAGCCGGTATATACACGCAGACTTTTTGGCATCAAATATTGCAGTATCACAAAGCTGGGCTTTTGTTATCGGCCAAACCTATGCGACATGCGCTCAAAGGGAAGGGAGATTGGATGTGCACGAATCGCGAGGGCATAGCGTTAACACGAGAAATTTGCGCGCACTTCGTTTCGCCGCTCTTTTAGCGCCTGCCTCGTGGGCAACTTTCAACTGGCATACAATTGTCGGCTATGTGTAACCAAATGACAGCGCTCTACCTTACAACTGTAATTTGAATTAAAGCCGTTCCGTTGTTTTTCTTTGTTAGGATAAGAATGAAATAATTGTAGAGGTAGAGGTGCACCCACCACCTGCCAAATTTTCTGATGCAGTGAAGAGGATCAGTGCTGAACCAAAAGAAGTGTTTCTTTCTGACATCAAAGC
The DNA here is from genome assembly GCA_949710005.1 of Ricordea florida. Lineage (NCBI taxonomy): Eukaryota > Metazoa > Cnidaria > Anthozoa > Corallimorpharia > Ricordeidae > Ricordea > Ricordea florida. Next base: position 21,799,243 of record OX453285.1, read on the forward strand.
AGTCCAAGCGGAGGCCATTAAGATCGAAGTTCTTGATGATCAGGGAGCCATACAGAAAGTGCACAGCAAGGTAGGTGTATTTTCCAGGCTTTACGCATACAGTCTTCACTATTTCTCAACCCATTCACTTTGGCGTAATATATCAAACAGGAGATACAGTGTTTCATCACATATTAAACACGAGATACAGTGTTTCATCACATATCAAACACGAGATACAGTGTTTCATCACATGCATGTAAAACACAAGATACAAGTGTTTCATCACACATAAAACACGATATACAGTGTTTCATCACATATAGCCTGCAAACAGGCTCCCGGTTGGTTTTAGAGCGAGCTAGCCGAGTGTAGTTTAGGGCGAGTGGGACGTGCCGAGAGCGATCTGGTGACGAGGGAGTGCACAGGGGAGCTCCTCCGCGTCCCACTCGCAGTCACGGAATCACGCTTTCGCTCACCCAATTTTTTTTTCCGCCCTCCATGGGAGCCTTTTCGCAGGCTACATCACATATCAAACACCGAGAATAGAGCTGAAAACACAACGCGTAACGGAGTATTTCAGTTAAGCGACATTCGAAGTGTTTGGTATGTGACGAAACACATGTATCAAGTGTATGATATAGCTTCTCACACAAAATTATTTAGGAGAAATTAACGATGCAAAAACGAGCCATGTTTCATGAGATATCCAAACACGTCACAATGCCTGATTTCCTTTGTCTTTCCTTTTTGCATTATTAATGAGTTTGAGAAGTTCAAATCCTAGCAGTAAGCAGGGTGTTTGTCCCATGAACTCTATATATAGGTCAGTGCTAGAGCGTCCGAAATAATAATCGGAAGATCGTAGATTCCACTCCTATTTGAAAAATTCGGATTAGTTGCCCTTTATAGTGTTTACAGTGTGACTACTAGAACCAAGACTGCCCAAACAAATTTTCAGTCAAATTATCCAATCTCGATCGAGTATCTAAACAATACAATCTCTATAAATGTTTTATATTTCGCTTAAAGTGGATATAATTACCAGGAACAGGCGTTAAAAATATCATTATCTTTAACAGTGCCGGGGTAAAGGCCTGAAAGGACAGAGGAACGTTCCTGGCAATGGACTCCTGCAAAAATATTTAGGAAAATTGCACCACTGCTTCTCATACCGTTTTCTTCCATTTTTGTTATGCATAGAAATTCATCGCTTTCGAACACTTCTATGATAATTCAATGATGACTTCATTGTCTTTCGGCAGAATGAACATGCTGTACTAACAGAGTTCAATCATCTACCGCAGGCTAAGTCCACTGGGCCAGCGGTGACCGCCCGAGTCCAAAGCGACTCTTGCGCTCGGAAAACCGAGTTAACTGTAAAGAACAGAGCAACAGAATTAGACACCAAGAAATGCGAGGTGGTGGTGTACAACCAACGACTGACTGCTGTTCAAGAGCTGCGCAACAAGGTAATAGTCTCATCACATGGAGCCCATTACCCGGAGCGTGCAACTTCCATACTAGGTCTGTGAAACGGCGTCTTCACAAGTAAGGTTACTTGTAGATCGTCTCTCCCGCAAATTGGTTTAATAGAGCAAATCACCAGCTAGTGCATGATTGATATGTAGCATGATAACCACCTCTAGCGACAACGAACATAGCCGACATACGCGAGTCTTCATTGGAGTGTTCGGACAGCATTTCTGACGATAGACAAGGTATTTACACAGAGAGTAGTAGCTCCGATAAGATAACCGAGACAGCGGAAACAACTTTTTTTCGCGGGAGTGGCCGCTGTGAAAATAACGTTACTTGTGAAAACGCCGTTGGATGAACGTATAGCAGTTGCACGCTCCGGGTAATGGGGTCTTGTCGTCACTCATGTCATGCAACGGAAACTACACGCAAAACCCCTACAACTCTGAGCTCAAGATATCACTTCTCGTTACTGATCTCCATTAGTTGTTGACACATCAAAGGGGAGAATTTCATCGTAGATACAGACAATTTTGTAGAGAGGATCAATTCCCTAATTCTCTTAAATGTTAGGACGCAAAACTTTGCGCATTTTTCTAACCAATTTTCCCAATAATCGTATGTCCCCTTTCCTGTTACTTACAGACAGCCAATACGATCGTTGTTCAAGCGGACGTGCATCAACCGCCCATGGCCATTGGATGCGCCCATTCAGCAGACAGAAACCGTGTCTCTGTCAAATCCCGCCACTTGAGGGAGGTCTCACTTGCAGAGAACAGAGCCTTCCAGACTGAAGTCGGGATCATTGAGGTTCTTGACGATGAGGGGGCTGTATGTGTAAAGGAAGAGCACAACAAGGTAGACATATATCTCATTATCAATCCCAATCGAGGTCCATAACCAGAAGTATCGACCCCCTCCTTTGGATCAGTTTAACCTATCATCTTGATTTACGATACAGTTCCCGCCAAATAATGACCAACCGCATAAGACGTAATAATCACGACTCTTCTTATTGGTCCGCAATCAAGGGAAAAGGATTTGATTCCATAACGATTCGAAGATCGGAAACGGAACATAAAGTCGCCTTGTATTTTCCTGCCAAAAATATGGCAGGGTCGTCGTTCTTAAATAAATGGAACGGCAAACTGACAAGGCGCCTTAATCTAACATACTGTGATAATGTTATTCTCATTCTTACGATCAAGGTGCAAACTCTCCTTACAATAGCAGTTCAATAACCAGAAAGCAGATGATAAGAATTTAGAACATAATTAACTCAATGATATTGAATCGATCTAACACTAAGATCTCTGAACTAACATATCAAAAAGTGTATGGAACTCATAAAGAGAATAGCTACTCTGGTCTTGGGAGTGAAAGGGTCGTGTTATAGTATTAGTACTACCTTTTGTTCTCTTGGTACTACATACATAGAGGATGTTACACGGTGGCGGGAATATATGAATTTTATTTTCGAGTGGTGAAAATAATATTTTACGAGCGAGCGCAGAGAGCGAGTAAAATGTTGTTTTTAACACGAGAAAATAAAATCCATGTCTTCAAGCCACCTTGGAATGTTCTTTTTATTACATGGACAAGAAACTAGCGGGAAAATTTTGTTAGGACGCGCGCATACATCCGGGACATTTGGTACATTAACTTTTTCATATCTTCACTGAGTGAAAATATGGAAAATACGAGTGTTTTAGTTTCCGGTAAAACACTATTATCCATATAATAACTCCTTTTATTTCTTTATCTCGTCCAGAATGGATGCTTTGGCGGTTTCAAAAGATTCTTCACGAAAAAATTGAAAGGCTTCCGTGGCTCAGTAAAACAGAAGAAGCCCATGGAATCCGCCACAAACGTTAACACTTCCAGTGACAAATGTACAAGCAAAAGCCAGAGGAACAAGAAGAAGGAGAACAAAGCCGTAATGCTATAATTCAAACATTTCAACCGAAAAAAAAATTCTCTTGTCCAACAAGAGACAATGCGAGTCATAATGAATTTTATTTCTTGAAGAAAATTTTATTAAGGACCTTTATGTTTAAAACACGGCCGTAGATATCGTGTGGTGTAACGTGATGTGACGTGACGTGACGTGGCAGAGTGTGTCGTAATATAACATGTTTTTTTTTTTGTAATTCGATTTATAGTGATTCAGACCAGAGGGAACTCTTGGCAATGTATCATTGTAAAAGTTCTTTTTATCGATGTATATATTTTTTATATCTTTGTATATTTTCTCCAAATGGTTCATGTTGTACCATTTTGTGAATAAAATATTTTTACTGTAATAAAAATACATTGAGGTTGGTTCAATTTGGGGGTGAAATGTTATATATTTTGATTTCTAAGCTAAAGGAAGTCCTACACAGGTCCTGAAGTTACCCCGGTCCTATAATGAACCCCAAATCACCTTCTTCCTGGAAAAGGCAAAAACTACAAACCGTTATGCCTCACAAATCAAGTTTCAAATAATGAAATAATGAAATCAAATAATCCCACGCCCATAGTCAAAATGGGCAAAAAAGTCTCAATGCTCCTGCTTAGGGACCGGTCATTATTTATTGCCTGAGGAGGGGGGGGGGGGGTGGGGGGCGGAGTATTTTGGGCTGAACACGGCGAAATTTAGCCGATCCCCCCTTTAAATGTTATATCACCGAAGTGATCCCCCCTCAACACTGTTGACAGCTGTCGTGATCTCCCCCCCCCATGTCTTCGCACCCATATTCAACTTTTGAGGTGTATATTCAGTGTTCTTTTTTTTAACATTCAGGTATATATTTTTTATATCTTTGTATATTTTCTCCAAATGGTTCATGTATCCCACCACCACTAGAAATTCCATTTTTTTTTTCATTCCGGTCCCTCCCTTTGTGCCTGTCAATTACACATAATCTCCCTTTCCGTTTCTCAGAAAACCGTGTGATCCCTCCAAGATCCTACCCCCCCCCCCCCACCAAGAAGATAAATAATGACCGGTTCCTTACCGCGGAGCACTGGGAACGTGTATCAGGAGCCCTCTCATAACTGGTCCTATCAAAAGACAAACTATGCAGGTTATACGAAGCTCAGTAACAAATATTTATTCTCCTATACAATACATAAATATACAGAAACAAAATAAGATTAACAAAAAGTTAATAAACGCTCTGTACAGGTTCAAATCGAAACTATTCACAAGAATTGAGACAAATATATACAGTGATTTGAAGTCCTTGGTTGACGAGAAAAGTGGAAAAAAATAAATGAAATTACAATTCTATGTTCACATTGACTTAATTACCAGTTCTCCGCACTAGTTGTAGACTACCAGTAAGTATTAGCAACAAACGATGAAGACTTATAATTTACAAGCTATAAATCTATTCTGAAAACCTTACAGACCCGCTGGAAGCTTTATTTCTGTACAGAAGTTGAAGTTAGTCTTTTCAGTGACAAGAGTTCTTCGCGCTCCAGTTAAGTTTTACTATCTGTTTGGCCATGTCAACCACCGAAACCGTACAACGTACGTCCCTGACGTTTCAAAGCGTACACGACGTCCATCGCAGTAACCGTTTTCCGTTTGGCGTGCTCGGTGTACGTTACAGCGTCGCGGATAACGTTTTCGAGGAAAACCTTGAGCACTCCGCGCGTTTCTTCGTAGATGAGACCCGAGATACGTTTGACGCCGCCCCGTCTCGCCAGACGTCTTATGGCAGGTTTCGTAATTCCCTGAATGTTATCGCGAAGGATTTTTCTGTGCCTCTTGGCGCCTCCTTTGCCCAACCCTTTTCCACCTTTCCCGCGACCTGACATCTTGAGGCAAGAAGACGATACGCTTCTTGCCTTACTTTCTCTAAGCTGGATCTTAAGAACTTGTAAAGTAGGAGAAATGAGTTGGTTGTCTGAAATGCGCTTTGTTTTGTACCTTCCAAACAAAGACCGCGGGGTGGAAAACTGATCCCGAATTGTGATTGGCTCCAATTCCACCCACATTGTAAGGCAACCAATAGGAACGTAGTATTGCACATTTTCTGAAACTCTCAGGATTTTCTCACCACAGTGAGAGTGTTGCACACAATTCTTTCCTTTGTGTGAGAACATTTTTTAGCTATTTCTGTTCTTTTGCTGGCATTTTTAGGAGAAAGAGATATCAATGCAACAGGGAGCTCTGGCCAAGCAATAGAAATCATAAAACCTTTACAAAACTATAAGTTTTTAAACCATTTAGCGCGCATGCAAACTCCCTTGAGAGCAAGACTCGTGATCAGTTGAATTTGCAGGAAATGTTTGGAATGTGCGAATTGCAACATCGTGCTTAGGGATAATGGGACATCTTTAGGGACGGACCATTAGAAAAGTGATGGGGGGGGGGTGGGGAATTTTCAGCTTGCACGAATTTTTTTTTCGCTCACTGCTTGTGCAGGAATTTTTTTTCAGGTGAACCCCTCTGCACGAATTTCTTTTATTACGTGTGAAAAAGTCACAATTGGACCTTCCTTCTGCATGAATTTTTTTTTACCTTCTTCTTTGTATGAATTTTTTTTCTTGGCATTTTCCCTTGCATGAATTTTTTTTTGTTTTCTTTTCCCCACCCCCTCCCCCATCACTTTTCTAATGGTCCGTCCCTTAGCTAACCCCTTCGACTACCCACAACTCGAACATTCAAAGGAAATTGAAAATGATTTGTTTTATCGTTTTTTCCGGTTTACTCGTTCTATCATTCCTAACTGAATTTTCGCTGTTCTGTCCACATTCATCACAGCTAGAAATTCGATTTGTTTAGTGAAATTTATCACACTATTCTATTGTTCTATGACGTGAATCCTAGTCCTCCCATTCTCGTCCCCGCTACAACCCATCTCACGCCCACAATGTTTACTCAAACAAATGTATGCGCAGCCTAACGCTGCGCATGGCTAGGCTGCTAAGGTGCTTGCGACATCGAACAAATAATTGCGCAAGCCTAAGAGGCTTTTCCTGCAACTACAAGGGAATTAGGTAATCTTGGAGGTCGAGCTACATTGTAAAAGGGGCATTGCAGCTCATCGAAATTCCTGATCATGGAATCGTCGAACAAGAATACGAAAGCTTCGAAACGACCTGCCATCAAGCAACAGGAAGATGAAGAGTATTTGAAAAAGCGAGAGAGGAATAACATTGCGGTACGGAAAAGTCGAATGAAGGCAAAAGAACGCATCGAAGAAACAAGACAAAGAGTTGTAGACTTAGCGAAGGAGAATGAAGAACTTCGAAGTAAGGTTTCCTTACTGCAGAAAGAGCTGAATGTGTTACGATCCTTATTCGCAAACGGTGGAATCACGGTTCCATCGGAGATCAACGTTCAAATCACGCACAGAGATAATCAGGCAGTTGTATTGACGGCTGTCGCAGCTCTACCAAACGGCACTGTACAAGAAAACCACACAGTATCTTCAACCGATGTGGTGGAAAACGGACTTTCTGCGCACATAAAAAAGGAACCCGTGTAGTTGGAGCTTGCAGTTGGTGTCGAAACTGTCTAGTTAGCTATCAACTTTTTTATTAACTTGTACGTGCTGGAAATATATTCTGGAATCAAACCTTGCCGTGTTGTCAACAAGTTCATTGCGTTTTTTATCTGCAACAGAAAGGTGACGGTTGAGACTGAGTTTTGTCGTTTTGCATGTGTGTAATGTGTTAGGCGTACATTTTATGATGTGGGTCTAATTAGTGGCAGAAATAAACCAATAAAACATGTGATCATTATCAATAAGTAAATAAGGCAGTGCTCCTAGAGCAAATTGTATATACATTTTGATAACTCTAGAAATATAGTTTAGGTTAGTATCTGATATTGCTATTTGAGGTATCCATATAGGTTTTGTGAACATGTTATGAAACTGCGTACTTTCATTGCCGGCCCTATAGCTAATTTGAAATGTAAAAAAGATATCACTACTAAAAATATCATAGCCATGTTTTCGTCTGCAGTTAAGCATTGGATAATTTTGGTGAAATACCAGAAGACTTATAGTGTGAGATATTTAACGGTCCTAACCATTTTTATAGACATTGTGGAGTTTGCTGTCTGTGCAACAAAACTTGTATTTACTCTCAGAACAGCATATTGTTGTGTGCTCCCTCGCAATATTGAAGTAGTTTCAATTTTAACGTTTTTTTTTAACAGTTATTAATTCCTTTTAATGGAGAGTAGCATTTTCTCAGACACAACTCCAGTTTTCTTCATCAGTAGTTTGTTTTGGCACCTAAGTTCACGTTTTTGTGATGACTAACTTTTTTATGATGCCAGTACCAAGTAAAACATAGAGTTGCTTGACAAAGAAAGTAACATCTAAACAAAAGGATGTCTTGGTAAATTGCTAATCCTCAATAAATATCACACAACTAGTAACAGCTGTGAAGACTGAACCATGCATAAATGATTGTGCAATCCTTAATTGATGTTTTGCTCAATCTGTTCGACATCACTCAAAATCTTAATTACTTATGTGCAAAGTGAATAGTCAACTTTGACAGGATCTTGGCTTTCCTGTCTGGTTGCATGAAGAATGTTTGCATAATGTCTGCAGCAGTTTTACTAGCTCTTAACATTTTGCTAAACAGTGCTCTATAGCACTTTAAATTCTCTTCCACTGAAATCTCTGCCTTGCACCACTTACATGTAAGGTTTCATCGTTATCAACTCATACTTCATTAAGAATGGTCCAGCCATGCTGTCTGGTTCTTTGAAAAACAAGGAATGTTGGCAAGTGTATTACCCTAAACAGTTCAGCTACAGCATACACAAGGCTTTTAACCCTTTCACTCCCAAGAGTGACTTTATAGATTTTACTCTGTCTAACGCCAGACGATTTTACTCGTCAAATGGAGACCCCTTGGGAGTGAAAGGGTTAAAAACTATCTCCCTTAACCCTTTCACTCCCAAGAGTGACTTTATAGATTTTACTCTGTCTAACGCCAGACGATTTTACTCGTCAAATGGAGACCCCTTGGGAGTGAAAGGGTTAAGGAAATCTAGCATGTTTCTATTTTAATCAGATGAACCTATTTTAGTCCAAGATATAACTTCACAGCAAAACATTGTCAAAGAGGTCAGTGTATCAGTCAAATAAATGAAACCCAAACGATTGAAATAGGTTACATTTATTCTTTAAAAATATATTTTTTTCCATTTCTTTATTGCACAACTCAACAATAATCATTGATGTTATGTGACAATCTTGTCATTGAGCAGGAAAATGGCCAACTCAGGAGCATGCAGGGTTCAATTGATTTCATTGCATTCAGATCTTCAATTAGTATAGGCAATCAAATGATTTTGAGTGCAATTTGGAATAAATAGGGACAAGTAAATTTTTCAATGACTTAAAATAAGAATAAGTGAAAATAATTTGCTGTCTTCAAAAAACTTATAAATGTTGATTATTCCGAATTGCACTTGGAAATATTTGCCAATGTAATTTTCTGCACTTAATTTCAACTTTCTGCTCCATTTTGAATTAATTGACTTGTTCTCATCCTGTTGAAATTTGCATGTATATTATAACTACCAAGTATTTAAAACGTTAACAATTAAGGGAAAAGAGCACATCAAGTTGAATAACCTTTGGTAAAAGAGGGATTTACAGTCACAAAAAAAATAAATTATTGCACATAAACAAATCTTCACCAGATTCTACAAATTTCCCATATTTATTTAAAGTGTTCTTTACTGAGTGGCCTAACCCTAAGAGTGACTGTAAAGTAATAACACCTACTTGTTGGCTAGTGTTTGTAAACTCTTTTGGTCTTAAAGTGTCCCAGATCAACACAGAGCTTTTGCTTATAATAACAAAACACTGTAAAGCAAACTTACAATAAGAATGAAGAAATCTTGGAATCTACTGTTTGTAGAAACGACAACAACCACACCTTCATTGGTGCCATGCAGAAAACCATATGTGTTCTAACTGATGATTAAAAGGCAAGAAAATATAATACTCAATTGTTCGATGTTTATCTTGGGTTCAATTTGAACTCTTGCCCTTTTTTTCTTTTTTCCATGACAATTATGGTAATAAGGATGAAATAATCTACAATATAAGTCAACCAGGTTATCTATGTGGTCATGTACCCAATAAACAATGCTAACTTGTTGTGATGTACCAACTGTCTAAACATGACAAACTATAAATTTATCTAACTGCAAATTCTTCAAATAAATTTAAATATTACATGCAAAGGACATACTTCACGTTGGTCACATGAAAACTGTAAGTTTTGACAGCTAAACCTGATCTAACATTTTTTTATAATTTTTTAAGGTTTTATGGTTTATATTTACTTCTTAAACTGTAACTTTTTCCTTTCCTGAATGCTACATACATATAATTACATTTCGCAAAAGTTTAGGTAGGATGTTTATGTACTCTAGATACATATTACAACAAACATCTTTGTTCCCTTGTATCCCTTTTTCGTTTTGACTAAACAAGGGAAACTTATCTGTAAGTATTATCCAATGCTACCCCACTACAGGCACGACAAACCAACAGATTTATAGCCCTATAAAATTACATTGCTTGCTTTTTACGGCACATCAAGCCATTTTGAATTTGTAACTATATTTACAGCTGGATTTTGAATTAATTTACAAAACAAATTAGTGACAATGATTGTAGTATTTTATCTACAGCACTCTTCCATCATTAGATCATCATCATCACTCAACGCAGGATCTTCTTTTGAGCTGGGAAGTGATCCCCACAGCATTATCTGGATTCCTGAAAAAAAAAGGACATGTCATTAGTCTTCATAATGATTAACCCTACAAGCCCTAAACTGTAATGTCAAGATACAAATTATCATTTGTTATTCTCATACAATTCATACAGAACCTTTGAGGAGAATGTGCTAGATTAAACATAAGTCATTATTGGTAATTGTTAAATCATATCATTGTATGGCTGGCTCCCAAGCAGGTGAGATGAGACAAATCCTGCATTCTGATTGCCTGCCCTAGCGGCCCACACTCTGGGTTGATTTGGGCAGCACGGTTGGCGCATTGATGAGAGCGCTCACCTTCCACCAATGTGGTCTGGGTTCGATTCTCAGCCCCGGCGTCATATGTGTGTGGGCTTTGTTAGTTTGTTAGTTCTCTATTCTGCTCCAAGAGGTTTTTCTCCGGGTACTCCGGTTTTGCTCTCTTCACAAAAACCATCATTTGATTTGATTTAATCTAGTTTGATTTGACTTCGCTTGTGCTTTACGGTGTCCCCAATTAATTAGTACACGAGTGCTGGATACAGTTGACACTCAAATAAAGTTAATCATTATCCCTTTGTCCCCAGAAACAAAACAAAACTTATGGCCATAATGTAAATCCTTTTATCTACTGACCAAGCTTGCTTGTTTGGTCAAGACGGCTGAATATTGGGTTCATTTTTTGGTTTACTCTTTATTTACTTTGACTTAACATCTCAGTCAACGGAAAGGCAAAGAAAGAACTTGGCCGATATGCAGCTATCTTGACCTCATGCCTGGTCAAATTGAAAGTGTCTGTTAAAAATTCAATTGTAAAAAAGGTTGAGTGATACTGAAAAGAAGCTAACAACTGATTACCCAAGACTGCTTAATATTGTTACTACCTGTGCTCATTTGTATTGATTCATTCAATATCAATAACAATTGTTGGAAAATTTAAATGCCTAAAGTTTTGACTTTAAAAGATAACACTGTTCAGGGTAAAACAGGTGTCATGCAAAAATGCAAGGCTGTAATTCAAGCATGTCACATTGATCTCAAGCCGATAACACACAATATGCAGTGTGTTCATTAGGCATCAGAGATTGGAGAATTCTCTGGCTAATGCGAAGAATTCTCCTGCTACTACAAAGAATTCTCTGGCCAAATTTAGATGGCCTGAGTTAGTTATAAATTTAGACATGGAGCGCTTTCAGAATATTTTCCTGTTACTTTACACGATTCTCCTGCTACTAAAGTTCTTATTGAAAGCCCTGAATGTGACCTGGGAAAACAGAAATGCTTGACCAATCGTTCCACTAAAATCACTGAAAAATCAAATAGGTTGTGTCTTTGGATGAAACCACTTACTGGAAACTTTGGTAAGATTTCCGCACAGGTCCCTACTTCATTATGCATGCTGTAGTTGAATTGTCTTGGGAAGTGCGCGTGCAAACATTTCTGAGAACGAAACCGTACGGCTAGAGCATGCATAATGAAGTAGGGACCTGTGCGGAAATCATTCCGAAACTTTTCTTAAACAATATTTTAATTGATGGTCAAACGTGTAAAACTTGTAAATTTGCATCTTGATAAAGCTTATGATGACAGAACAAACCCACCATAAAATGAGGGAATCCATTTGATAATTATAAATTATCCGACTCGCTTTTGCCAACAATCTATACGTCTACACCACAGGACTTGATCACTTCATCAAGTTGATGGTACCGTTATAACATGGGAAAAAATGCACTGATCCGGAGAAGCGGAAGAACCCTCTAGCAATTAATATGTAGCAATTGTGTATTCTTGTTGAGTTTAGCAGCACAGTGTCTATCACAAATTCACAAAAAACATAGGCTGATCGTAGTACAAAGCAAAACAGCTGGACTGTACATGTCCGTGTCACCACGTGCAAGCCCTTTTTACAAGGCCGCTGGGGCCTACATCAAGAAGAAATGGTCGATAAGCTATAAAGTACAGAGAAAAAACATCTGCTTCAAACCTGTTTTGTCTAATCTTTCTACGGGATAAACCGCATCCGAATGGAACATCCAAAAATGACCGTTGTTGCATGAACGGATACATGGTTGACAAGGCAATGTTACGTGATATCCAACGACGTTTCCGCTAAAAATAAAAACAAAACCACTGTCAGGCTTCAAAGAGAAAGGAAATAAAATCCGCGAGGATAGAAAATTGAGAAAGTTAAACAAGAACACGACACTTACCATCCTAGACAAGCGACATCTTTGATTCTACACTCACAGTTCGGTGTCGAGTAATCAGGACCTATCAGCTGAACAGCGCTGAAAAAAAAACATGAAGAGTTAGGAACGTCAACAAAATGCAATAGCGACAAACGAAATTCAGAACTTTTTGATCTGTGATAAAGTTGTATACTTACTTATCCGGAGGTAAGTCTGTGGAGTAAAGTTCCACTTTCGTGTCAGCCAACAGCAGCGCTCTCATTCCCCGAGCACAAATACACCTTTCACAAAACTTGCAGTCTAGTTTTACTACAGTTTTGGTTTGAAACGCAGGGTGTATCCTTCGGGACATTTCTGAAGACTCTCTATGGCAAGAAACGGTTTCGTTCGCTAGAAAACTGAGGAAAGCTCTCGAATATATGACACGACGCACTACTGGTAACACAAAAATGGCCGTTTTGCAGAAACAGCCTTCTTGTTATTCGAGATAATGTGCTGTGATTGGCTGTTGCTTGGTTACCTTTACGCCTTTCTGGCTCTTTAAAGTCTTTTACAAAAAAGATGACATTTCGTAACAATTACTTTGCATACTTGTTACTGAATTGTTCTCGAACAATTGAATAAACACAAATCTGTCATAAAAAGCTTAACTTTACCTCTGGACTGAAAATATGAGCAAACTAAAAATGGCTTATTTAGCTGAAATTAGGTAATAAAAAAGTCCTGTTAGAGTAGATTAAATTTTTCAGCTCAATTTCATGTTAAAAGGAAGTGGAGTCTTGAGGAAGAAGGGACGGTAAAACGAGGCAGCAAGAAGATGAATAAATTTCTGTGTCTTCATTCAAGAACTGTGTCATTTCTGGTTTTCATTTTTCCCTTTTTCTCCGACATTTTATCCCATTCGTCTTAGTAGTGTATTACAGTAAAAATTGAACGAATTTACTTTTTTTATTGAAACCCGACTTTACTTTTTTTATTTAACTTTTTACAAAATTTTGAAAAACGAATTTACTTTTTTTTATTGAAACCCGACTTTACTTTTTATTAACTTTTTCAAAATTTTGAAAAAAAAAATGATTTTACTTTTTATTTAAATTTTACAAAAAACGAAAAATGTGGTTTAAAGATTTGTAAAATTTTATTAAACATGGAACAAGTGGATGATTTACTTTTTCACCAATTAAAAAATATTGCAAAAGAGTTGAAAATTAAAGGGAGAACAAAAATGAATAAAAAAAATTTAATTAAAAGCATTAAAAATTTTTCAGAGGAGGAAATCATTAACGAAATTAAAAAAGACGCTATTAATAATAAATATTATTGTATCCATAAAAAGTGTAAATATTTTTGTAAAGAGTGTTGCGGGTCGCAATTATGTATTCACAAAAAAATTAAATATTGTTGTAAAGAATGTAAAGGATCAAAATTTTGTAAACACAGCATACAAAAAACACACTGTAAAGAGTGTGGAGGATCCCAATTATGTATACACAACAGACAGAAAACACATTGTAAAGAGTGTGGAGGATCCCAAATATGTATACACAAAAGGCAGAAGGCATATTGTAAAGAATGTGGAGGGGCACAAATATGCGAGCACGGTAAACAAAAACAAAAGTGTAAAGAATGTGGAGGAGTACGGTAAGGAATGTAGAATTAAATAAAAAAAAAATGAATTATAGTTTAAAGATATAAATATAAAATAAAAAAAATGGTGAGAACTAAAATTTTAGAGAGTTACTATAATGATGAAAAAATGAATTTCTGCGATTTTATAAAGTCAATTAAAGAAGATTTGTTAAAAAACATATCAGAAAATCGCGAGTTTATTGATTATTATCATTATGTTGAAGATGAAGATGAAGATCCCTATGGTTATCTTGATAAATATGATAATAAGTTTATGAAATTTGAAATTACTTATTCTAATTATTATGAAGAAGATTATGATATTATTTATTATGGCGGCCGGTGGATTATTTTTAAATCTGGTATAAATTTTGATATTGATGGAATGGATGTTGATAATTTTGTAAAATCAGCATTAAATTGTTCTAATGAAAGGTTGAAAGATTATGTTGATGGGGATAAAGGACCATTTAGTTATTGTTTTGATAAATATTATGATGATTGTTTTGAATATTTTGATTGTTGGGGGGAATCATATTCAAAAAAGAAGTGTAATATTAATAATTTCGATGAAAAGTTTTTTATTAAAGAACTGGATTTTATTATATACTTAAATCAAGAAAAAAATAAACAGCATAAATAAAGAATTAATGGAAGCAGAGTGGGATTGGTGTCTTGATTTTGAAGAAAAGATGGAGTATTGATTAGAAATAATTATGTTATATAACCTAATAATGGTTACATAACAAAAAATTTAACTAAATCTTAAACTAAAAGTTATGGGAGAACCCTTAAGATCAAGTTTTTTCCATTCAACATCTAAGATGCTTAAATCAAAGTGATTTATTACACTATCATATTTTCGAACTGGAATTGTTGGATAATCCTTTGAGGGAATGTTTGCAAGTAGGGTTGATGGTGAGAGTTTTACAAGTTCTCCATATTTGGTTTTATTAATATATGAAGACTTATTATCTACTATACTACACATAAGTCTCAGCGGTTCCTTAATCTGTATATTTAAGGGGTATAATTTACCTGGATTTATAACTTCGGGTATGCCCAAACCAATCGCCAGCCCTCTCGAAAGTTTAATGTTGGATTTCTTATTTGAATATAGATAGTCAACAGTATCAGTTTCAATTATTGTTATCTTTTCCCTATCAGTATCTATTAGAAAGAAAGATTGAATATCACGCAATGAATATGTACCGGGTTGTATTATTATTATAGGCTGATTCTCAAAATGAAACAATACCTGCTGTTCCTTGAAATTAATCAATCTTTTAGTTTTTATATTGCAATCCAGAAGCTGTATCCCCCGAAGATTTTTTAGAGGAGGATCTAAATAAATTCTAGTTTCTGAATCGTACATTGTAATGCTTAACATTTTTCCGCGTAGAGGTTAGGGCTTTAAAACATTAACGAAATAGGAACCAAGCTAACCCACCAACAAAAACCATAAATACTATCAGATTATCTTCATGTTCCGACCTAAGGGAGTGTTTATTTTCTGGTTTAATTATATCTGTTTGTGTTTCTTTTGTCATTATAGGTTTTGGTTTTGTTTCGGGTTTATGAGGTAAAGAAACCTTTGAATATCCTAAATTATGGTTTATTCCAACAGTTTTTGTTTCGGTATTTAATGTATTATTTACCCCAAAATTCATATCCTCTGTAGCTTTAACCAACTTGTTATTATACCCAACTACGCTCTCTGTATTGAAAATCATATTACTTGGCATCAACCAAACGCCTGGAGCGATTGCCAAATCAAGCCGTAATTTAGTTTCCTGAACAGATTGTTGGTAATTTTGAATAGATTTAGAAATATCATTTTCTATAACGCTACTTTCAAATAAGGCCAAGAATTCTTGTTGTGTTTCAATCGCCCCACCTCCATTACCATAAATCGAGTTTCTAGTATTAACTTGTGCCCCCAATATGCAGTAAACAAAAGCTTCGGCGGATCTATTTAATCTACCGAGTCCAGCTTTAGTTAGCCCCCGGCCGCTTGTTGGGATAAACCAAGCATATCGAAAATCCCCAAAGTCGTCGTTACGGATAAATGATATTAAATTTCCATCTTGTTTCTTACCACCGTCATCAGCAAATTTGCCACCTTCACCGGGCCATTGATTTGCTTCAACATCATAATTTCTTACAATGTGCACATTTTGATATCCTCCACCTCTTCCATGATATCCTGCGCCGTAATCAAGGAATATATCACCCAACCCGTTGTTTCTTCCACCTTTCCATCTAAAGTCAGAATTATTACTAACACCAAATTCTGCGCACAACCGTTGATATGCAACTTTACTATAAGGATTATTATTTATCACAAAAGGTTGTTCATCGGGTAAAGGTAGTTTCATTTCATACAATATTCTTCTTATTGTGAAATACACATGAAACTTTATAAAACTACTCACTACTTTGGGATAATTTAGATTTTCAAAGGGACTTATACCGCATCCAGATGTTGCGCACCATACCGCAAAGTTAAGTTGCTGGGGCCAATAATTCATATCAGGGGCATTCAACCATTTTTTACTTTGCTTTCCAAATTTGAATGTTACAACTTGAGATGTAAATATGTTTCTCATCTTTGCGACAAATTTCTTCGTATTTGAAACGTATATATCTAGAAAGGTTAGCATTTTTGTTAAATCAGTTGTAAAGTCATCAAAATTAACAGCTGGTATTGGATAAGATTGATTGGTTATGTTTAAACTATTTGGAAAAGAACCCACTTTAATACTTTCCAATCCCAAATCTTGCCATAATAATGTTTTCAAATTAGTAGAAAGATCATCAGTCCAGGTTTTTCCAGTAGGATCATCATTTGACATAACAGTCATACCATTAACTTTCCATTTAATGTATCCGCCATATAAATCATTCACAAATGTAAATTTATCAAGATTGGCGTTTGGGTATCTGGTTTTGAAATCGTCTAATAACATCTTATTCTTTTGTGTTTCAGATAATCCGATCTTTAGATTAAGAATAAGATGTAAAGTATTAATATTCTATTCACTAGTATTTCTAACACCTGCAAAGCAATTACAACCCACTTCTGTTCTCTCGTATGAAATTTTTAATGCTCTTTCCCTCCGGTTAATTCTTTTAATAGATCTTCGCGAACTTCTCTTCTTATCTGATTCATATTTAAGTTTTTTTCTGTATCTTTACGAGTTTTTTGTCGTATTTCTTGTTTTAGTTTTTCAAACTTGTCCACCTCTGATAAAATTAGAGAAAATTCTTGGTCAGATATAGAGTTATCTTTCAGGGCTTTTGAAACCAAGTCGTGAATGGTATTTACTTTTGCTTTTGCTAGAGAAACGGTTTGTTCATGTTTACTAACTTTATGTGAAAGTCTTTTAGAAGCAGCACCAAAACCAACCGATATTGCCCCACAAACACCTCCCACCGCCCCTAATGGTATACCGACAACAGCACCAAAACCAGTAAGGGAAGTTCCAAGTCCACTTGCAGATAGAATAACTGAAAACACCCCACTACAAACACTTATTTTTGTAAATATACCTCTTGCTCTATTGTATTTTTTCCTTACATCCTCATAATGTTTAATTTCCTTCTCAAGATTTTGTAGTACTTCGCATGATTTTTGTAGTCTGAAATTACTCGGCTGAAAGGAGGAACTAGGTAATTGTGGATAAATAGAGCTTCCGCTTTGCTCAGGACCGGCTACGCCGTAAATTCTACTGTAGTCATCCATATTGTATTTTACTGATCAACATGATACCTTTAGACCGGCTTTGCCGCCCAGCTACGCCGAAATTTTGTTAATTTCTATTCTTTTTAAACCTTTCCACAAAATATATAACCACAGCCATTATTAAAAGCCAAGCATTCTTACCTAAAAAACCAATAACCTGACCCGCTGTTTTGAAAAGAAAGCTTACAATCGCTCCAACCATTCCTGGTAATATTTCACCTAGTTTTTTACCAATAGCTTTCAACCCATTACCAACACCTTTTCCTAATGTGGATAAGCCTCTAGAAAGATTAGAAACTATAACACCAATAACCATGCACCCTACAGCACTTACAACTGCAAATACTGTAAAACCATACTTTTTGAATATAGCCTTAACACGTTCTCGTAATGGAAGATTTCTAAGTATTTCTTCATTTTGTCTTTCAATCTCAGCTATTTGTTCTTGGTTGTAAATAATACTATTTCTTGCTAGTTCTCTAAAATTATCAATTTCGGCTTGTAATCTTTCATTACTACGTTCTAAAATTGTTAGATTTGACTTACCCCTCTTATACTTATCTATTTCATCTTTGTATTGCTTTGATTTACTTCTAAGATTATCAATCTGTGTTTTAGTTAACAGCTTATGTTTATCAGACGCATCTAAATAGCTTTCTAATTTTGCAATTTTGGTTTGTTGCTTTTCAATCATAGATTCTAACTCTTTTATTTTATTTTTATCATCTTGTTCAATCTCATTTTCACCTATTTGTAAATCTTGTTTTAACTTATCTATTTCATTTTTTAAAGCCATAACTTCTTCATTTTTTGTACTCAAATCAGCAATTAATTTATAATTTTTTTCAAGCATGCTTTCATAATCAACACCCAGAGCTTTTATGATTGTATCAGTAAGTTCACCATTCAATTTGTTTCCTTTGAATAATGAGTAAGTTTTTGCCCCTTTCCTACTCAATTTTACTTTTAATTCTCCATATTCATCATACCAATGTAAAAAAATAGAAGTATCTGCATCAGGAAAATATGATTTAATCGCATCTCCAGATTCATCTTGATTTTTTTCACGTTCTCTAAAAATAGTTTTTGCTGATTTAGGTATAGCACCCTCATTATCATAATTTCTACCTCCAAAAGATGTTTCTACCACATCGTCATTGGGGTTAATTAACCTAGATGTGGATGATATTGGATCCATTTCCATATTTTCTCTATCAAAATCACCATTATCTTTTGGTTCATTTAGTTCAGTTGGATCTAAATATTGCCTTGGAGGAGGAGTGCCCGGCCGCCGGTTGGGGGGTCTACCCGGGGGAGGACTATCATCGGGTTCTTTTGGTATATCATCTAATGGTAAATATTCTGCCATGATTTTTTACTCGTCAGTAAGAAATCTTTAGATCTAAAGTTATTTTGAAATTATAAAATACTGGAAGCCTTATAATAATTTACTAGCAGCATACCCCAATGCCAACATTCCACCTCCAACATATAAAATTTCCCCAGTTTTTTGATTATCGCTTGGCCTGTAATAATCCGCAAATTTTGGTTCGTTCATTTCAGCGTACAATTCTAAAGCTTCATTTGTTTTTGAAATATTTTTTGAAGCTTGATATTTTTCATCTTTTTTCTTCATTTCCCAATCGATTAATTTCTGTCTTTTTTCCTGATATTCTGCATAATCTTTTTGATATTTTTCTAGTGCTTTATCGTGTCGTATTTTTTCTGTATCGGAGGCTCCACCGCCACCAGATAGATATTTTGCAAGATATGATCCGCCAACAAAGGCAGTTGCATTTAATACAGCCCCTCCCAACATCATTGCTATTGTTGCCATAATTATTTTGGTAAAATATTTTGATCCTCTAAATATGTTTTTAGGTACATACTACCCGACAGTACAACGACCCACTTGGCATAATTTGTAACACTCGAGGATGGATCGTTCATAAATGATTCTTTCATCATCTTTTTAGCTACATAACCAACTCCAGCTGCTAATCCGATAAGTACTGCTGAATCAGTAACGGTTTTCACAAGTTTGTTTTCGTTTGACATAATTTTTTACTACACCAGTAAGAAATCTTTAGATAACTTTATGTAGTAAAAAATAATTTATAATTATATCATCCCCATTTTTTGTGGTTGTGGTGCAGGAATATTTTGAGGACAAGCAGGCATTCGTTCCTCCTTTTGCCTGGAGGGCTCCGTCCGATATCTCATAAACATATCAAATGCGGTAAATCCTATTCCGATAATCGATAAAACAGTCGTAAATGATAGCTCTGGAAGCCATGCCCGATTTCCATTTTCTGTTTTATCTTCACTCTCATTTTTAATCTCCTTCAGTCGGTCCTTTTCGAGTTTCATTTGCTCCCTAACCAACGCTTCTTTTGCTCTTTTGTGATATTCAGCTAATTTCTTACCAGCTTCTACTTTTTTAGGATTTTTTGCCCTTTTTTCCGTTCCTCCCTGCGGTTGGTCTCTTGTAATTTGTTCAACTTCACCCCGATCAACTTCTGTTCCTCCTTCACTTCGTTCAGTTCGGTCAGACATTATTTTTCATACCATTAAGAAATCTTTAGACCCCTTTAGCAAATAAATCAAATAATCTTAGTAAACAGTATCAGTACCGCTAGTGGCCCGCTCAGTTGTGTTAGCGTTATCTGTAATTGCACTTGAAACTTGTTGTATTCCTTCGGAGCCCTTCGGGTTTTTGTCCTCCGGGGCCCTTTGGGTCTTGAATTTAACGTGTTTAGCAACTTGAAATAGTCCGCTAGCAAGTGCTGCAAATCTTCCTGCTTTCAATGCTAATAGCCCAACAATGTTTGTTAGTTCGCGATTAACCAAATCATCATTCTTCAAATCTGAACAAAGAGCTTCTATATCATCCACCGGAACCACATAAGAAATAACTTGTGAAACCAATTGAAGGGATGAATCTACCAATCCGCCACTAATTTTTTTACCTAATACCGCTTGATAACGATTATAATATTTTTCAACATCTTTTACTGATAATTTTTTTACATCCCCCAAACTCATATCAACTCCTAAATATTCTTTTGTAGTTCCAAGAGATGCTAGAATAGCCAGTGATTCTTGTTTAATTTCAATTTCCTCAGTTCTTTCGGGTTCATCCCGCTGGTCGGTCTTTTCTTCTTTACTGGCGGAGCCAATATAATCTTCCGGAGAATTTGCCATATTTTGTGATAATACACTAGTTATTTTTAAATAACTTCACTTCGCTACTCCCCGTTCGGAATCTCCAAATAGCAATTAAATGGAAATCTTAAACATAAACATAGTCTAGAATATTTTTCAGTTTTCAAGAGTTGAACAAACTTTTTAGTGGTTTCGGGGTCTAAATCACCCCCATAATCTTCGAAAAGCATCTTCATCCCCCTTTGCGATGGATTATGGAATGAGACCACACAAGCCACATTTTCGCGGAACGGTTTTGCTATCGATGTTAATTGTTGAGTGAGAACCCAAACTGATAATCCATGATGCCTTCCGGAAAATGCTAAATCTATAAACTTGTTTGATCTTTTTTTCAGATCACCCGAAACAGCGCAATCATCTAAAATTATTAGTGTATTTGTTCCGGAGAATAAAGTTTGACAATCAGTTAATAACTCATTAATCTCATCAACGTTACTGGCATCTGGCGATAATACAAAGAAACGTTTATCTCCTCTAGCAAAACCATGATATGTTTTATTTTTAGCATAGGTTGGGCAAATTAAAACAATGAATTCAAACAATTTTCGGAATGGACCGCGTAGTTGATCTATGATGTACTTTGTTTTTCCACAATTTGTTGGCCCGGTTATGATACAATGAAAAGGAATTTTATCTCGTAATTCTTCCATTTTTTTGTATCAGTACATGATTGATCTTAAGTTTGAATTCATAACCTCCATTAATGCATCAGCCACAACAAACATATAACAATTAATAATACCAGAACCAATAGCCAGTCTTTTAATTTCTATTTTTATACCGTCTTGTGCGTTGTTTAATGCCAGACCTCCTCCATGAATTGTATTATCTGGGTTAGTTCTCAAATCGATCCACAGAGCAAACTTATTATTATAAAAATTCTTTTCTTTCATGGCATTTCTCCCAAAACGTTTCTTTACCGACTCCCAAAGATCTGACGGAACCATTCCCTTTGAGTATAAACGATTTGGAACACCATTAACATCAACATTGATTGAGGCGATAGCTGGATTGAAAAAATTCTCAGAATTTCGTGTTCCTCCGGCGTATGGTAATATAAACAAACATAATATCCCCGTAATTGACCTTCTAGGTAGATTAATATGCTGGTTTATAACGGTGTCTGTGGGTCTGGATATGGTGAAAGTTTTGTGTAGAGTTACATTTTCATAAAAGAATCCCTTACCAACCTGATAAGCTGCTTGTGCCTCACGAGCTAAGTATTCGCTTGATATACAAGAATATTCCAACTCAAGGTTTGTGATTTTATAATTTGGAGTCTTTGTTGTATCTGAATAAATAACAATATCGTGAACTGAAGCTAGTGTAATCTCAAATATTAGTTGATGATCTAGCACCTTTGGGTAGAAAACCCCATGATCGTTTAGAATAGGATGGTTTAGTTGGATTTGGTACTTTGTATTGTGTACTCCTGCAAGTGTTACTTCCTTTGCATCTGTGTCTACTTTATCACCCGCATTTGTCCTTAGTTTCCTCATGTTTAAAGAAGAAATACCTTGCTTTAATCGATCGTCTCTTTCTTCATCTGTTAAGAATAAGTCGTGGTATGATTGAAATAGATCGTATCTTTGTGTGTCCTGTAGTGTTTCACCTCCAAAAAGAACCTTTAGTCTGGAAACAAGGTTACTACCCACATTATTCACAAGGGTGTTATTTTCATGCCCCTCAACATTCAAGTTAAATACCAGAGATACACTTCCGGGAACAATAACTAAATTCTCGGTAAGTTTTGGAATATTTATGTATAGTGTTTCTCCAGGATTGGCTGATGAAGGATTTAGTGTAATTCTGTTCAATATTGATTCCTCTTTCAACCCCAGTGGTACTCTAGGAGTCCTGTTTGGGTTAATTTTTTCAGACACGTTTGTCATATTAATTTATAAGATACTTTGGTTAATCTTTAAATGAGTAGAGAAAAAATACTTTCAAAAATATATTATTCAACCGGGGGGTATTGGAAAGGATATGCTGCGATTCCTAAATTAGCTGAAAAGGTGAAAGTAAGTGAAAATGAAGCAAAACAATGGTTAGAGAAACAAGCAATATGGCAAATATATCTTCCAACTCCAAAATATATACCTAGACCACACTGGGTGGTGGATAAACCTAATCATATTCACCAAGCAGATTTATTATTTTTACCGCATGATAGAGTTGGAAGAAAAACATATAAATATGCATTAGTTGTTGTTGATGTGGCAAGTAGATACAAAGATGCTGAAGCATTAACCTCAAAAGAAAGTCGAGAGATATCCAAAGCTTTTACAAAAATATATTCTAGAAGATTGAAATATCCTAAAACATTAATGGTTGATCCTGGAAAGGAATTTATGGGCGAGGTTTCAAAACTTATGAATTACCATAATGTGAAAATACAAAGAAGTGAAGCTGGCAACCATAGAGCCCAAGCGTTTGTGGAAAGAGCAAATAGGACATTAAGTGAAAAATTATTTAGCCATCAATATGCTCAAGAAATGATCGGCGTAGCCGGGCCTTCAGGTCTTAGTGATACCCGGTCAAGAGTATGGGTAAAAAGATTACCTGATATTCTAAAAACTTTGAACAATACACCAACTAGAATAACCGGTAAAGAACCCGAGGGCGCCATAAAAATGAAAGAGGTTGATATCAAACCTAAAAATTACCGACTACCGGGAGGAACTAAGCGAGTTGTCGGTTTTGATGAAGTTAGATTACCAATTGAGGTTAGTGTTAGATATTTATTATCTCCGGGTGAGCTTGAGGGTGGTGAAAAAAGAAGAGCCACAGATCCTATTTGGAGCATAAAAGTTTATTATATTTCCGGAAGTAAGGTTTCTCCCAATCAGCCGGTTTTATATTTTTTACAAGACGGGCCAAGACGAGGTTTTGTAAGAGAGGA
The DNA here is from genome assembly GCA_949710005.1 of Ricordea florida. Classification (NCBI taxonomy): domain Eukaryota; kingdom Metazoa; phylum Cnidaria; class Anthozoa; order Corallimorpharia; family Ricordeidae; genus Ricordea; species Ricordea florida. The sequence goes on from OX453285.1 coordinate 21,823,130, forward strand.
GCTTCAAGTTGTACCTTATGATACTGAGTTACCGCCAGATTCTGTTTTGAAACCGTTTTAATAAAGGGGGTATGTGTGAATTCCATCCTCATCAACCCTTCTTTTATCATAATACCCATTCAATCCTTTTTTAATTTGGGTATATGTCACAATTTGGTTGTCATTGACTCTAAATCCTGTGTTTTGTGCCATATCAATTGACCCTTTCAAAGCTGACATGTATCTATCCCAGGTCATTTCGTTTTGCCTATGAATTGTACCTTTACAACTATACTTTACTTTTCCATTCTCATCCTCCGCGTAATAACATTTTGATGAAAGAGCAATCATTCTAATACCATCAAACTCTTTTTTGAACAGTCCTGGTGTCTTGTCGTGATATTTCGAGGTTGATAGGAATTTTTCTTTTCCTCCATTAAAATATTCTTCTCTCATTTCGGGTTTTATAATATTATCAAAGTTTTTATCCGAAATTGCCATGTACATAGAATCAGTATCCATTTGTATCAATTCAAAATCCTTTCTATCTACATATTTATCAACAAAATCGTAATAAAATTCCAACATCCGAAGTTTGGCTAGCTGATACACCGCGATACCGCATTGATAAGGCCTGTCTATTTTTATTTGCCGTTTTCTTTTTACTATTTCATATGTTTCATTTATTTCTGTAAGATCTTCAAAAAATGGGGACCTTAATGCTTTATCAACCGCACTTTCATCCTGGGTATACCTTGTATTCTTGTGTTTTTCCTTATCTTCTATCATTTTCCCGTAGAATGCATTTCCTTTTAGTTTGTAAGTGTCGGCTAGTTCTTTACAACCTTTATACTTTGGTTTTAGTTTTTCAATTAATACTTTAATGTCTTTGTTCTCTTCAATAATTTTAAATATATCAGGGAATTGATTTAATTCATTAGTAATGGTTACGACATCATCTATTTTGTTTTCATCAAAGGCTTTACTTAATTTTTCCAGCATAATCTCTATATCACCATCTCTTCTTGCGTCGGACACCTCTTTTGGGAACCATCCAAAAGGTCTTCCAGGTTCATACTTCAAAATATTATGAATAGCTGTAACCTTCAAACCATGCTCAAGAAGCCATTTTATTATAGGTGTATATAACAATATCTTTTTCGTCTTGGTAACCCCCAGTAATTTTTTATTATCTTTTAGGTGTTTTCTACCTGTAGCTTTTTGGTATTCTTTCATGTTTTCAGGCACCAAATCTTCTGGAACGCTATCTACAACAAATAGAGGTGAAAACTCTTCAAACTTTTCTCTTAAGTGTTCAGGCACATGGATATCAACCTGGCAAAAACCAAAAAGATTACCATCAAGAATATCTTTGCAAATTTTCGTAACAGTTTCTGTATCTGATGGGTTTTTTACCTCAATACATTCTTCTTTACCGCATGGCATTTCTTGCCCCGCCGCGAAAAGATATAAGGAATTTGCATCATAACCAACAATTCTTACACAATTTTTTGGAAATTTATATTTATGAGAGCGAATCTTTGTTTTTTCCGCCTCTGCATATCTCATAAATATTATACTAGGCCCCCCAACCATACCAGTTTTCAATAGTTTATAAATCTTGTTTTTATCGCATGTTTTACAATCTTTCATTTTCTGGTAGCATTTTTTGCAAAACTCGTTATTACAAGATTTATTGCATCTATGAATGCAGTATTGGCCTGGGGAATATAATTCAGGATCACCTTTCTTTTTCATTTTTTGATATTTATTTAGAACATACCGCATTGAGACGCCAGGGATTGATACAGCATCTTTTAATATATCGATTTTGTCTGGATAATATTGTGCTCTTGTTTTTTCCAAAGCTTCTTTGAAAGGGATAACATCGTTAAGATTATACTCTTTCAACCAGTCCATCATTGTAACACAGCCTCTCTTTTCGAATTCAATCAAATATTCTTCATATTCTTTTACTGAAATATTTTCTTGTTTCAAACTTGAGTAAAAGTCTTCATGTTTTACTGGGCCAACTTTAGAAAGCTTATCATAACTATCCAACCATTCATAGGGAAATACAAGTTTTTTAGCTTCACAGTTGTTTGCTTTGCACCACTTATCAAAAGAAAGTCCTGGCGCCAAGTAGGACATCACATCTAAGAATTTGAAATGGGGGGTTGTCAAAAACATATATTTATTCGCGTTTCTTGCGACAAAAATATCCTTTGTTTTATCAGTCATGTTTTTTACAAAATATCTTTTAATCATATTGATATCATACTTTCCACTATTGAACCCCAAAACAGGAACTTGATTACACCATCTTTCATACTCTTCTAAAACTTTCTTTGGGATAGAATCTTGATCAGGTAATGGATATTCTTTTTTAACCTTTTCAACAATCTTTTTTCTTCTTTTTTCTAAATTTTCAACAAATTCTTTTACAAGATCATCAGGATTTGAATTTATAATACATGTAGGTTCTTTTTCAAGAGTGTCATGTATTGCAACGCTAACCGGTATATGTGTTTGGTTAAAAGATAAATCATCAGTAATATGTTGAAATTCTTTTTGCAATATTGCCTCAAAATCATAATTAATAAAATCTGGGTACGGTATAAATTTCTTCTCAAACCATATATCACCCAATTTAGGTTTTTCACACTCCCAAACCGATACAACACGATACCCCAAATCTTTAATAATCTTTTCTCTTTGTTTTGTTTCATTATATTTAGTTTCATCTTCGTTTGAACAGATACAACCGTGCCATTTACACCCATAAAACTCAAAAACAGTATTGGTCTCGGGTTCGTATCCATCCACCAAAAAAATCTCATTTCCGCTTTCATCTTTAACACACCTTTCACCACCATGACCGCATAAAGCATGATGAATATGTTTTCCTATAATCTTTGATTGTTCATCTATCCATCTACAAGCTTTATAGCTAAATTGTGTATTACCACCATAAAACACCTTTTCAGAGTTGTTCATAATATATTTTATCTTTTCTCCTGTGCATAATATTTTTGTCTGGCCTCCTTTACAGCTATTATTTTTTACATGGTCTCCAAGATAATCATGCCGGTTAAATATTTGTTTGCACCCTGAACATTCCCATTTTTTGGATAGCATCTCTATATCCTTTATGAAAAAACAGTGGCCCTCATAAAGCCCCATATCTAAACTAGGTAAATTCTCTTTGAATTGCCCTTTACCAAAAACAAGTTTCCAAATTTCATAGTTTTCTTTTTCTTTTTGTTCGTAAACCCTAATGTTAATAGAAAACATTTTTGCAATTTTCTCAAAATCAACAAGTTTTGTAGATCTAACTTCTGAGGCTTTCAATTTTTTGTTATTATAAAAATCTCGGGCCAATGATAGTGATAGTTTTTCAATGTCTTTCTCGGGTCTTTCTTTACCATCAATAATGTTCAATTTAATAGCCAGGCACCGCCAAAAGCACATATTATCATCCTTACCATCTACAGCATAAAGACATTTTTTATTACGAAGACTGTCTGGTAATTTTCCACACCCAATTAGAGGCTCGTTACTGTGAATAACTTTTACTTTTACCTCTGTAAATTCAACTCTCCCTTCATGAGCACCCTTTTTATCAATGGTTTTTGATGCGGGCAAGTATGCTCTACTCCAAGCAATACCCTCCAAACTCAATCTTTGTCCCTCACACCTCTCAATATAATCTTTTATTTCCGAAAGCATGGAAAAAGACCCCTCGCCCCTAAATGTGTGGGAGTGATAAGCTATTTCCCCTTTTCCTCTATGAATCGAAGCTCTAAAACTGATAACAATTCTTGAGCGCATTTCTATTTCCGGTTCCAATTCATTATAAATTATTTCTGATAAATCATTATCTAGATCTCTCCTAATTTGAAAAATATTTTCATTTCTTTCGTAGATATTTTGAAGGATTTCTCCATTTTCAGGAAATATTCTAAGGGTTGTTGTTCTATTAGTTTTTTTGACTTTATTGGTAACCCCTTCATTTTTTAATTTACCACCTTCCTTCTCATTATCCCTACCTATAATTGAATCTTCTTTTCTTTCAGGTTTTTTTGAAGAAGGTGGTGGTTGTTGTGGTTTTGGCTCTTTAGGTCTAGCACCCTTTTCCTCATAATCTCTAGCCTCTTTTTTAGCTTGTTTTATTTGTTCCTCTTGTTGTTTTATTTGTTCAGCTTTTCTTTCCAATTGTTCAAGATATTGATCTAATATTTGTTTATTTCTCTTTATTTGCTCGTTTCGTTTTAATTGTTCTTCATTTTGTTTTATTTGCTCGTCTTTTTGCTTTAATATTTTTTCCAATCTTTCTTTTTGTTCTTCTTGTTGTTTTATTTGTTCTAGTTCTTCTAATTTTTCTTTTTCTTGTTTTTTTAATTTTTCTTGTTCTTGTTTTAGTGTTTCTTCTACTTCTTTTTTAAGTTCTTCAACTACCCCCGGTATTTTTCTTATCTTTTTGAGAAGTTCAGATTTACTCATTTTATAGTAATTTTTAATTCCATGCTTTTTAGCAATCTCTTTCAAAATTTTATGTTTTCCCAATTCTGCCTCGTTTTGTTCCATGTTTAATAAAATTTTACAAATCTTTAAACCTCATTTTTCGTTTTTTGTAAAATTTAAATAAAAAGTAAAATCATTTTTTTTTTCAAAATTTTGAAAAAAGTTAAATAAAAAAGGTAAAGTCGGGTTTCAATAAAAAAAGTAAATTCGTTTTTCAAAATTTTGTAAAAAGTTAAATAAAAAAAGTAAAGTCGGGTTTCAATAAAAAAAGTAAATTCGTTCAATTTTTACTGTAATACACTACTGTCTTCTTTCTTAGGCCCAGTCTATCAGCGGCCAAAAATGCCAAGATGGCGAACTTGCAAGTAATATTATGGATCTTTCCCAAAGTTAAGTTATAGTAAACAAATTCCCTTGTGAAACCGTGGTCATAATGGAAGGTCTGAGGGGAAGGCAAATATTCGTTCTTTTTTTAACCTGGCTGGCTTATGCAACGACTTATCTGCTTCGGAAACCTCTGGGTGTTGTAAGTGCATGCAGTAATTTTATTTGTTGAAATATAGCATTGGTTTTTCTGCATACGATTTACAAAGCACAATCGAGCGAAAATGCTTTAAATTCATGCCTGGGTGGATCTCCTACAAAAACGGGGTTTAATATATCCCTAAAATCGCATTCAGTCTTCCATCTGTAGCGTATTTAGTACTAGTTAACCATTTTTTCTTTCAGACCTCACTCATGATACCTTCTGTCCTGTTATTATGGTATAGATGGTATCCGGTCGATTAGCCCCCAAGTCGATTAGCGCCCAGTCGATTAGCCCCCACTAAGTCGATTAGCCCCCAACTAAAAGTCGACCAGCCCCCAACGAAAATCTGTTTTCAACTTACTAGATTACTCTTCTTCGGGTTTCTCGTTGTTTTACTTATGTTTGAAATTGAAGTCAGTAACTTTAAGATCGTTTGTTCGTTTGTTCGTCCGTTGAGGGTGACCGGATTTCCTTTCTTCTTTTATCTTTACTTTGCGTTTAAAAACTTCATGACTTTTGCTTGGTTTAAGATTTTTAGAACGAGATTTTAGTTCTGAATGTTTATGAAGTAAACAACATTTACAAGATACAGCTCTAATCGATCAGATCAACTGATTTTTATAGATCGCAACAGGCTACAATTTCATCAACATAAAAAAATTTGGCTCGTGGACCATCGCAGGTTTGTTAGAATGCCGATGTCAGCGTCATGAGTAGATAATTTAGATCGCAAGTTCTAATCCAAGCATTAGTAAAACAACGAGAAACACGAAGAAGAGTAATCTTGTAAGTTGAAAACAGATTTTCGTTTGGGGCTGGTCGACATTTACTTGGGGGCTAATCGACTTAGTGGGGGCTAATCGGTTGGGGGCTAATCGACTTGGGGGCTAATCGACCTGCAACCATTATTATTAACCCGTTTACTTTCATGATTGATAAAAATACAAATTCTCCTAATGATATTGATCGTGTATTCTCTTGTTGGTGAGGATTGAACAGGTTACTAAGTTGAGGATTTTGCATTCATCTAACACTGAATTCTTTAAACTAGTATTGACTTAAATGTATGGGTCTGATTAATGAGAATTGCTACTTACATCTTGAGAGTGAAAGAGTCAAAATAGTATACAACGGTCCTCTAGGGGAAGTGGATATAAACCAAGACACCAAATGCCTCAGTATTATAATATGCAACACTATCCCCTTGGGGGGGCGGGGGTGGGGGGTAGTTGAGTGTCTATATGTATACCTGGTCTCATAAATAACAGCATCTTTTTAGTGATAATAAAAATGCCCAAAACTGTAGCAAAATTAAAGGGCTTTTGGACCCATGTGACAAAAAATGATAGCTAATTATATTCTGACAGTGTGCAAATTGCGCTATTAACTGATTTGGTTAAGTACTAATAATACTTATAAATAATTAATGTATACCAAAAATACCATAGTGATACAGTAGCTACTATATGTAGCTAGTACTTGACAAGTCTTGGATAATTGAAGTCTGGTCAATTAACCCTTTCACTCCCAAGAGTGACTTTAAAGATTTTACTCTGTCTAACGCCAAACAATTTTAGTCATCAAAGGGAGACCCTTTGGGAGTGAAAGGGGTAATCAAGGTTTGCTTGTACCAGTCAAACCTCGCTATCTTGAACGAAATTGAACTCTCAGGGGAAATGAAAAATAGTTTGAGATAGCAGGGGTCTGAGATAACTGATAGTAAATGACTGAGAAAACAATCCATGGGAAATGTTTCAGTTTGAAATCGCGAGTTTGAAATCGAGATACTGAGATTCAACTGCTTGTAAAAGACTTTTAGTCTTAATTGACAGATTTGAAAGTACAGTGTTGTGTTACAGGTGAAGGCAGACATGGCCAATGAATACAACTTGACAAGAACTGAGCTGGGTTGGTTGGATACTTCTTTGCTTTTACCTTATGCTGTCATGCAGGTATTAAATTTCAATTGATATTTTTGCAGGTAAAGAATAGTTGGTGAACTTGAATTAGTCCTCAAAAAAAGTCAGACGTTGCCATTGAACACATTAGAGAACCAGATAGATAGATAGATATATAGTTTATTTGTAAAAAGCTTGCAGCTACTAAGCTGAATTGTGTATTTACAATATAATATATAATATAATATAACAGAATTTTACAATTGTGAGTATAATAAAAGATAATGATAAAGTCCTATGAATATAACATAACTTAAAACGTTAAAATAAATGCAACGTCATCGATCGACCAGATTTACCTAATGCAGACTGACACAGCAAAAAGAAAGCCACTGTCAAAATTAATGGAATCTAACTTTCTTTTCAATGCTTGGTTGCAGATGCTGTTTGCTTCCTGTGGTGATATTTATGGTTCCCGCAAGGCACTTACAGGGTGTCTTTTGTTCTCATCCTTGTCCATGGTAAGGAATTCTTATTCTTCCTCATTTTCCCATTTGCATCCAGGAGAAAAAAAAAACATACTTTTGTGAAAAAGTTAGTCTTAAAAAAATACCCATCAAAAATTGCTCCTACAAGACTTGTATCCCAGGGCCTGTTTCTCTGGTAACCATGACAATGATTCTAGAAAATTTCCATTGGTAGTGGATAATATGTAATTATTTGTTTTTATATATATATTGTCACTTTTTTATCAGGTGTCATTTGGATATTGGAGGAGTTTGCTAATATTTGCATTTCTTTTGTTTCTCAATGGAACAGCTCAAGTAAGAAGAATTATTATTACTTTGATTCGCTAATATCAAATTTGATTATGCTTGTGTATCTAATATTGATGTAACATTGTAAAATGGTATTTAGCTATTAATGTGTTAAGAAAAAGTTTTGCACTCTTTGGTGATCGGTTGTAGACATATTTTTATAATGAATTTTCAGTGGCCATTGTCGAGAAAATTCATTGACTGAGAAAAAGATCGGGTAAAACCAAAGCAAGGTAAAAAAAATTGATATTATGAAATACAGGAAAATTTTAGCAAAGGAGACTTGAATTCATAATAACTCTCTCATTTTTAAATTGTACTGACTTCTGTTGACCCTGAGAATTGTACCAGGGAATATTGGTGTGACGTTTTTTGTGTGCAGATCAAGCATATTACATATAACATCAAGTGGACTATTCCCCTTTTACATCCAAGATCTGAGTGGTAATTCCTCAAATTGACTGCCATACATCTCCTTTCTTGATAGTAAAGAGAATTTTGTGTTGATCAATTTAATATCCTTTGGAATTACAATTGCAGTTGCAACTTATTGCAAGAGTGAAAAGCGGAGAGCAATGAGGGGGGCTGTCATTATTTTTAACTTAAATTATTCCAGACTCTTTTTCATGTTTTTAATATCATTTCAGTCAACAGCATGGCCAAACTGTGTGAAATCACTGACAAACTGGTTTTCTGACAAACAGAGAATGACAGTGTTTGGCTTATTTGGTACCAGTAGCTTTGCAGGAGGCATCTTGGGTACAGCACTAGCTGTGAGTATAGAACGTCAGTAATGACAATATATGGCTGGTTCTGTGAGCGGGCAAAATGAGGCAAATCCTGAGTTCTGATTGGCTACCTGAGCAGGCAAGATGGACCTATATGGCCCTCTCGAGATTTCCCTCATTGTCCCACAAAACAAAACAAGCAAAGTAGTGACATAATAAATCCTTAATTGACCAAGCATGTTCAGTCAAGATGGCCAGATAGCTTAGTTTTTTTTACAGCCAATTTGTCAATGATGTATATATTTATATTTTTAACAATTGCAATAATTAGTTTTCATAAGAGTTAATAACGTAATCATTATCAGAAAGTCATGCATCTGTGAATCCTTTGCTACCAAAAGAGATCAATATACAAAGCTCTTTGCTGTCAATTGTTCACCAAATCGAACAGATCTCATCTCCAAGAAAGATTGTAGCTCTCTATTTTGTTTTGCCGGTTTTTGCCCTTTTTCAATGAAAAGAGCATGCGGAAGCCTTAACAGTTCAATTATTCATGGCGCTGGTGGTCTGGCCTTTCCTGACTACGTTATGAAGCGCAGCAGACACTTAAGGAACTCTAACCTGAACAAGTTCATCGAACTGCAACCTAATACTGAGTCTTATAAGAATAGCTATTTCTGCAGAACTATTAAAGACTGGAATGCTTTACCTAGCAAAATTGTTAATATTAAGTCCGTAGATCTTTTTAAAAAAGCCTTATTCGAGTATTTTTATAGTCGTGATAAATTTTAACATTGCATAATAATCGATGCATTTTATTTTATTTTATTTTATCTTTCTTAGTTAGGTGTCTTGCGTGATGGTAACCCCTTTGCAGGACTATAAATTTTTGAATAAAGGTTGAATAAAGTTTCATTTATTCCACACTAACACAGATGGTGACTGTCACATAGAAGGAAGAAAATACAAGTTGTCAATTCTCCTCTGTGCAATTTTGTTTACCGTATTTATTCACCTATAAGCCGAGCGACTTTTGCAAAAGGTTTTACTCAGTTTTGGGAACTAACTGTTTACAATAAACTTTTGAATATTCATTTGGTTGTGTTTATTCGTTCAACAATCGAAATATGTTTCCTGAGAGAGACGCTTCAAAGGTGAAATTTTTCTGCGAAACTTTGGTCAAGGCTTATAGCTGAGAGGTTTCCAATTTTTTTAAACAAGCTTAAGCCCATCGTCAGTTCTCTCAAGTTTGGGGTCTCGGCTTATAGCCGGGATCGGCTTGTAGGCGAATAAATACGGTAATTTAGTATTCATTTTCAAGTCAAGTATCTTGTTCTGTAAACTTTAATTTATATTTAATCAGCTTCTTTTGTTTTTGCTTGGGCTGATGATTGGATATTGCTTAGGAATAAGCCTTTATACAGATAATTCAAGATCTTTGGAGCAAAATAAAAAAATTACCCTTAAAGTCCACTCAGCAAATAGTTTCTCACCAGGGCTTTAAATTAAAATAAACTTAGAATAACATCTTTTTTTTTCAGGTTCATCTACAAACTATGTATACTCCAGATATGAAATTTGTCTTCATGTTTCCATCTGTGATTGTGGTGAGTGTTCGTAAGGTTGTCATTGGACACAAAAATGCAAGCCATGTTGGATAGAACAACTATCATTGTTAATGCAATATCACATGATGCAATGTAGGTTCATAGCATGTGCGGAGGAGCAGATACCACAGTGTTTGGACCTTAATTTAACCTTTCGTGGCCAAAAATAACTCCTCTTTACAATAATATTAATACGTGAGGCGAAGAATATAGAAAATGACCATCCCAAGTGTAATATAAGGAATCAATTTAACACTAAATTCTCGAAACTAACTTATAGTAGAATATATCTTGCTCATTGAATTAACTGCTGCTTAGATTGTGGCACTGAAAGCATTAAGCCCTTTGCCCTGGCACACATTGACAAGAAGACTTTGATCTGATGTTGTCCTAAAGATCAACACATTGAGTACTTTTAGCTATAACTAAAAGCCAGTTTAACCGTATTTATTCGCCTACAAGCTGATCCCGGCTATAAGCCGAGACCCCAAACTTGAGAGAACTGACGATGGGCTTAAGCTTGTTTAAAAAAATTGGAAACCTCTCAGCTATAAGCCGAGACCAAAGTTTCGCAGAAAAATTTCACCTTTGAAGCGTCTCTCTCAGGAAACATATTTCGATTGTTGAACAAATAAACACAACCAAATGAATATTCAAAAGTTTATTGTAAACAGTTAGTTCCCAAAACTGAGTAAAACCTTTTGCAAAAGTCGCTCGGCTTATAGGTGAATAAATACGGTATTTCATCAAGATTGTTTTAGACTGCGCTTAACAAAACTGTTGTCTTAAGTAAATTTGTGCTGCTCCAACTTAACCTTGCAATGTCTTACACCACACCAGAAAAAGCAGTCAGTCCCTGCTTACTCAAATGAGTTAACTTCATTACATCAATCACAAATTGGGCAGTTTCATTATCCCCTCCAATTTTGAAACACTGCTTTAGTGGGACACCTGTTTAATTCACCTGCCCTAAATGTTTAATATTATGCAATGGAAGGGAAGAGATATATTAACCCTTTCACTCCCAAGGGGTCTCCATTTGACGAGTCAAATCGCCTGGTGTTAGGCAGAATAAAATCTATAAAGTAACTCTTGGGAGTGAAAGGGTTAAGGGAGATAGTTTTTAACCCTTTTACTCCCAAGGGGTCTCCATTTGACGAGTAAAATTGTCTGGCATTAGTGCAGAGTAAAATCTATAAAGTCACTCTTGAGAGTGAAAGGGTTAAACCTTGACAAATCCTTGAGTTATTCCAAAAATGTTTTTGGCCTTTTTGACTTCACTAAAAAATTTCCTTGGCCTCGTATGCCATGTGAAATTTTGGAAGAGACAAGAAGGGGAAGATACATGTTTCTTTTTCCTTCCACTCCCCTACTTCATACCCCTGCTTGCAGGGCATTCTTGTTGGGAAATTTCTTCTGTTGATGTTTTAAACATTTTGAAGTATAATTGACTATTCCTGGTTAATTTTCTTTTGAAATTTATCTTTCAGGGTGCTGTTGGTATTTTAGTTTATCTATTTCTCCAGTCTCCTTCTGAGTTAGGAATATCAGAACCGTTAAAAGGTAACACCAATGGTCTCATACCAGTCTGATAGCTTCTATGTCAGGGCTTTTATAAAGAATTGCAGTGTGTATACAATCAAACCTCTGTTATCCAGATCAATTATGTGAACTTTTCAAATGTCCGGACTTGTTTTTCTGGTCTCACTTTTGTTGTAAATCTTAATAAGGCAGGCCTTCTGATAGGGTGCGATAAAAAAATGCAAATTATGCGAAATTTGCAGGGCAGATTATGCGATTACAGAGGCCAATTATGCGATAAATAATGAAGATTGTGCGATTTTTTTCTGAGCAATTTTAAGCTTGTTTTATAAGGTTTCAGGATAAGAAAAACACTTTTTTGCTGCTCTTAAGACATTTTGAATGTGTTTCTGCTTTATATGAAACAATTTTATTGTGTAAAACACAAAGCTAAACTCAACCTTGTTCCCAGGGTCCTCTCCCACTCGGCCCCCGAGTAGGAGAGAACCCTTAGGAACGAGGTGGAGCTAAACTGAAACACGATGCTGACGTCTGTTGACACACGTGCAGTGCAAACCTAACATTGTCTGTGATAAAAAAATAATGTAAGAATACTCAACGCATCAGCGAAATATTCCTAGCTAACACTGCCTTACGTTGCGGAGTATATTCCCGTTTCAAGTGATTTTTTAGACTAAGTAGAACCCGAGATAAATAAAAGTTTTAGTGATCTGTTCAATTCATAGCGCCGCATAATTAGTTCAAGGCGATAAAAATATAATTGTCGGCACGCATGTAAACAAAACACTGATAAGGATCAACAGCCCAGGATCGGGGTAATGGGCTCCTGCAAGGATAGAAATAATACCAAAATACTCGATGCATCCCGTTTCAAGCAATTTCTAAGACCCGGAAGATCCCGAGATATTGTTTCTTGAGGAAATTGCGAACCGAATTTTACAAGTTTGTTCAATTCTCAATAGTTTTCAGTGGTAATGAAAACTTGCTAATAGCATGCTGAAAGGTATTTTGTTCAGCAAAAAACAAGGAATAAAGTTTTCTTCGATTCTAATACGATACGATAAGTGTTTCCACGACTCAATTACGAGAAATGCGAGTTCAATTAAAAAATGCCTGAAAGGCTCAGAGCAATTTTCAAAGCGCTCCATCGCTTCAAATTTTGTGAGTTCTCTAACTGTTTTGCATAACTTTCTTTTGTTTTTGTGTGCGGGTTATCTGCAAGTGCGTGTTCTGACGATTCCCTTTTTCCTTTTGGCAAAAATCACCCGTGGGGGTAGTCCGCCGTGCGGATAAACGGCCGGAAATTACAGCCATTCAGATTGGCTAATCTGAACAAGGGGCGTGTTTGTGTTAAACCAATAGGCGACTCTTTAAGAATGAGACTCGTACCAGGTCCTTGACATTCAAAATAACGCCTTGACTTCGAATGAATACGAAATCGAAGGTGAAAGAGTCTTGTTAGCCTTTTTCCAAGGTAAATCATCTTGAAAATGGCGTATTTTTTCAGGAATTCCAAAGAAACTTGTTGATTCATGCTTTATTTTATGAACATTGTGCGTTATTTTTTTAATTATGCGATTTTTCGTGAATTGTGCGATCGCGGATGCGATTTGAGGTCGATTGTGCGAAATCGCACCATCGCGTAATATAGTCAGGGAGCATATGTAATCCCGTGGGATTTTTATGGTGAAAGCAAACCACCTACCTAGTTGTGTTAAGGGGACCCTAAGGAACACAAACAATGTTGTCGGCAATTTTGTAACCTGCACCGGCGACCGCTATCGGGGGTCTGTCTTTAGACCTATATGGTTCAACATGGAATCGAGGCTAGAATAAAAAATGGCGTATAACTACAATTAACTACAATAAATTTCCACAAAAATACCATAAATCTTTAATATAGTCTATCTAATACATATCCATAGACTTAAGTACTAAATACTGATGACGTGATCAACACTGCACGAAAGTGAGGCTGGTCGTTTGTTATCTTCAAATAAACATCAAAAACATATTTCTTTTTCTGGAGTTGTTCAAAAAAATGACTCGACAAGTGAACTACATGACAATGTGTTTTGTTCACGTTAATTGAACTACATTTGAATATGTTTTGTTCGCATGAGACGACATGGAAGTGAGGCTGCGCTCTCGGGCACTTGTTACGCGTGATGACGTAGTCAGCCAGCGTATAAAATTCAGTAGCGCATTCCTTTCGTCGTCTTGGGAGTCAAAAATTGCCTTGTTTTTTTAACTTTCCCCTATCCCGAGCCCGTCGCGAAAAAATTGTGTGATTTTTATTGGCTGTAACTCCGAATCACGTGCAAGTCAGGTTGGATTGCACCATGGATATCCATGATCGCACAATTAGCAAAAAAACATACTGCATCAGCAATTTTAAACCAACACATCCCGTGTAAACGCCTTCAGGCGTCTTCTTGTTAGGCCTGCTCTAAGCCTCGAGCCATCGTCGTGCCGAACCAAATTCCTTTCCAAAAATTGGCCATTTTGGTGCACAGAAGAAATAAAACTAGCTAATAAAAAAAGAACTAATTTGGCGTTTAGAACCACTGTCGCGCTAATCGTCAAACCAAATGGAATTAGGTTCGGCACGATGTTGGCTTGACGCTTAGTCCAGTCCTTACCTATGCGATATGTTAGCTATTATTAACGTTGCTCCGAGGGCGTCATGTTACCCATAGCAGGTTTACAAGTATATATAATTATTACTACCCAAAACCTTCTGCTTTAAAAATAGCACAACTGATCTCATAATACATTGCGGTCTATAGAACATGGATGTCAGGGAAGAATCATTCATCATCCTCGTTTTCCTCGCTGTCATCGTCCTGCTCATCCGATGTTTCATCATCACAGCTATCATTCTCAATCATATCGACATTGTCACACTCTTCTCCTGTCTCGTCGTTGCTGCAGCCGCATAGACCTGTGCAAGTGAGACCCGCCCTTCGACAGCTACACCTGTTGTTTCGGCATTTGTCCTTCCCACAGCCACACTTGACAAGGTAAAGAACAGCGTCGGGTGCCGGCTGCAGTCGCGTCATCACCAAGATCCATTTGTTTGAAATATAAAAGAATAAGGCAGTGGATTAAAGTCGTCTCGATCTTTAGTGTCGAACTTGAGAGTTTATTACTATATCAACCGTTAACCATAGTTGATGGAAGGTCTGGATTAGGGACTTTGTCATTGGCCCAGATCATGGCTTGGTAATGTGCTCGCTTAATGGCCTCTCGGAGATCAGCTTGTGTAGGCGGTAGTCGTTCTGATTCGGCCTGTTTTCTTCGAAAGAGGAGCCACCTTAGATCTTTCAGACTGGATATCTTAGTCTTGGGCAGGTAAAGTTGACACACTAGCCTCTCTATTGCATAGAACAGGCCCGCTGTGGGAAGGATGGTAGAGCCGAGATCTGCAAGTGTAGTGACACAATCTTCATCAGCTTGAAGAAACGCTTTCCAGCATTCCAGCTTCCCTTTAAATGCAAAGTTTCCAGTGACATCAGCTCCGCTCCAGGCATGAAAGCCAGGTAGTGCTGCCGTTCTAGCTGCACCTAAAGCGCGGACAATTGGATGAAGCTGGATATTTCGGTGACGCTGTCCTCTTCCGGTGACGAATGAAGTGTCCGCACATAGCTCCGGGTAACGTCTAAGGGCCAGTACAAACACGTCGGTGTCCGGCGAGAAGATCTTGATACTCTTGGCTGCTGATGCGGTGGCATCTACTGCATGTAGTAGGATTTTAGTATCTGCCTTCTCTTGGTCGCTATCGAGGTACGCCAATTCATGCCTTTGATGCTTATTTGAAGCCAACAAATGACCAGCCTCGCTTTCGTGCAGTGTTGATCATGCGATCAGTATTTAGTACTTAAGTCTATGGATATGTATTAGATAGACTACATTAAAGATTTCTGGTATTTTTGTGGAAATTTATTGTAGTTAATTGTATTTACACGCCATTTTATATTCGAGCCTCGATTCCATGTTGTTCGATATAGGTCTAAAAACAGACCCCCATAGCGACCGCTGGTGCAGGTTACAAAATTGCCGACAACATTTTTTGTGTTCCTTAGGTTTCCCTTAACACATCTAGGTAGGTGGTTTGCTTTCACCATAAAAATCCCATGGAAATTTATTTTATGACATATGCTCCCTGACTAATATCAGAAGGCCTGATAAGGGGAGTAGAGTTGGAGCAGTGGTGAGAGCGCTCGCCTTCCACCAATGTGGCCCGGGTTCGATTCCCAGCCCCGGCGTCATATGTGGGCTGAGTTTGTTGGTTCTCTACTCTGCTCCAAGAGGTTTTTCTCTGGGTACTCCGGTTTTCCCCTCTCCACAAAAACCAACATTTGATTTGATTTAATTTAATATGATTTGATTTCATTTCATTTGTGCTTTACAGTGTTCCCAATTAGTACCGCAGTGCTAAATACAGTTGACATTCAAATAAAGTTCACTATTATTACCTCCGCCAAGGAGGTTATGTTTTCACGCCTGTCTGTTTGTTTGTTTGTCTGTCTGTTAATCGTTTTACGCAAAAACTAATCAACGGATTTGCACCAAATTTGGTGGAAAGGTCACAAATATACCCAGGATCAATCGATTAAAATTTGGGATTTATCCGGATTAAACTCCGTATCTCATATCCAGATGAGTGTAATATCAGGTGTACATTTGACACAATAAGGGGCGGAGGTATGCACTTTACCGAGTGCCTTCTAGTTATTTATTATTATTATTATTATTATTATTATAAGATGTGACATTGGCATAGAAGTAAAACCTTTCTTAGCATTGTTGAGTGGCACAATTGCAAGAGCTTTGTTTTTTCAAAAAGGTTAAGAATCATCACTGTTTTACACCTTTATAAATTTTTAGTAATATTGATCTATACACTATTACAGGCCATTTCCTTTATCTCCCTTGCTTATGTATTTTCGTCTAATTAATATTATTATTATTATTTTTCAATTACCTGGACCCTTGGTTTTCTGGACGTTTTGCAGTAGGCCTAATGAGTCTGGATAATTTAGGTTCAAGTGTAGTTTACTTAGGCAAACATAACAAAGTATTAATAAAAAAATACAACATACCAGCTCCGCATCTAAAGAAAGGCACAGATACAATCCATTAAAATTTATTCTGCACAGTTACCAGAGAATTCTTTGATTTCTTGCTCAAGTGAGCAGGTTTCTGTCAAGAATGAACCTGTACAGCTCAGACCAACCTGGTATTTTTAATTAACAATTATTCGCTGAATGCAAAGTGCTTATCGGTGAATATTCACCGAGACAAAGTAGAGGTGATTATCCACCGATAATCCGATAATCACCGAGCCTGAGGCTAGTAATCGTTTTAGTCTAAATACACAGGTGATTATTTGAAAAAAAAGAAAAGAAAAAGCATTGTACAACATGAGATAGGGTACCAATCAGAGCGCACAATTTTGTATAATCACCTGAGTATTTATATACTAAATTCCCAATAATGGCTCTTGTCCCCTTCACTGTCTCATTAATTTTGCCGAGGGCCACAAGGTCATTAGGGTCTTACCATTATTTTGTGTAAATAAAGTTTGATTTTAAAATTGGTTGCCAGCTGGACTAAGTTTCCTCTATTTATGTTAGAAACTAGTCAAGCATCAAGAGGAACACCCATTGGAGGAAATGCCGAGGAACAACTCACATATGTACAGCTTTGGAGATTAAAGTACTGTTTGTTTTCCTACACAGAATGGTTTTAATATTTCAACTGTGGACCAAACCATGAAGTGTGACCAATCTATGGAAATTAAGCTACTGAACAGTACTGTACTGTGGGACTGTTTGTTTTACTGTACAGTGTGGTTCTAACTTTTTCATCTGTGGATCAAACCATGCAGTGTGACCATTCTTTGTAAAGCTGCTGAACAGTACTGTACTGTGGTACTGTTTGTTTTACTATACAGTGTGGTTCTAACTTTTTCATCTGTGGATCAAACCATGCAGTGTGACCATTCTTTGTAAAGCTACTGTACAGTACTGTACTGTGGTACTGTTTGTTTTACTATACAGGTACAGTGTGGTTCTATGTTTTTCATCTGTGGATCAAACCATGCATGTGACCATTCTTTGTAAAGCTACTGAACAGTACTGTACTGTGGTATTGTTTGTTTTACTATACAGTGTGGTTCTAACTTTTTCATCTGTGGATCAAACCATGCAGTGTAACCATTCTTTGTAAAGCTACTGAACAGTACTGAACTACTTCTTCTCTTAATTGCTCACTTACTGTGATTTATTTTTCTTGTGTTGGCAGGATGATTCCAGAGTTGTGTTGGGCTAATTGCTGTGTTAAGCTAGTGAGGTACTGCATGTACATGTGGCTACCAATGTATCTTTTTCAGGCAGTGAGTATTTCTTTATTTTGTTTTTGTTTTCTTTTTTTTTGTTAGGTACAGTCATTAGTTGTACACTGGTTAGTGTTCTGTGTCAGACTTCCACGGTTTGGACCCAGATAACTATACACTGTGTTGTGTTTCAACACAAAAATCTTATTCTCATTTCCTCTCTCCACCCTAGTGATTGAATGGGTGCTAGAACAAGGTGGAAAATTACTTGAGAAATTTAAGCCCCCCCCCCTCCCCTCCCTGGTATCAATGTTGCCACCAATGCAAAGCCATGCTGAGAAGTTAAACATACAACATTGAAAGGGGAAAGGGAGGAGGTAGCTGGAAAATGACTATGGATTTGTGCTTGTCAATTGTTATTTAAGATGTCTCAACAATTTTGCAACTTGCTGTAGTGATACAACAATGCAGTGGGTAACCCTGTGATGGACTGGCATACTATCCAGGGGAGGAGAGAGTGGAGTAAGAATACTCTTATTTTTCCTTAAACGTGGTCATATCGATCTCTTGGCTTGTATGCACCTTTACCTTTTTATACTTTTACAACTAGCAATCACTTTGTACATTTACCTTTTTCTCAGCTGGAATATACAAAATACCAGGCAGGCTACCTGTCAACAGTGTTTGAAATTGGAGGAGTGCTTGGTACAGTGCTGTTAGGCTTCTTTGTTAACAGGTACTGTTGTGTGATATGCTAAGAAGTTATGCGAAAAACTAGTTTTCTGAGGTCTTCACTGGATGTCTCGAGCCAACCACATCCCCATAGTCTCTCCTCTGCCCCCACTAGTAGGGAGCAAAGGACAGACCCTGGTGACATAGTTGGTTGCAAGCTTGGAAAAAAGTGTGCTCAAGCTTAGAGAAGTACTAGACTGGGGTAGGTAAGGAGTATGTAGCCTGCATATATTGGAGGCATATTTGTGTAGGTATTCAATTATGAAAATAATTATTAATAAATCATTAATATTAATTAATTATTAATCAATTATTATTAATTGTTAATCAATTATTATTAATTATTAATCAATTATTAATTAATAATCAATTATTATTAATTAATTAATTATTTAAAGGTATTCAGTTATTCAGGTATTCAAGTGATGAATAGTGTCTGTTGATCTCAGCCACCATTTTGGTTGACAAACCATACATAGGATTGGGGCAAGCAAAAAAATGATTTTAAGAAAGAGAATGACACATTGAAAGACCCAAATTCCCTTGCAAGTCTTCCAACATGGTATCCTTTGATGATCAAATTTTAAGCGAGCGTTCATGAATCAATAAAATCCTGTTCTGCAGGCCCTAAGGAGGGTTCTTCTTACTAGTTCTTCTCTTGGCTGGATAGTTCACCTCTAAATATTAACCTTTTAACCGTTATTTAGCAATTAATGAATGAGGCTGAGTAGGATATGAAGAATTAAGAGGATCGAGGAAGGTGTTAGCCACCGAGGCCGTACACTGAGGTGGATAACACCCTTCCGAGATCCGCTTAATTCGTCTTAATATCCTACGAAAGCTGAATTCATTAATTGCTTTATTATTTAGCAAAATATTTTCAAACACTTAAAGGAGAAAATAAGCTTCATTTTCACAAATTTCACACCCACCAGCAATATAACAAAACAACAAAATAACACAAGCTCGTCCCCAGGTCTTCTCGGTTAACGGTGCATTAACCTGCGAAAACGCTGCATTTTTGATGTCATTTCCTCGTTATTATGTTGAATTAAACGTGTGCTTTTAGCCAATCAGAATCGGCGAAATATTTTGAATATTTTGAATGAATAGCCTTTATTATTGATATCAAGCTTTATTATTAATATAATGCTGCACCAACTTCCCGGTAACTTCCCATCCCCCTTTGGTTTGCCTTCCTTCATGTAATCACTGTGAACTATTGCCTTTTTTTTTTCTTTATTTCTTCTGCTCAGGTTTCTCCAAGGACGAGCCATATATGGTGTGGCATTAGCCCTGTTTGGCAGTACAATATTTTTAGCACTTTTCCAGTACACAGGTCACCTGGGTCTGATGGTTAATGCCATGTTCATGTTCTTAGCTGGAGCGTGTAACTGTGGAGTTGACGCATATTTGACTGGTTCTATACCTGCTGAAATTGGGGAGAGGGAACACGCCCAGGCTGCCACTTCAGGACTTGTTAATGGTTGGTACCCAAGACTAAGAAACAAATAGTAAACTGATCAGAATGTTATTGAGCAATATTTAACCTCTTAGCTTCCAAAATCAATATTAAAGCTCACTTTAAGCAACATTTCCTCGAAAACTTCAGAGTATCACTGTACTGTGGTACTGTTTGTTTTACTATGCAGTGTGGTTTTATCTTTTCATCTTTGGATCAAACCATACAGTGTGACCATTCTTTGGAAAGCTACTAAAAAGTACTGTACTGTGGTACATGCGAACATTCCTGTGTCCCCGATTAGTAAGCTTAAGGCTAGCTAGAAGACTAGACACTCAAATAAAGTTATTATTATTATTATTATTATTATTATTATTCCGGTAGAAGAAACCTATCTTCTCTTTCACTAAATAATATTGCTTTACCTGTATTTAGAATAATTTTACCTGAGGGAATTTTTTTCTTTGCCAGGTTTTGGTGGTATAGGTCCCATAATTGAAGGCCCTCTCATAGGATGGATTGCTGACAAGTTTGGTTGGGCAGGCCCCTTTTACCTAATGGTGACCCTGTCACTAATAGGGTCGTTAACGATGCTCAGAGCAGCAAGAATTGACCAATCAATCAAACAAGCTCAGTTTATGACCACTGTCACATCTGCAGGAGTATAAACTACTTGTTATTAGGAGAAATGAACGAGCATACTATCATGAATCCTACAATCTGATTGGCTTATGTATTGTAACCAATTTTGTACACCAGACTGGAGCTTTCTCACTATTTCTAAAATCCGCAGCTGAGGGTCCAACTAATTTGCTTTTGTTCTCTCAGTAGTATTCCCTATATGCACTCTCGTTTTTTTCCTCTCTTGGATTTGTGTTTGTATTCATGAGCATTTTTACTCTGTTACCACAATTAGTTGGCTCTTATTCTGTTTAACAGGTTTATGGCATTTAATTTTCGATTTTGTCCTTTGCCCAGTAGTCTAATTCAATGTTATCCTTGTCTTAGTTTTCAAATGGTTTTGTTTTGTGGTAAGAATAAAAAAATAAATGTTCTGCTTAGCTCACAATAATTAAAACGCAAGTTTTCAATCCATGTTTTTATGACTCCTTGCATGCATTCTTCATTGTTCAATCATAAGGAGTCAATACTTTTCTTTCTTTATTTATCTTTGCCATAATAAATAAGATTAAAACAAAACATCAATGTGAGGCAAGGGAGCCCAGGAAAGCAAATAAGGCTTATGTGAAGGGCTACCTTAAGAAATTTTTTTGTGTTAGGAATGAAATACTGTCATGGGCAGGCTAGATCACTTAAATACGTAAGTATATCTTTACTGACAAAAACAGTCATTCATTAGGATAAATAAATAAATGGCTACAAAAAAAAACAAGCTTATGCCAGGAGAATTGACTTAAGTTTTGCGGTGAAAACAACAATACTAGAAGCATTTTGAATTTCAGGGCTAATGGAGTTAAATAGTTTGGGGCCTTGAAAAGGGAGTGAAAATTTCTTTACATTTGTTCTGCAGTAGGGCAGACGGAAATAACTCTTCTTTCTGGTATAATTATTTAAATGTATGTCACAGTTATGTAAAAACATGCTCGTGAAACTTTCAGTTGATTTCAGGAAAAAGGCCTGTACAAGATACATGACCTTACCTTTCTGGAGCTTGATAATAAAATTATTTATGAATCTTTATCTTCGTTTCACTGTCACTGTAGTGCACTGTACAGTACCACAGTACAGTACTGTTCAGTAGCTTTCCAAAGAATGGTCACACTGCATGGTTTGATCCACAGATGAAAAAGATAGAACCACACTGTATAGTAAAACAAACAGTACCACAGTACAGTAGCTTTACAAAGAATGGTCACACTGCATGGTTTGATCCACAGATGAAAAAGATAGAACTACACTGTATAGTAAAACAAACAGTACCACAGTATAGTACTGTTAAGTAACTTTCCAAGAAATGGTACACTGCATGGTTTGATCAATAAGTATTGTCAGGAAGTTAGTAATAGGTATCTTATGTATAAGGCTACAAAAATTAAAAATTTTGTAGCCTTATACATAAGATATACTTTTTATGAAGTGAACATCATGGACATCGAAATTAGTAATGTTACCACAAAATAATGAGTCGAAGGATAATAGTAATAGCTCTTAACCCTTTCACTCCCAAGAGTGACTTTACAGATTTTACTCTGTCTAACGCCAGACGATTTTACTCGTCAAATGGAGACCCCTTGGGAGTGAAAGGGTTAAAAACTATCTCCCTTAACCCTTTCACTCCCAAGAGTGACTTTACAGATTTTACTCTGTCTAACGCCAGACGATTTTACTCGTCAAATGGAGACCCCTTGGGAGTGAAAGGGTTAAGACATAACGTGTCCGCAGGGGACAAACACCAACGACGAACAAACGTCAGACTGGGCATGTCGATCACTTTTATTTTCCACGTTATCAATGAACGGTTTCAACAAATATATTACTCACCACTCAGTTAACATACGATTTGCATGTTTATAATAATTATTATACCAACAAATATTTCATGGTTGTGCTTTTCATAATTCGTGGTGGTGTCTGTTGTCATTGTCTTGTAGGTTATGATGTTGATGGTGTTGGCCATGATGTTGATTTTATAGGTGGTGTTAATGATGTTGATGGTATCGGTAATGTATATGTTGACGGTGTTGGAAATGCTCTTGACATTATTGGGGGTGTTGGTAATGATTTCAGTATTAAAGGTGGTGCTGGTTAAGCTGTCGATGGTGGTGGTATTAATATTGTTGATGGTGTTGGTGTTAATGTTGATGGTGGTAAAAATGTTGTATAGGTGGTGTTGCTGATAACTTGAATATTATGGATGATGTTGCCAATAATTTTGATATAGGTGGTGCTGGTTAAGCTATTGATGGTGATGGTAGCAGTAACAATGATGGTGGTGTTATAATGTTGATGGTGGTATTGTACCGGTAATGTGCAATAACTACCAATGACGAAACTATAGGTGGTGATGGTAATGTTTTGGTGATATTGCTAATCATGTTGATGGTTTGGTGTTGGTAATAATGTTGGTGTCAGTGGTGATGTTAATTTGGTAATAGGGTTGGTATCGGTGGTGGTGATGGTAATGTTGGTAGTAGTGATGTTGATGGTGGTGGTGTTGTGTGCACTACCTTCTTTTGCTAAACAGTGCTACTTGTGGTGGTGGCGATAATTTAATGATCTTGGTTTTCAATGGTATGTTGTCAAGCGAGTTCCATCCGGGTATTCGTCCCGAAAGGAACTGTTGTTGACGTAGATAAACGTCCTGAATCTGAAGATGCCTTCCACTCAAGGTCAACAACGAAACCTCAACAACGAAAAACTTGCCTTGAAACACAAACGGTAACAACTGCAAAGTTTTACAATTTGAACGGAAAATGGAAAAGAAAAAATTAAGTCTAAGGCGACAATGTTGTCCTCAGCATCCTGTTTGCTTGCTTAAGTTTCCTTAAGTTGGACTGAAAGTCCTTGCTACTGCAGTGTGTTTGTCGTCATATAAAGTTTTTGTTTTAGTGACGTTGTGACCGCTAGAACTTTTGTTGTTGCCATGGCGTTTTGCCTTGGTTCACCTGTTGTTTGTGTATTATAAAAACATCCAAAACTTCAACCTGTTTGGAACTGTGCAGCCCATTTAATTTTATGTAAAGGGAAACATGACCATGCAACTCCTTTGTTGATGGAGCTTCATTGGCTCCCTGTTAGTCAGCACATTATTTTTAAGATCAAACAAATTGGTAAAGTAAGTCTCTCCTTTATCTTACAGTGGTATAGCTTACTTTATCAACTTGTTTGATTTACCCAATTTCTTGTGCTTCAATTCCCCACTGACGCAGCACCAGTTTCTTTGGAAACTATCCCCAAAATACTCATTATTTTTAAGATCCTACCATTGACATTTAAGGTGCAAATGCACATAACTGATCTGCTGTACAGATATGTACCACCACAGCCACTACGATCTTCAAATAGGGGTCTTCTTAAAAACTATCTCTCTTAACCCTTTCACTCCCAAGAGTGACTTTATAGATTTTACTCTGTCTAACGCCAGACAATTTTACTCGTCAAATGGATACCCCTTGGGAGTGAAAGGGTTAAAAAACTATCTTCCTTAATAAAAGGTCCCTCTATCCAATACTATGCATGGCGACAGATTATTTTCCGTCTGTACACCAACACTTTGGAATAGTCTACCTGATTATTTGAGACTTGCAGCTGACCTCTTACCAGCCTTTTTATCAACACTAAGTCTTGCTTTAAGATGTGGACCTGATTTTTATTTTTGGGGTAGTAGTTTAGTTGCTATTTCCTTTAGTTTGGATCTCAGTAAACTTGATGAACAGCGCCTTAAAACTTTAGGATCATCTCCGCTATATTAAGTCTTTTCTTATTTTACGGCAATGATAAGTTGAAACTGGCAAATCCACTATACAGCCCACATTTAAATAAATAAAACATCATTATGTGCTATCCATGTTTTACACACCACATCCACTAAACATCAGGAGCCAATGAAGGGTACAACTTTCTTGGCCATTACTGCAGTAAAAGTGAAAGTCTGAAATTCCAAAGTTTACACAACCTCATTTTTCTTGACGTTTCCACTAATGTGTTGAGCCCCATTTCCATTCCCTTTTTGCTGTGTTACAGTCGCCTTGCTATGTTCTGCCTTCATTTCATAGTGCTTCACAGTGGTGTAAGCCGTTGACCCACCAAGTACCAGCAGGTTGCTCAACCACCACAGTAGTGTCTTCACTTCGTTATTTGCTGTTACAGAGATGATTGTCTGTGCGCATGCCTTGGCGGTACCACTGATGTTGTGCGTCAGCGGGCTTGTGACCTTAATTTGCAGCCCGGTGACGTAGCCAATTGCAATGCCAAAGAGCCCACCGAGAAACATCATACCCCAGAAATAGGGAGAATACAACATGGCAAAATTGTAAAGTGCTTGAACTTCACCATTCAGTGCCATCAGGGGAAGAAAGAGAAAGGAGGCGTTGAAGTTGTTGTAAAGCTGAAGTCGCCAGATGTTGCCGTCTACAACAGGCAGCACTTTCTTAGTAAAAATGGCGTTTAATGATACACAGAGGCTCGCTAAGACCCCAAAGACAACGCCTATGTAGGACAGCTCCCCACTACTACCCTCTTGGTCCACACCCATGAGAAAGCCACTGATTATAACAGCGCAACAGAACATGGCTTTGAATGATGTTCTTTGACCAAGAATCGCAAAAGTGCAAATCTACAAGAAACACAAACCAAGAACTGATTAGTAGAGGTGATAGTTCAGCTCCTAGGTGATTGGTCAGTTAACCCTTTAAGCCCTGAGGGTTCTCCCTGTGACAAGTAAAATCGTCTGGCATTAGCCAGAGTATTATCTATAATGACACTACTGGGGCTTAAAGGGTTAAAAACTATCTCCTTAACCCTTTAAGCCCTGAGGGTTCTCCCTGTGACAAGTAAAATTGTCTGGCATTAGCCAGAGTAAAATCTATAATGACACTATTGGGGCTTAAAGGGTTAAGGAGATAGTTTTTAACCCTTTAAGCCCCGAGGGGTCTCCCTGTGACAAGTAAAACTGTCTGGCGTTAGCCAGAGTAAAATCTATAATGACACTATTGGGGCTTAAAGGGTTAAGGAGGTAGTTTTTAAGGAGATAGTTTTTAACCCTTTAAGCCCCGAGGGGTCTCCCTGAGATGAGTAAAATCGTCTGGCGTTAGCCACAGTAAAATCTATAACGACACTATTGGGGCTTAAAGGTTTAAGGAGATAGTTTTTAAACTGATGAATAACAAACTGTCCAGTGACAGTTACAGCATGGTGATTTATACCATTGTAAGGTAAAAAGGGGGGCGCTGACTAAATTTTCGAAGTTTGGAAACCATATCTTGGAAAAATTGGCAATGAGTTATTGGGTTGTTATTTCTTCGAAAAGTTCATTAATTCCTTCCTTTGCCAAAGTATTGCAGATTATAATGGTGTAAATAGGTTATAATTGAAGTTATTATTTTAGAACAACATTGATAACAAAGTCTTGAAATCCCTAGAAGTAAATTGTTCAAGACTTAATGTGACCACGTCATTTTGGAACCTTGACTAGAATTTTTAAGAATCCTCACAAAAGAGACTCTTTAACTCTTTAAGCCCTGACAGGTCTCCCATTGACGAGTACAATCGTCTGGCGTTAGCCAGAGTAAAATCTAGAAAGACACTGTTGGGGCTTAAAGGGTTAAAGTTGATCATATTTCAATCATGTAATATAGAATCCTTACCACATTGAAAACTGTAGACAGTGATCGACCTACATTGTAAAAAGACACACCAAGATATTTGAGACACAAATTGTTGAAAGTAATCATACCAACAAAAACAACTGACAAGGGAAGGACCTGCAGAGGACAAAGAAAATGAAATTTCAGTACCAAGGTACAACTGAATTATCTAATGTAATTGTCTTATGCAGGGTCATAGCTAGGGGTTTCTGGGATAACCATGAACCCTCCCCACCCCCTCCTTTTTTGTGGTGAGCAAATAAGACTCGTCAATAGAGCAGGTTATATTTTGAGGAATTTAACCTATCTATGCAGCTACTTTGATGGTTTTTTCCATCCTTTTGCTTCACTGACATCTGAAAAAGTCCATATTACCAAAACACAGCACAGATGATGACATGTCACGCTGGGTGTGGTGCTACTGGTGCTACTTAACTGAACTGGTGCTACTTAATTGAAAAAATCTTAACTGATTTAGCCTAGGTCCTCTATACCCTCTGATAGTCAACTGTCATTCCTGACCTAAACAGCAATGTTCTCTTAACTGCATGCCAAAACTCTTGTTACAATTTAGTTTGGAGAATATGGAGATAGATCAACCTGTTATCCTCAACTTAATAAGTTCCTACATTCACATTATCTGATAGCTAGATAATGTACTAGGTTGCAAGAAGAACTTGCATTTTTACCACAATTGCTACTAATCTCGCAAACTGATTGGCTAATTTTCCCTTTGTCGATAAGAGTATAGACAACGCTGCTCGCGTCAATGTGTCACGCAAAGCAAGAGCCAATCAGAAACGCTCATTTTGGAGAATAAACCAATCAGATTGCGAGAAAGTTATAGACAACGCTTGCTCTTTCTTTGTGTCACGATCTTGGTCACGCTCTGAGAAAAACATTTTCTTTGACGTTTTTTAACGAAGCTATTGTGATAAAAAACAAATCGAATGTGGTTTCGCGTTGTCTGTACTCTTATCGACAACAAGTACGCGTCATCACAGTGGTCAAAACTTGTTGTGGACTCACTCAGCTGCACCTTGTGAGTCCACAACATTTTGAACACTGTGATGACGCGTACTCATTGCCGATAAGAGTACAGACAATGCAAAACCACATTCGATTTGTTACGTTGATCCCTACAGGGGTGAATAATGTAAAAGCTATTGAGGTGAATGTCACATACCTCTCTAGCAACCTTAAGATCAATACGAAAGGCTGGAAACTTGTCAATTTGAGGATACTTGTCTCCAAGGAAGCTCAGAAGGAAGAGACAAAACAGACAAACCACACACTGGAACCATGTGACAAAAAGAGGCGCATTGAGCTGGAAAAGAAGAGTGAATCTTGTTATTGTACTATAATTTATTAGGGAAACTACACTGTATTCACCTCTGCATATCTCTAGGACTAAAACAACTTTAAATGGTTCTGATACTAAAGTTTTGATTCTTTTTCTCTTGCTGATATAAAAAAGGCATAAGACCATGTTAAAAACATAGGTAACCATGCAACCTTTTGAAGGAAGAAACAATTAACTGTTGCTAGGGAATGGTTGTAGCACTTTTTCCTTGACAATGGTATTCAACCACTTTTTAAAATTTCTTAAGCCTAAATTGACGGTTTTCTCATGAATGTTAACCGATATTCAAAAGCTTAAGACCACGACGAAGGGCTATAAACGCTCGAAACGTCAGCACCTCCCTTTTAGCTTACGGTGGTATAACTTACTTAATCAACTCGTTTGATTTACCCAATTTCTTGTGTTTCAATTTCCCACCGACGCAGCACCAGTTTCTTTAGAAACTATCCCCACAGATAATAATGGTTTGTTTTTGAATTCGTTAACCTCAAATTTTCCATATGGGTTTGGCTTCTTGATCGTCCTTTCCCTACATAATTCTTAGGGCAGGTAACAAATAGATTACAACTGGCATGAAACTGATGCTTTTTCGACGATCTAATACGAAATGACACTTAGTAAACATGAACGAATAGTTATATTGAATCTTTACAGCTACTCCCCGCAAAAATACCTGAAAATCAGGACTGCTTAGAAGATACTTGTTCAGAAACACCATGGATATTGATATCGTCCTAGGGATTAAAAATATTGAAGCGTTTTGGAACAAATTTTAGCAGGAGGCAGTAAATTTAAGACACAACGTGGCAATGCAATATACATAGATAGCATGTAAACGATTTGTAACATCATTCTTATGTGCGTTCCAAGAAACTGCTTTTCTTACCAGTATAATGATACCACCCCTGCTATCCTTGCAGATTTCGCAAACATTGACTCTGTCATTTTTAGGCGGAATTTCACGGATAGATCTCATCGGCAAGAGTTCTGAATTCGACAACAGAAGAACGGCCGGCGGCGAACTCTTAACAGAGACTAACACAGGAAAAGTTGTTATATTGACCAGCGGCTCGTTCAAACGATTGTGCGCGTTAATTGTCCTAGCCAGATCAAAATGGCGGATGCTGCTTATAATTTATTCTGATTGGTCTTAAAGTTTTCAGAGATTACGATGTGTAGTGTTCAAGAAGAGGAAATTGAAGTTCTTGCGTCTAGATTGGAAAAGAAAGTTTCTAGGGAGAGTATTCGTGTTGGCCGCACATGCATGAAATGTTCATGCAATGCTGCAGTCGTGGTGGTTCGACTGAACGACCCGCTATGTCGTTCTTGTTTCCTAGCTTATTTTACGCACAAATTTCGTGCTACTATTGGAAAGGCTCGCGTAATTAGAGCAGGCGAGAGGGTTTTGTTGGCATTCTCCGGTGGTCCATCTTCGAGTGCTATGCTTGACTTAGTGCGTGAAGGACTTGGGAACAATGTTGCAAAGAAACTGCGGTTCGAACCTGGAATTGCTTTCATCGACGAAGGAGAGATTCTAAAACAAAGCGAAGCAGAACGATCGGAGTTTATTCAGCACGTTAGAGACATGGTTTCAAAAACGGAGTTTCCTTTTCTCATGCTTAAGTTGGAAGACGTGTTTACTCCAAATGAAGTGCGCTCAAAAGATGAAGCAAGACTGAGCAATAAGATAGATAGACAAGAAAATAAGATGCAATGTGCGTATGCGCAGAAGCTAAGAACCTTATTCGATTCATTGTCCTCCATGACAGCGAAAGAAGACTTGCTGAAGACTCTGCGAGCTCAGTTACTCATCATGTTGGCAAGGAGGGAGGGGTATACCAAGATAATGATGGCAGATTCTGCTACCAGGGTATCCATCAGGTTGTTGTCAAACATAGCCCAAGGGAGAGGGGGGGATTTACCTTATGACACAGGGTTCAGTGATGATCGCCATAGTGATGTTGCCTTCCTAAGGCCTATGCGAGAGTTTATGTCCAAGGAGATTGCTCTGTACAACTTCTTTAACAAAGTAGAAACTGTCCATGTACCAACATTTGCAACCATGAGCTTTTCCCATGCAAGCATTGATCGTTTGGCAGAGGAGTTTGTATGTGGTCTGCAGGCTGACTTTCCTTTCACAGTAAGCACAATATTTCGAACTGGTGACAAGCTGTCAATCAAAGAATCATCCTGTGATGCTGGCTCTTGTGCACTGTGTGGGGTTCTGATGAGTTCTGAGTCAGCATTAATTACCCCATTAGATGAAGTCTCTGGCAACCCTGACTCTTCTGAAGGTCAGAAACGAGGGTCTAATGAAGGCTGTTGTGGTGGTTGTGATAGGGGATGTTCTAGCAAACCATCTGAGGCAGTCTCAAGAGAGAGCATACTGCAAGCCCTATGTTATGGGTGTGGTCTCACATTTCAGAAAGCAAGTTTTGAGCTAGAAGACCTGCCATCATTTGTTGTAGAAAATGTCCAAAGAAGCAATCGTATGTCTCAGATGAAAGAGCAGATCAAGGAGTTTCTTTTAGATGATTAAAATTTTCTCAGTTGCTCACGAAATCTTTAATATGGAACTATTTTGCTAAATAAAACTTTTTAAAAATCCTGCACCTCTTATACAGCAAAGATCTGGTTCGATTTTTATAGTTTTTTTTTTTAGAGTGTAAGAGAAACTTGTAATAGTATTTCTGTCACGTCAAATAATTGTTATGGCTATTGCTCTGTTTTGTGGTTTCACTGTTCTTCCTTTTTATTGTGCATGCTTTTAAACAGAACTTTGGAAGTCCTTTTTTTAATTTGCCATTACAGTACCTAATTCTGTGAGACCACTTATGGCAAGTTTCAAAAGTTTTGTTTTTCAATA
This sequence comes from Ricordea florida, assembly GCA_949710005.1. NCBI lineage: Eukaryota > Metazoa > Cnidaria > Anthozoa > Corallimorpharia > Ricordeidae > Ricordea > Ricordea florida. Next base: position 21,853,844 of record OX453285.1, read on the forward strand.
GCATATTTAAAAAGTGTCACTATCATAAATAAAGAACCTCTAAGAGCATTCAGCTCGCTTTTTCACGTTTGCAGTGGTCCAAAAAAAAACTTAAAATAACCAACAATTTCTGAATGGCCTCGTTTCCAATTCCTCTTTTGTTAAGTCCTCACCCTTCCCTCCCTCATGCATTTGCTCCTACCCCACCCCACTCCCAAACCAGCCAACAATTGAAGCCAATTGTCAAACTTAAACATGTTCCGTTTGGCTTTGTCTTCTCATTCGCTCACAGCCAGCACTCGTTCACATGCGTGCATGCACCATGTTCCGCTAAGTTGCAACGGTAAAGGCGTGTGTATTGCTACACTCCCTTGCTCTTACGCCAGACTTCAGTTCTCTTTAATTCATGAAGTAACCAACTCTTTTTCACAGAAACAAACAACTTGGGCACTCGGTCAGGACTTCGCTGTTTCGCCTTTGACACAGGAGCGACCTCGGTAAGATTTCCGCACAGGTCGCTACTTCATTATGCATGCTGTAGATATACTATTTCTTTCCTCCAAAATATGTAAAGTTTGCCCGTACAATGCCCAAGACAATACCGCTACAGCATGCATAATGAAGTAGGGACCTGTGCGGAAATCTTACCGCGACCTCTTACAATTAATAATTTACACACAGCTTTTTGACTGCTCAGTAATACCCATTACAGTTGGTAAACTATCTTTGTTCGCCTGTCCCACAAAGGGTACCTCTTATGTTAAACAGTTTACATACAGCTTTTTGGCTGCTCAGTGATTATTAAACTTGGTCCTCATTACTTGAACAGCTGTCCTGTACTTTGTAAAAGCGTTTCATCTATTCTGTATTGCTTAATTACTAACACAACCTTTACTGTACGCATTCTGACAAAAAGGAAAACGCTCAGCTATCTGTACCCATATTCAAGTCATGAAGCCCTCAGTTAAGAAGCATGGAAAGACGCGCCAGGGAAGTCTGATATCGTGAATTATTCTACAGTGTGACATGGAGATATCCGGTAATTTACAATTCTAATTATTAGCATTATATTTTCCAACTAAATTCTTGTGAAACCGTAATTAGGAATTGCTATTATTGTCGGATTACAACTGTTGAAATTCTAAAAGAGATCTAGCATGTTTAAAAGTGAATATCTAAGGGCAGTCCAGTAAAGACGACTATAGACTCCACTGAAGTCAGTTTTTCTATTCGCGATACTTTAGATATAAATTACATGTGTACCGTGCAGTGATTGTTTCATGATCAAGTCCCTTGCAAGGCAGGAATCTATGTCGGTTCTTCAACGTACAACAGCTAGCATATCCAAACGCATATTCAAGTAAAGACCCTGTCTGCTTTTGTTTTTTGGTGGTGAATGGAGGTTTGGAAGACGATTTGAGTCTAGGTGCGAAAGGCTTAAAACTGAGTTACACTAAAATTTCCTATAAGTCATTTTTATGATGAATTAAAGGATTACCTCCGGGAGTGAAAGGGTGCAACCCAAAACAAGATCTTCACGGCTAAATATAATGGCGTTTTGCCCAGAACACCATAAGTGAGACCAAAATCCGAAATTTACACTCTTCAGCGAGATGACGAGCATCCCCGCCTATTTCATAAGCGAGTCCCGCTCCCGGGATTTGCAGTCACGTTGACGCTAAGAGTTTAACAATTAATCATTTTCTCTTGTTAAAAGTTAGAACCACGTTGAATGACTCAAGGTTCGACTCCAGGAATTAAAGGGTTTAAAGTTAGAACCACATTGTATGACTCAAGGTTTGACTCTGGGGGTGAAAGGGTTAAAAAGGATAGAACTGAAAAGGAGTTGTATAGTGAATGCAATTTTCTGAACGAGACAACTGAAGCGAAAGAAAAGCTTGTATATGTATATATATATATTTATATATATAGTGGAAAGTGATCTGGGAAAGCTGTCAACCTTTCATACCAAAAGTCTGCGAAAAATACTTCGCATCTCCTTCGCATCATCTTCAATATATATATGTATGTATGTATGTATGTATTTATGTATGAATGTATGTACATATATATATATATATATATATAGTTGTTGCGGGAGAAAAAACACACAAACAAACTACAGGTTTATCCCTACAAGCCTGTTTCGTGGTTGCCCACTCATCAGGGGATATCCCCTGATGAGTGGGCAACCACGAAACAGGCTTGTAGGGATAAACCTGTAGTTTGTTTGTGTGTTTTTTCTCCCGCAACAACTACTTCGCTCTACGTTCACGTATTGAGCACTGTTTTACGATTAATCAACTTTTACATTTTATATATATATATATATATATATATTTAACAATTATTCGACGAAGGCTCAGTGATTATCGGTGAATATTCACCGAGACGAAGCCGAGGTGAATATTCACCGATAATCACTGAGCCTGAGGCGAATAATTGTTTTAGTATAAATTCACAGGTGATTATTTCAAAAAAAAAAAAAAAAACATTGAACAACGCGAAAAAAATTATTTTATCAAAAGCGCGCGAACGACTGGCAGCCATTTTGTTCGTCTAGGTGATTATCGGCTGATAATCCGAGATAGCGAACCAATCAGAGCGCGCGATTTTGTATAATCACCTGAGTATTTATACTAAATATATATATTGAAGATGATGCGAAGAAGATGCGAAGTATTTTTCGCAGACTCTTGGTATGAAAGGTTGACAGCTTTCCCAGATCACTTTTCAACATTCGCCAACATTCTGACCCATCCAAAAGGGTAGACAGAACACAGCTCTGATAGATCTTGAGCTTGGTATGCCGATACTGTACTGTGACGACCGCCACACATTGTTCAGCATCCTGAAGGTGTCTCTGGCTTTATTTTACCGGCTCAGGATGTCTAAGCCTGCACCACCATCTTGTCTGACAATGGGGCCCAAGTATTTAAACTGATCGGTCATTGGGAGGTCTTTTCCATTCACCTTGATGGGCTGAGGGTTAGAGATGTTAAGAGTCATGACCCCTCTTTTGGTGAGGCCGTTGTTTAGTCTTACCTGGTGTGCATAAATTTCTTAGATTTCTTAGATTTCTTAAAATAATTTTCTTCCGATACTTGTGGCGTTGCTAACTTTAGCACAAAGAAAACCGCTTTTAGGAACCTAATTTACATGAAAATAGAAAGAGGTTAAGAAAATCGTGCTCTTTTCATAATTTTCAAGTTTATTTCACAATTTTCGCGAGCAGGAATAAGTGTTGACTTTATTTGAGTTGCCTTGTGTCCTCTTATATCCTTGAGAGTTCTTCGCAAGATCGCTAAAATAAAAACTGCATTCGGTTGTTTTTAATTGGTTCCCGACGGTAAACTTGAGAGTTGTAAAAATTAAAGTAGCAGAGAAAAGGCTTATTACGCGGGATGACGTAGTCAGCCAGCGTATAAAATTCGGTAGCGCATTCCTTTCGTCGTCTTGGGAGTCAAAAATTGCCTTGTTTTTTTAACTTTCCCGTATCCCGAGCCCGTCCCGAAAAAATTGTGTGATTTTTAGTGGCTGTAACTCCGAATCACGTGCAAGTCAGGTTGGATTGCACCATGGATATCCATGATCGCACAATCAGCAATAAAACATACTGCGTCAGCAATTTTAAACCAACACATCCCGCGTAAACGCCTTCAGGCGTCTTCTTTTCATTTCAAAGAATGGTGTCACTTTATGGTTTGAACCACAGATGAAAAAATAGAACCACAGCACCACAGTACTGTACTCAGTTCAGTAATTTTCTAAAGAATGGTCACACTGCATGGTTTGATCCACAGATGAAAAAGATAGAACCACACTGTATAGTAAAACAAACAGTACCACAGTATAGTACTGTTCAGTAGCTTTCCAAAGAATGGTCACACTGCATGGTTTGATCCACAGATGAAAAAGATAGAACCACACTGTGTAGTAAAACAAACAGTACCACAGTACAGTACTGTTCAGTAGCTTTACAAAGAATGGTCACACTGCATGGTTTGATCCACAGATGAAAAAGATAGAACCACACTGTATAGTAAAACAAACAGTACCACAGTACAGTAGCTTTACAAAGAATGGTCACACTGCATGGTTTGATCCACAGATGAAAAAGATAGAACTACACTGTATAGTAAAACAAACAGTACCACAGTATAGTACTGTTAAGTAACTTTCCAAGAAAGGGTACACTGCATGGTTTGATCAATAAGTATTGTCAGGAAGTTAGTAATAGGTATCTTATGTATAAGAGAAGAAGTAGTTATAATTAAGAGAAGAAGTAGTTCAGTACTGTTCAGTAGCTTTACAAAGAATGGTTACACTGCATGGTTTGATCCACAGATGAAAAAGTTAGAACCACACTGTATAGTAAAACAAACAATACCACAGTACAGTACTGTTCAGTAGCTTTACAAAGAATGGTCACATGCATGGTTTGATCCACAGATGAAAAAGTTAGAACCACACTGTATAGTAAAACAAACAGTACCACAGTACAGTACTGTTCAGTAGCTTTACAAAGAATGGTCACACTGCATGGTTTGATCTACAGATGAAAAAGTTAGAACCACACTGTATAGTAAAACAAACAGTACCACAGTACAGTACTGTTCAGTAGCTTTACAAAGCATCATCACACGGTATGGTTTGATCCACAAAAGAAAAAGACGGTACTACAGTAAAAATCAAAGCAAAGAGTAATTATAACTAAAGCAGGCGTCATTCATGATCGTAAGCTACAGTAAACCAAAAAGGCAAACATTTGTCAGATTTCGGTGTTCATGGTTTGACGTTTGGCTTCCGGAAAAAAATAGACGTCATAAAATTGCTTTTCACTTAAATTCTACTTCTCTACAGACAGTCGCTTCGTTGCTCTCGGAAAATGTGCTCGAACCGTTTGTTTCCAAAATTATATTTCAGTTACGCTGGTGGGTAAATTTTCCGTTCATTTTTAGTGCGTCTGTTGGAAAAACTGCTCTAGACAAATGGATGGTTAAAGAACGCGACGAAAGGAAAAGCGGTTAAGTCCGAGACGGAAAAATTTCGGTCAAAAATTTGACGAAACGGCTTGAAGGTAGAATGTGATTTGTTTTGCTTCCAGTTTTGCTTCTTACCCTATCTTCAAATGTAGTTAGAACCATCAACTTTTTGAAAATAATTTATCTTTAGGAGAAAAAAGATTTTTGATACTTCTGCCTGTCTGTTTGTTTAAAGTTTTCATTATAACAAATTATAACACTCAAAAATATAATATTCGAAAAGTAATTCGAATTACTTGGCAGTCGGTGCGCGACTCGTGTCTAATTTTGCTGTCATAATTTAAAGTTGCTGTTTAAGTTTTAGTCCTTTTTTTTTCAATTCAGTTTGATGGTTTTCCTTGCCAACAACTCTTTCCAAGTTACCAGGTTTCTTGAAAAATTAGCGTGCAAAAATGTGTTCATGTGACGGTGACGGCTGAATTGCGCAAGTTTCGATGTTGCAAAGGCGCGAACAAAAGGTTTGTATGGTTAGCCTAATCACTGCATGCAAATTAAAAAGAGTGTGTTTCGCTTTGGATACAACATATGAAATATTTGCGTAGTACTTGTAAAATCTGTTGATAGTGCATAAAACGAGAACATATTGCGGAATTCACCACATCGTGTGAAAAATTAATCATTATGTATGTAGATTCCTAAGAAAATAAGAGATCATGGAGAGTTATAAAGTACGGAAAAAAGCTGCCCTTCGGATTTGATCGAACCAAAGGCAGGTGGTTAGCAAACATTTTTGGGATCAATATAAGTATCTGGGCAACTGTGCACCTACCCCTCCCCTAACCCAACAAGTTATAATAAGTTAAATAGTTAGCGCTAATGTTGGGTTAGGGGAGCGGTAGGTCAACAGTTGCCCAGATACTTATATTGATCCAACTAATGCTTACTTTTCTCTTACAATTGTTGGTGCGGCTTTAACTAATATTATTATTCATTCAAAATATTTCCCTGATTCTGATTGGCTAAAAGCACACGTTTAACTCACCATAACCAGTTACTCATAACCAAATTTGGAAGAATTTTGACTTTAACGAGGAAATGACGTCAAAAATGCAGCGTTTTCGAAGGTTAATGCACCGTTAACCGAGAAGACCTGGGGACGAGCTTGTGTTATTTTGTTGTTTTGTTATATTGCTGGTGGGTGTGAAATTTGTGAAAATAAAGCTCATTTTCTCCTTTAAGTGTTTGAAAATATTTTTATAAATAATAAAGCAATTAATGAATTCGGCTTTTGTAGGATATTAAAGAATTAAGCGGATCTCGGAAGGGTGTTATCCACCTCGGCCAATGGCCTCGGTGGACAACACCTTCCTCGATCCGCTTAATTCTTCATATCCTACTCAGCCTCATTCATTAATTGCTAAATAATAATAATAATAATAATAAAATTACATCCTTATTTATGATTGTATACAAACCATTTGGATCCATGTAAGTATCTGGACAACTGTGCAACCTATCCGTAACCTAACCAAACAAGTTATAATAAGTTAAAAACTTAATGTTGAGTTAGGAGAGAGGTGTAGCCCAGATACGTACAATGATCCAACCATTTTCAGATGCAATGCAATGGCAAGACTGCTCCGTCTCATAGTATTTTCCATCTGGAGAAAGATATCTCATCAATTCCTAAGGCTAAGGGTACAGTACATGTACTTGTGAATCACAAGGAGGAGTTTGAATTCAATGAGCCTTCTTCAAGGATAACGAATTAGGAAAAGCTGTTAGAGATGCAACAGCAAAAGGGACCATAAAAAGTAACAGAGTTTGATTCTAGGTGTCAGATCGAAAAATGTCATAAAGAGGTTAGCTTCGAAGAAACTCTGACAAAGAAGACGAGCAAATTTCGGCAGGTTTAAGTTAAGCTCATCGCCGTTCTCAAGCAAAATGTCAGCAACCCAGTTACATTAAACGAATTAAAGTTTCCTTCTTTGCCATATAATAAACATCTTATTAACCGAGCTAAGTCGGTCTGTATGGGAGAATCTTGACCTCGGTCGTGTGTACAGAACTCACTGCGTTCGGTCTGTACTCACGACCTCGGTCAAGATTCTCCCATACAGACCTCCAGCTCGGTCAATAAGAGCTAATTTTATGACTGTAAGGATTAAGAGGCGCTGACCTCTAGAGTTCGCCCTTTGTCTGAACGAGTGACGAAGGACTTATTATTACATGGCCAATTTGTTTTGTTTTGTTTCGCGGGACAAAGCGGGAAATCCCGAGAGGGCAAGATCAACCCATCTTGCCCGCTCGGGTAGCCAATCAGAACCCAGGATTCGCCTCATCTTGCACGCTCGGGTAGCCAATCAGAACCTAGGATTCGCCTCATCTTGCATACTCGTAGAACCAGCCATATCATAGGACAATATAAAAGCTTGATATCATTACTGTATATCTTCTCGTTTGCAGGCCTACAAAACATGTCTCTTTCGACTTCTAACCCAAGCTCACTTCCTGGACCTGAGGCGATGTGGGATTTATACTCAGCTTGGATGTTAATAATGCTCGTGTCGATGATGGGAAACTCCCTGGTTATTTACATCGTACTTCGCCGGCCCAACATGAAGACACCCACAAATTACCAGTTTGTAAACATGGCGGTTGCCGATTTGGTTATCACCATTTTCTCAATGCCAATCTGGGCTTACTTCGTTTGCCTCACGACAGGATGGGTTGATGGGACAGCTGGTAACGTCACGTGCAGTATTGCCGCAGGCGCAAGCATCGTTTCAGTTTTAGCTTCCGTATTAACACTCATAACAATTTCCGTCGACCGTTTTCTAGCCGTGTTTTTCCCCTTAAGGCGTGCTTCAATTACGTGCAACACAAAGCTAATAACAATATTAATTTGGTTTTTATCTCTGACGTTTGGTGTGCCAAGCAATTTTATGTACTCCGTGCGAGAGGAAAATGGACGACTTCAATGTAGGAATGAGCTAGAAACAAGCAACATGACGCTAAGAAAAGCTTACTTCATCACTATGTTTTTGGTGATGTTTGTTATTCCTCTAATTGTGATGTCTGTCATGTACGCCATGGTTGCTTTCAAGCTGTGGTTTCGCGAAGTTCCGGGAAACCAATCAAGTGTCAGCCGGAGATCAATCATAGCAGCCAAGCGAAGGATCGTGCGCATGCTCATTGCTCTGGTCTTAGCGTTTGCTGCATGTTGGCTTCCTGTTTATATTTCATGGTTTGTTCAGGTGTTTCACTCTGGGATGAGTAATGTGACGCTGACGATATTGTTACCGCATGCAAATAGCGCGCTAAATCCCTGCCTGTATTTCCTTCTGAATTCGAGCTTTCGTCGACAGCTGGCGTTTATCTTGAAACGGTGTTGCAACAAAAAAGATCAAAATTTGCCACCAACTCCAACCCACAGCCAAAGGAGTAACAGCCTTCATTATATCGGATCAACCATAAGAAAGATTGAGGTACTGCGACCAGGGTCAAATCGGAGCGTCGAATTTTGTCGCAGAAGCACATATACCATGAGAGAAATTCCGCGGTCGTTTGCTCCGGTAACATTGTTGAGGATGACAAATGATAGTGAAAATACCAGTTGCAAAGGCTATGTTTACCATGGTGGATATCAGCAAGAGGCACAATGATGGCTCATTGATGTTAATATAATAATAAAAACAACAACAACAACAATAGTAACACCCACAGGGTTGTCACTAAGATTTCAAGTTGCCGGGTAATTGTTGTTAGTAGCCGGGGAAGTCGCAAGCGGTCATGTCCCCCCCCCCCCCCACACACACACACACACACACGCGCGCGCGCACACAAAACGTTTTGGTTTAATTTAAGGGCGAAAGTAGCCAGGGGTTAGGCTCCGAGTATCCGGGGGAAATCCCCGGCTCCCGGCCCTTAGTGACAACCCTGCACTCATATTAATACCAATCAGGAGCCCATTACCCGGAGCCTCCATCTCCCTTATAAAGCCTAGGAGACAACCTTTGCCCGTATCTTTCTATTTTTAGTCTTTCGAATTCCCACGAATGCATTGTACCGTCCAATCAGAACAAAGTTGTTCTTTTACGTCACATGCAGAGACAAACCAGTGATAGCATCTCACAAATTATTCTCTTGAGACTGTTCTAAAAATAAAAAGATACGAGCAAAGGTTGACTCGAGGATATGGTGTGTATGGAGGCTCCGGGTTATGGGCTCCTGTACCAATACAAAATTCAATACCAGTACCAAAACCGATACTAATACAGATACCATTACCAATAACACAGCCAGCACTAGAACCACACCAATACCAATATTAATACTAATTCCAATACCAGTACCAATATTAATATCAACACCAATACTAATACCAATTCTAACACTAACACTTGTCCATACACTGACATTGACACTAACACCAACACTAGCAATAACACTAACAATAACAATTAAACTTGTACACACTAACACTAATACCAATACTAAAACTAATATAAATACTTATACTGATACTTATGCTAATACTACTACTGCTACTATATTGAACTTAGCTGAAGTGATTGGCATTTGTTTTGAAGAACATAAGGTGCCTCTCAGTTCAAAATTTTTGGAAGAGATTGAAGAAGGCCTATGAAATGAGTACCAATAAATTGAGCCTCAAACTTGATCTTGGATTAAAGTTTATAAATACAGAGGAATGTAACACTTAAAACATGTAATAAAAGAACAGCAGTTTTATTAATTGAATAATGATACAATACCATTGCGAATTAATTGGCACAGAGTGTACTAAAACTACAGATAGTATAAACAGGGAGTGAATTTGGAATGACGGACTGTCATTTCTTTCCTCCAGACTTCTTTATTCCTGAACCACCTGAATACAAAGGATGATAAAAACAAATATTGAAAACTGCTAATTAAATGGAACAATAATGATAACTAGATTGCTTCTATGTTTGTTCGGTAGAGAGTATTATTTGTGACTTTTAAATTTTCTTTTCCTCTTTTGCCTGCCTCGAATAATCCTCTCTAATTTCGGGCAAAAGCTCTGTAACGTTAAATTTATGCTTAAATATAATAAAGAAGGTTGGTTCAGTGCTTGACCTTAGCGGTAGTCCACTAGTCCTGGACTAGTGCAAAATGCTTCTGGACTAGTAGAAACTTAGAACCACTAGTCACAGGACCAGTAACTACTTTGTAATTTGTAATGTTTAAAAAATAATACAAGGTGAAAACAAAATATACGTCTTGTACACGCTGTTTCCATGCGTTCCTCGCAATGTTCCGACTACCACAGGACTACCACAGATTTACTCAGGACTAGTAAATTTTCAGTTCAACTAGTCCAAGGACCAGCGATTTAAAAAGTTAAGGTCGAGCACTGTTGGTTGGTTGTTTGAATTGTTTAAAGCCTCTAGTTAAATAACTATTGCAAATTGTTTGAACCCAGGAGTCACAGTAGTTGTTTGTTGAGTTTGATCATCCAGGTGTAGGTAGTTTTAGAGTGAACACTTGTTGATGTTGACTGATGTTTCAGATTCACATGTCATTGGATGGTGGTATTTATGTCTCTGTTCAACATTGTGATTGGTTATTTAAGCTGTGATGTTATTGGCTGTTTGTCAGTAAGGTACAGATGTAATGGAGTTATTCATCATCATTAAACTTAAGGTTGGTTTCTCAAATTATTACCCCAAACATTTTGATTGCCTGGATTGTTTGCAGCTGCTGTGAAAATGGGAGGTCATCCCAGCAATTGGAAGTATAGATGTTGTGAAGAGTTTCTAACATAATGACCCAAATTGTATGGTATGAGCAAAGCACAGAACATAAATCTAAAACCAGTATTGGTTTGGATCACATTGAGTGTCTTCATGTGAGAAAGTACCCCTCACAAATTTTTCACAATCCCCACCCACCCCCATAGTGTGCAGCACACACACACCTCCCCTCTAGTCTGTGGCCAATAATAATTATTAGACATTAGTATAAATACTCAGGTGATTATACAAAACCGCGCGCTCTGATTGGTTCGCTATCTCGGATTATCAGCCGATAATCACCTCGACGAACAAAATGGCTGCCAGTCGTTCGCGCGCTTTTGATGAAATAGAATTTTTTCGTGTTGTACAATACTTTTTCTTTTTTTGAAATAATCACCTGTGTATTTATACTAAAACAATTATTCGCCTCAGGCTCAGTGATTATCGGTGAATATTCACCTCGACTTCGTCTCGGTGAATATTCACCGATAATCACTTCACCTTCGGCGAATAATTGTTAATTATACAACTGGGACCAATAATTATTGTACAATGTTAAACTATAACTGCCTCAATAATAATTGTAAGTTCACTTTTTGAAATGACAGTGGCAACCAATGCTGGTTCACATAATAATTATTATTAAGAGAACCAGCATATTCTATTATATTGGAGGCTGCTCTTTAGGGAATTGGATGCAATTTGTATGACTCACGGTTTGACCAAAACAAAATCGGGGTTAAGCAATACAAACCAAAGTGGCTCTGTTGAGTCACAAATTTAAAACTTATATGTACTAGTAAGTCAAACAATGCAAACTACATCTGATGCTAAATCTTTTCACCATGAGTCATACAACGTGGTTTAAACTCATAACAATTTCACCCCCAGAGTCAAACTTTAATCAAACAATGCAATTCAAACTATCCATCTATCTATTGTGGGGGTAGCTTCTCAAGAACCTGGTGCTGATTTGGTGGGGAATTGGAACACAAGAAGTTGGGATAATCAAACACATTGATGAAGTAATTTGTACCACCGTAAGGTAAGAGGGGCTGCTGACGTTTCGAGCGTTAGCCCTCCGTCAGGGTAATGGGCTAACACTTGAAATGTCAGCACCTTCCTCTTTTAATTTACGGTGGTACAAATTACTTTATCATTTTGTCTGATTATCCCAGTTTCTTGTATCTATCTATCCTCCTTGTGCAGTGCAGAACAAAGGGCCTCCAAGTTTGCTTGCCACTCTGTATGCTATGATACTGCAGTGTGGTCTTGTTTACACAATTCACACTGCTAACCCTTCTACTCACAGGTGAAATCATTGAGTCATACCATGATTCTACAGATCAGCCCTTTAACCCTTAAAGTTACAATTGCTGAGTTGCACATGTACAGGGTGCTCCCAACTATTACAAAGGTAAAGGCGCACACGAGCCTTAAGCCCAACACAGCCAGAGCTTATCCCAGTTTCAATAGCATGAAGCACCTGGGAGTATTATCACTCCCCCCCTGGATGGGATGCTAGTCCACTGCAAGGTCACCCCCAGCATTGTATCGCTGGTACCCAATTATACACCTGGGTGGAGAGAGTCAGTGTGGAGTAAAGACAAACCACTTTTTTCACACTCACCCATGGGTCCCTTCTGTGAAGCTTTTTGTTTAGCTTGCTCCAGAGCCTTCTTCTCGTCTTTTAACCTTTGCCTCTCTGCTAAGTCATCCTATGAACAAATATATTGAAGGATCAAAATTAGGCAGGAGTTTTGCAGTCAACAATTTACCAGTAACTATTACTTGGTATAAACAAACTTGGTATAAAGTATTTCAATTCTTTGTCAAAATGAATTTGGCAAGTGTTTTGATTTGCATTATTTAAATAGGGGTTTGGTGAGGAACTGGTCATTTATTAGAGGGGGGAGGTGAGCAGGTGCAAATGGGGGTGGGGTCATACCTTTTTGTGTACCCGAAAATGGGAGGCTGCATTTTTGTGTATTCCAATTTACTTTCTACAACACAGGAAAAAGGGCTACTCGCTATTTGCTTTAAATAGTTCGGGGAGTTTTATTTGAGTTGTATTAAAACTGTTTCTAGGGTTGAGGGTGGGTCATCTTAGTTCATGTGCAGACACGAAGGGGGCCACATTATATTAGGCAGTGACAAAAATAGGTCATGGGAAAGTATGTATAAGACATCATATGACATATAAGATATGACGAATAAGACATGACGTATGATTACTTATTAATAATATAAACATGAAAAAATTTGCCTGGAGGAAGTGCTGGAAGATCTCACTGCGGACAGGAAGTGAGCATTTGACGCGGATTTCACACTTTATTTACTGATTGGCCGATGAAGATCAGCTGATAACGCTACGAACTCAAAGCAGTTTGTTTAAAAATAAAGAATATCGTAATCCAGAATATCGATGTGTAATTTGCACTGATATTACACTTTTTGCACTGGTGTTACAGTTGAACTGCACTGCTCTCAACCAATCAGAATCGAGTATTTTTTTCAGGTATATTATTAGAAAGTTAAAATGCACCAGTCCATGCCCTCCCCTCCCCCCTTCCCTAATAAATGACCGGGGAATGATTTCCACACAGATCCCTACTTCATCATGCATGCTGTAGCCATACTGTTTCATTCTGCAATAACAAGAAATGTTTACATGTGCATTATCCTAAACAATTCATCTGCTGCATGCATAATGAAGTGGGGACCTGTGCAGAAATCTTGCCATGACCGGCCCTGAAAAGGTTTCATATTGATTTTTCAACCATAAAAAATAAAACCTGAACCTGAACCTTGCTTTCACACCTTTCCTATGCTCAGTGCTTAAATGAAATGTATTTGCCTTGAGTTGTAATTAGTTCTATTGTTGTTGGCCAGAGTAAAACTTTAAAGTTTGGTTTAATCTCAGTAACCAGAAAAATTGTTCTTCGTCGATTTCATTGAGTGTATGATCATGAAGAGCAATTCTTCATACTTTGTGGCATATACAGCTGTAAATGTACGTAGTTTGGAGAATTTGAGGTCAGATCATTTACATCTTTAATTAAGCTGGTAACACACTGTGGTAGATTTGTAAGAGGAAGGTGCGTATTACAATTCATCTCAGCTCTTCTTGGAGTTTTCATTCACTCAGTCGACTAACCTCGTCCAGTTCTTTCTTATCTTTCTTTGGTTGTTTTAGGGGCTTCTTCTTTCCACCTGGGAGAGGATGCAGCCACGGTATAAAACAGTCATTTGACAAACAATAAACAGAAAAAGAAACACAATAAATCCAACTGTACCTTCCCTTCCAGACATAGTGTGTAGTGAACAAAGTAGAGTAAAATTCAAAGTGCTGTACAAAACGTGTTCAGCCCAGGACTGAGCCAGCGTATGGAAATATCAACGTTGTATTATGCTGTCTGATTGGTAAATCTTTTTTAATTTTCTTTTTTAAGCCAATCAATGCTCATGTTAGATCAATTCGTGTTGGTAAAGAGTTTGTCAGCGGATCTTTCTGTCACGTGACTTTGTCGGTGCAGGGATTCAACATGGCGGCGAACGGGGTCTTTCTCCGTGGAGCTGTTTTTCGGCCAACTTCATGGTAAAAGTGACTCTATTTTGTTTTAAAAGTTACATCAATACATAAAACGTTATTAGATCTCTAAACTGCTTGTTTTTTCCTTAGTCCATCCGTCAGGAATATGGCAACTTTAAAAGATAGTAAGTTTTAAATTTCGTGTTTTTGGAGTCTTGCTCTATAATTGTAAAATACATCTTATGAACTTTGAACTTGTCTGACTACGTGTACTCTATTGTATGTAATGTAACTTATGTATTTTTTAATTGACGTGATAATTTATCGGTATTCATCGAAATATTTCTCCTCTGATCTGGTCAATGACTGGCATGCATGTGATAAGGTTTAGTAAAAACTCATAATTGTGTACAAATACATATTTTTTATTATCAAGATTTACATTCTTTGGTAGCAAAGTTTAAGGCCTCCTAACTTCCCTGAATCTTAGAGAGGCTAAACTTATTACTTGTGTTGTAGTTCAATATTTTCCTTGGTTCAAATTTTATTTTCCTTTGTTTCAAACTCATTATCAAGCGTTACCATACCCAAAAACTAAGGAAAATAAAATTTGAACCAAGGAAAATATTGAACTACAACACTTACATGCAGTGCTTATGATGTTCACATTTTTTTTGTTGTTGTTGTCAGTCTCCATGCGATTGAGGAGTGTGAAGAACATTCAAAAGATTACAAAGTCTATGAAGATGGTATCAGCTGCTAAGTTTGGTAGAGCTGAGAAAGAGCTGCGACCAGCCAGGGTGTATGGTGCAGGTGCATCTGGTGAGACAAGACATTTTGAGTGCATTGCAGATATTTGTTTCCTTGACTAGATTTCTGTATCACCTTATATTGTGCATGCTGTAACTGAGTTTTTTATGGTTATGCACATAAAATCATTTTTTTATTCAATACAGCTACAGCATGCATAATGATGTGTACTCATGTTCAGAGTAAAATGTGTTGTATGTGTTTTCTTTAGCTTTGTATGAGAAGGTTGACTTCGAGGAAGAAGATGCTGACAAATCGAAGGCCAACAACTTGATCGTAGTCCTGTCATCTGATCGCGGATTGTGTGGCGGAATTCACTCCAACCTTGTTAAGGCTGTGAAGGCCACATTAGCTGAAAAGGATGCAGAAAATACTAAGATTGTTGCTTGTGGTGATAAGTCCAGACAACTCCTTTTAAGAACACATGGTAAGAACCTTGGTCTTGTGTTATTGTACAGTGCATGGCTTTATCTGTAGATGAAAAATTTAGCACAACACTGTATAGTGAGACAAACAGTACCACAGTGGAGCACTGTATAGTAGCTTTTATCTACACAGTGAAAATGTTAAACACCCTGTCTGGTAAATATTGTAAGTGATGCTGATACACCACAAGCGGCATTAATATTGTAAAGTGATTACCAATATCATGTATTGTTTTTTTCCAGGGACAAATTTATTGGACTACATAGTGTAATATACATACCATTGGATGTTAAGTTGATCTGCCTATTTTTCTTTTTTTTTTTTTCAACAGCTGACAACCTAATGATGAGCTTTGCAGAAATTGGCAAGAAACCTCCCCAGTTTTGTGAGGCCACATTCATAGCACAGGAAATTTTGGACAGTGGATTCCAGTTTGATATGGGAGAGATGTACTATAACTGGTTCAAGTAAGGCAATAGTACTATTTTTGCTGTTCAAACTCAGACATTCAAGGGATTTTACATACAGACATTACAAAAAGGATTCTCTTAACCTTTGTACAGTCGAACCTCGATTCTCTGGACCTTGATTATTCGGGCTTTTTGATTGTCTGGACTTGCTTCTGTGGCTCCCTTTTGGTTACAAATACAGTAAAATGCAGCAAAGAAGAACCTAGTTTTTTTTGAAGTTGGGCAAAATAGATTCATATAGTTTGGAGTAGTTATTGGAAGTTTAGGCTAAGTAGGGTCTTTATAATTAGGTTCTTAAATTTTATGAAGGATACTGTTGTTGATTACAAGAAATAGCTATAAATTTATTTGTCCAGTTTATAATAGGCATTTATTTACCAGACATCTAACAAAACTGGGTTAGCGGCTAGAAGATAATTATATTCAGTTTCCAATATTAATTGTATACATTATACTGTACATTTATGAAATATAATATATGTTGTCTAACCCCACGTCTACATGTAAGTACCTGTTAATTTTTCTTGGCCAGACTGGTGGGTATAGTCTTGAAAAGAACTGTTGTTGGCTTTGATGGTGATGTGATTTTTTCTTTCAAAGTTATTATTATTTCCTTCCAAATAATCCCATCGTATATACATGTAGAAGTAATTGTCCCATATTAGATCGAACAAAGTTACCACACTACTTGATTTTAATTTTTGCTGGCTCTATTACAGAAGGTACTGTACAGCTTGAGAATAATAATGTGATTGTTTTCTTGTTTTCAGGTCAGTTGTGTCTTACAAAACTTTGACAAAACCAATTCACTCTTTTGACACCCTTCAGGCAGCTTCTGGAGGTACGATGTTTACCAGTACATGTACTTGCAAATTGAACATATTTTTTCATGCAATACATACCTCTTATTAATCGAGTTCGAGGTCCGTACTGTAAAATACGGACCGAGTTTTTTCCTGTCGATTTATGGCCCAAGCGCGAAGCGCGCGGGCCATAAATCGACGGGAAAAAACGAGGATCCGTATTTTACAGTACGGACCGAGAAAACGAGGTTAATAAGATATTTATTATATCTCTGGAGTCATTTTGGCGACCAAAACAAACTTTAGCGGGCCGTACAGTGAAGTACGGCCCGCTAAATTGACCAATCACAGCGCGCGTACTAACTGAGAGATATAATAAATTAGATTAATCCAGCTGTATTTTGTGGTCATCTCCACAATGTAGCTTCTACTAGTTCTTACCATGGGCTGCAGGAATTACGGAATTTTTCTGTGTTGACATAGTTTATATTTCTTTTGCAGTGTTCATTCTATCTACTTTCGTTTGAATTTAGAAGATTTATTGTAGTTGGTACTTTTGCTGAACTTTTGTCTATGGTAGTTACCATTGACAGGTTTTACTGATAGCATAAGTGTCAAGCGACAACAAAGCCCTTTGAGAACCAAGTGACAGTTAAGCACTCAGATTGAAGTGGTCTTGTGATTATTGATTTGCATTGCACAAACAGCACATGACTTCTTACAACAGGTCAACGGCAGTTCAAGAATAATTAATTTGTGAGCAAAAATTGTCTTGTCCACTTCTCCTCAAATAGCTCACACAAACACACACATTTGTTGTTCATATATCAATTACAGAGGCCATTGCAGCCTGCAGTTAGCAGAGATATACCTGGCAGACTGCAAAAACTATGAATAAGTATAAAGCATGCAAAACTCCAAAGAAAAAGAAACAGGCAAATCAAATGAACAAGTAAACAATAACAGTAAATAACAACAAATATATATTAACTAGGAAAAATAGCTTAACATATCTTTATCCTTTTTTTAGCTACTACTTTCTTTTAAAATATTTTGTATCCATTGTGGTCACAGTATGACTCAGGGCAAATCATTTTTTATTTTGTGTACAGGGCTGCTTAGCAGTTATGATGATCTTGACGCTGATGTTATCAAGAACTATTCTGAGTTTTCACTGGCCAGTCTTTTATTCTATGGCATGAAGGAAGGGGCTTGTAGTGAACAGAGTTCTCGAATGACTGCAATGGACAGTGCCAGCAAGAATGCTGGTATGACTCTCACTTATACACTTACTTGGCACTTTTGAATTAACCCTTTAAGCCCCGATAGTGTCTTTATAGATTTTACTCTGGCTAACGCCAGACAATTTTACTTGTCACAGGGAGACCCCTCTGGGCTTAAAGGGTTAATTCATTTACTTGGTTTCTATTTTTGTTTTCTTCCTAATCACTAAAAATTATGCACTGTGATATTCATACATGGACATGCATGTCTCTCATGTACAGTAATTTTAGGAGCAGGGCTTCAAGTTTTACAATTCAGTAATACTATTTAACAATGTTATGAAGAGCACACTAGATAGGGGTCTTGAAATGTAGGATTTATTTTTGTTTTTGTTTTTTTTTGTTTTGTTGTTTTTTTTGGAAACAAATTTAGGATATGTGAATTGTAACTTTTCAAGTTACATTCATTTACTCAACTAGAGTACATGTAGCATGTACAAGCTGTTTGTAATGTGCACTTGTCATTAGAAACTTAATTATAATTTATATCCTTGACACAGATTTGCTATTCAAAATGGCTAGGTTATTTTCATAGGTTCATAGCTGTTTTTAGGTCTTATCCTTAGTTTCAATAATATTCCTTTGTTGCCTACTCTCTAGGTGAGATGATTGACAAGTTGACATTGACGTACAACCGAACTCGTCAAGCTGTAATCACCAAGGAGTTGATTGAGATTATTTCTGGGGCTGCTGCTCTGGACTAGATGTTGAACTTTTTATTTAGTGAGAGTGTTGTTAACTGTTGCAAATAAACAAACATTTGATGATGAAAAGTTGTGCTTTTGGAAGTTGTTTTTGTTGTACTCTGCGCATGCATATACTGAATTATTGTGTCTTGAGAGATACCATTGAAATTTAGCCATTCTACAATCCTGGGTTAACCCTGTGGGAGTTTAATACCAGGAGCCCATCAATTGATGGGCTCCCATTTCATACAAAATCTGAGAGTCTGAAACAAGCTATTCCTTGTGATGCAGAGAGAGGGCAACATGAAATATGAAACTTACTTCAGTTGACCATTTCATTCATTACTTTTATTTTCGCAACAACAGTTTTGTTCTTAAGATTTTAAAATGCTATATCTATTTTAGATTCAGTATCAGATTCACTAGGCTTCCTACTCTCCCAGGGGTGAAAAATGACTGTCCCACCGTACTCATACCGTGCTACATCATGGATGAACGCGCGTGGGACTACGGGTAAACCGATGGAAAATATGGCGGCCAGCTTGAAAATCACATCGTAGAAGTTGCCGGATTTTAGAATTTTTGTTATTTTTAGGAGAATTATGCGATGTATAGGTCGCTTTACGACTACGTAGGGAATCATACTGATGCTATTCCCATTCGTGTGGGGGAGCATTTGAAGTTTATTGAGCAACATGACGAGAATTGGTGGAAGATGCGGTCCCAAACTGGCAGAGTGGGGCTTGTACCAGCTTGTTATCTTGAACCTCTGGATAAGCAATCAGTAAGTTGTCGACATCTGAACACTGATATTGTCCATTTTTTGGGAGACTTCATAATTAGCAGCTTAATGTCAACATTACCAGTACCAACACTGGTCAAGAATTTTTTCTTTGAGTGGAAGGGTTAAAAATATTAATTAAAAAATTATATCAATTCAAATGTCAATTTAACAATATTCTCGAGCTGAATAGTGGCAGACTATTCTAAAATATTTTTCAAAGCCGCTAATCACCGAGATTGCAGAGATAAGCCTATATTTCTATATCACCCCATTATACTTCATCATGTACTCTCATTAATGTTGCTATACTGTTTCATTTTTTGAAAACAAGAAATGTTTGCTTATGCAAAAAAAAGGGAATGATTTCCGCACAGGTCCCTACTTCATTATGCATTCTGTAACTATACTATTTCGTTCTTCGAACACAAGAAATATTTGCACGTGCATGACACCAGACAAGACAGCTTCAGCATGCATAATGAAGTAGGGACCTGTGCGGAAAACTTACCAAAAAAAGCCGTGTACTGCAGAAGAACGAGAGTTAAATTTACACTACAAGTGACTTGCAGAATGCTATCCCAGAACCCATGCCACTATTCACCCATTCAAATATTCACTGTTCACTCTGTTGGAGGTGAATGGTGTTGAATAATGTATAGGTAATCAAAATGGTTTTGATTGCAATTTGAAATAAATTAGCATAAGTGAGTTTTGAAAGACTGAAGAAATTGCATGAGTCTGTAGGGCGAGTGCGATTTGTTGTATTTGAAAAATTTGTGAGTGTTTAGTTACACAAAATAATTGCACTCAAAATTGTTTGATTACTTGTTAATAATGTACATGGAAAAATTTAATTTCAAATTTTTGCACTCGATTGAAACTTTCTGTATTCAATTTCAACTTTCTGCATCGTTGGGCATTAATTGATGTGTTCTCATCCAATCAGTACTTTGAAATGAATTATTATTAATTTTTTGTATGTATATATTTATAACCCGTGAAAGTGAGCCAATCAGGTTACACATAATGCGAAGGTTACTGAGTTTGTATCTGCATTTATTCAATGCAGGGTTCTCCTGAAAATTTGAAGTAGAGGGAGAAAAACTTTGAGTAGGCGATAGAAAGACATGATGTGGTTATTAATTTATTATTATTTACTTTGAGTAGGTGGTGTGTCAAGGACGACTAGACAGCGAATTTTGCCAATCGCTGGAGCTTACTGATAACTCTGCAATTGTTTAATCCTTACTGTGATTTTTTAAGGCGAATCCAGCAAGTGAGAGGCAAGCTGTTCTGGAATCAATAGAAAGGGCCATAGGGACCATCCATGTACATGCAGCTCACATGGGAGGAATATACACATCAGAGCAGAGGGCTAATTTAAGGTAGTCAAAACAAATGCCACAGGGAGCCCACTCACTTTAATAGAGACAATGTTACATGTACTGGCATAGAATGAGGTACCAAGGAGTGTTACAGGTTAAATTTGACTTCAGGTTACATGTGAAATGATTTAACCTAGGTTGGTTTGTAATTTCTTTGTGTCTAGTATTCATTATCATAAATATAGACAAAGAAAATAATTACAAATTAACCTAAGTTATATCAAATTTAACCAGAAATGAAATTTAACCTGTTAAATATCTGCCTTCCTCACAGCATGGTACTTTATACTAGATTCTCACTTTGTAACCATGCCTCCAGCATAATTTTTATAGTGTATCATGTGTTTCCATTTGAAAATCTTGGTTTAATGAAACAATGTGGAGTTACGAATGTGGTTGTTTTGCCCAGAGATAACCGTACACCAACCTGCAAGGAGTAATAAAAGTTAATGACTGTATAATCTTTTTTAGTTAAAGCCTTAGTTTGCAGAAAAAGTTCCAAGTGGATTCTGCTCAAATCAAGCTAAATCTAGATCAACTTGCCTTATACATAACAGTTTTAGAGCCTTCCTTATATGCAGCCCTTAACCTAATGTTAGTATGACTGTGAAATAATTTTGGATACATCCACCTTTTACACTGTATACATTTGAATTTTATCGTAGTTTACTTTAATTTATTTTTTATTAGAAAATTGTTGGAACACCGTAAGCGCATTCTCTCAGGCCAGATGTCTGTTCCTGCTGCAGGACTGAACAATCGGTCTGCTGGCGTATCTCAGCCATCTCTTCCTGCGCAACCACGCCGACCTGCACCTGCACGTCCCCCTCAACAACAAAATTTCAAACCTGAACCAAAGAAGGAGTCCAGTAAACGTAGACCAGCTCCCTCTGTTCCTAACACACAGCAAGCAGCCACCCAAAGAGGTTGGTCATTGTGTAGTGTTGTCTATCTGTCTTGGCTTTGTTTAAGATTCTGTTTGTTTGCAGTGGATCTGCAGATCAACAGTTCTTGATACCTGTACATGCGATGTCTGCCATCTTCTTCTTAGTTCCTTGCCCCCGGGTAAGGGATAGGGCTTGAAGTTATTATTCTCGATGTGTCTCTATTCTTGGCCACCACGGTCCATGATGCTAATCCCAGCTCAGCACCCTCCTTCCGCATGCAGGTTTCCTTTCAGCTTTCACCTGCACTCCTCATACTGCTGTCCACCAGGATGATGGAGTCGTCTCCCGTAAGACAGCAGGCCGCTGATCTCTCTCTCTGGTAGTTCCAAGCACACTCAAAAGATAGACGTCTACCATAAATGATCAGAAAAATTATTACCCCTAATATTGAAACCATAAAAGCTCTCATCATACCCGAGTCCTCATCAAGAAATGTGAGATCGCTTTCCGAAACACATGAATCTGCCATTTCATTGTGCACTCTAATGTTAGAAAATCCCCAACCTTGTGGAGCTAGTTACAACCTGACGTTAAAATCTGTGCAGAAGTTGAAATATATAGAAGATATTACACAATGGCGCAAAGATATGAATTTAATTTTCAAGTGGTGAAAATGTTGTTTGTAACAGAAGGTACTGTATGGGTACTGTCGTTTAATGACACACTTTTCTTTTGACCCTTCATTGTAACAGTTGCTAAAATGTAACTTTGATTCTCTGTTGTAGGTGAATCTTCCAGTGAGAGCACTCAGGAGCAGAGCCCGTCATCAAGTGCGGCATCTGTAGAGACCCAACAGGGTGGTACTAAGCCTGTCAAAGTACGAACAGGAGTAGCTGCAGAGTTGCTTGAACTTCTGAGAATAAAGTAAGTCAAAAACTTCATGTAAATAGTAGTGACCTATGGATGGGTATTATGTATAACAATTCTGCTTGCAGGTTAAAGGTTGCACCGTTGTAATATACATGCAGTACTCCTCAAAGATGAGTAACAGTACTCATCTCTTTTTCTACAAGATACATCTCCTTTCCTTGCCACAAGTTTCGTTTCTCGTGAGAATCACTGGCTAGTTTGGCATGTGCCATATTACGGGTACTCATGAGGAGAAGTTGGATGTTAACCACTGGCTCCTTTTGAATTAAAGGGTTTACAAATGATACAGTGTATTGAAAAAGACTTGGTAAACAGTAGAATGTTGACTTTCGATCAAAACTTTGTTTTCCACAGTACAGGCCTGAGCTATGAGAAGTCCTTTGTAGCAGTGCACACAGTTCTCTCCCATATACACGATTCTGTAGCTGAGACATCAGATGCTATCGGGCAGATTCTTCATGATCTCCTCCAACAAAAGGTCAGATCTGATATTAATATTAAGGCATAAATGTGATACAGTAGAATCCCGATTAATTTTCTCAAACCTCCAAGAAAAACAAAAACTGGTTCAAGTTACCTGGAGGTTTAAAAAACCAAGGGTTCAATAAATCGGGATTCTACCGTTAGTAATAATGATGCTGCACTAATAAAGACTTTAAATATTATTCAGAACATCCACCCAGTCTTCGTCCAAAATTCTAAACCAACTAAACCAACTACTTTTAACTGCAATACACATCTGTAAATTGTAGATTAAAACAGGCCTTCTGATAGGGTGCAATAAAAAAATGCAAATTATGCAAAATTTGCAAGGCAGATTATGCGATTACAGAGGCCAATTATGCGATAAATAATGAAGATTATGCGATTTTTTCTGAGCAATTTTAAGCTTGTTTTATAAGGTTTCAGGATAAGAAAAACACTTTTTTGCTGCTCTTAAGACATTTTGAATGCGTTGAACTCGAAAAAGCTGTGGAAACACTCGCCTGCGGCTCGTGTTCCCACAGCATTTCTCGTTCTCCCAAACTTCCACTCGTGTTTCTATAACTCGATAGAAACATGGTACATGTTTTCTATTTCTTAAATACAGTATAGGGAGAGTGGTGGTGCAAATTGTAACTTGACATTCAAATGATTCAATGTAATCTGATGTCTCTATCAGGACTTAACAAAAGAGTACTGTTGCCTGACAGGAAATTAAATTTTTGTTCTTACTTGCCTGATTAGTCTCCTTTGCAGCTGTTTTTAGGCTCGTCATGCAATGCTCCTCGAGAGGCGCGTTGCGTGACAAGGTTAAAAACAGCTGCAAAAGGAGACTATTGCCTGATAAGAGCGTAAAAAATGTGAAAACTAAAGTAATTACCAGCTTTTATCAGTATTTGATTTTTCTAAAGATTGTAGCATTTGTCATGTTTGTAGAGAGCTCTAGTGCCTTTCACTCCCAAGGGGTCTCCATTTGACGAGTAAAATCGTCTGGCGTTAGACAGAGTAAAATCTGTAAAGTCACTCTTGGGAGTGAAAGGGTTAAGGGAGATAGTTTTTAACCCTTTCACTCCCAAGGGGTCTCCATTTGACGAGTAAAATCGTCTGGCGTTAGACAGAGTAAAATCTGTAAAGTCACTCTTGGGAGTGAAAGGGTTAAGGGAGATAGTTTTTAACCCTTTCACTCCCAAGGGGTCTCCATTTGACGAGTAAAATCGTCTGGCGTTAGACAGAGTAAAATCGTCTGGCGTTAGACAGAGTAAAATCTGTAAAGTCACTCTTGGGAGTGAAAGGGTTAAGGGAGATAGTTTTTAACCCTTTCACTCCCAAGGGGTCTCCATTTGACGAGTAAAATCGTCTGGCGTTAGACAGAGTAAAATCTGTAAAGTCACTCTTGGGAGTGAAAGGGTTAAGGGAGATAGTTTTTAACCCTTTCACTCCCAAGGGGTCTCCATTTGACGAGTAAAATCGTCTGGCGTTAGACAGAGTAAAATCTGTAAAGTCACTCTTGGGAGTGAAAGGGTTAAGGGAGATAGTTTTTAACCCTTTCACTCCCAAGGGGTCTCCATTTGACGAGTAAAATCGTCTGGCGTTAGACAGAGTAAAATCTGTAAAGTCACTCTTGGGAGTGAAAGGGTTAAGCTGTGTTTTGTGTTCATTAGAAAAGTGGAAATAGCAAGGAAGATGAGGCAGTGTTATTGAGTACTCATGATGGCCAACAACTCACTGACATTCTCAACAAGTTGACTGAACACAAAGAAGACTCACAGCAAAGAAGTTGGGCTGTTCATGAAGATGAAGCAATCATTGCAAAACTCATTAAGAATCTCACTAGCATTTTGGTAGGTGTAGGTGTCCAATGGTACCACAGTACAGTACTGTTCAGTAGCTTTCCAAAGAATGGTCACACTGCATTGTTTGATACACAGATGAAAAAGTTAGAACCACACTGTATAGTAAAACAAACAGTATCGCAGTACAGTACTGTTCAGTAGCTTTCCATAAAATGGTCACACTGCATGGTTTGACACAGAGATGAAAAAGTTAGAACCACACTGTATAGTAAAACAAACAGTACCACAGTACAGTACTGTTCAGTAGCTTTCCAAATAGTAGCGACACTTCATGGTTTGTTTCACAGATGAAAATGCTCTGCACAAAGCAAAATGGATGTTTATCATTCACATTTTTGTTATTCTCAATTAGCTGGATGCTGATCCTGCTGTTTGCAGAGCTGTTTTACGACAGGATGATTATGAATACATCCATATGCTTGTTGTTTTCTACCAAATGGTGAGTCTTTATAGAGGAATTCAATTATCCTTTATACTTGTTTGTTATTATTTTATATATAATTAACTGTCCACAACACAGGCATTATATGAACCCCCTGCTGACCTGATCCCAGCAATAGACAGCTGGTTTAGCTCAGCCGGTAGAGCATTGCACCAATATTCTTGAGGTTGCAGATCCCATTCCAAGTTGTGTTTATTTGTAAACTAAGCACAGCCTGGAGTGAGACTTAAATAAAAAAATATTGTCAGACTAAATCACAATATCTTAGCAATGCGTTGATTTTGCAATAAATAAATAAATAAATAAATAAATATACATTTATATAGCGCCATTTTCCACTAATTGTCCATGGCGCTTTACAATGCTTTAAAATTAAAATCCTAATTCTTTAAAAACCTAAAATCCTAAATCCTAAAAGTTAAAATCCTAAGAATTAAATACGCTACATAATACAATTAGGCTACAAATAAAAAGTAAAAACTACAAATCAAATGCACGCTTAAAAAGATAAGTCTTAAGATTAGCCTTAAAAACTGCCTCTGATGATGAAAGTCTGATCTGGAGGGGTAGTTTATTCCAGAGCCTTGGTGCCGCCACGGAAAAAGCCCTTTCACCATACGTTTTAAGATTTGCTCTAGGCTCATCAAGCAACCTCTTGTTTGAAGATCGTAGTGTCCGACCAGAAATGTTAAATCGCAGTAGGTCTCTAATGTAATCAGGGGTCAGTCCATTCAGAGCTTTGTAAGTTAACAACAATATTTTGAAAATAATTCTAAAATGAACTGGCAACCAATGTAAGCTCCTTAGTATTGGTGTGATGTGTTCATGCCTTCTAGTCAAGGTAACAAGGCGAGCTGCTGAGTTCTGTACAAGCTGAAGTCTATTAATCAGATACTTTGGGAGACCGTACAGTAGGGCGTTACAATAGTCCAAACGCGATGTTATGTAAGCGTGAACAATGGTCTCAGTAGTACTCTGGGATAGGTATCGCCTAATTTTAGCTATACTACGAATGCGGAAAAATGCGCTCTTGCAGATTATTTTAACGTGTTCTTTGAAATCCAAACATTGATCGAATGCAACTCCTAAATTCCTAGCCTGTTTACTAGACTTGATTACTTCATCACCAACTCGTATATAGTCGAGGGGTGGTCGTGGACGATATTTAGAACTAATAACCAAAAGTTCAGTCTTATCCCGATTTAACTTAAGTTTGTTGCGCAGCATCCAGTCCCCAATGTCCTTAACACATAATTCTACTGCCATCTTTGAGCTTGATAGATGATTGGGGCAATTGGACGTAAACGATAAGTACAACTGTGTGTCATCTGCATAGAGATGAAACGGTATGCTATGCTTTCTGGCTATGTCACCCAGCGGACTTGTATAAAGGGAATACAACAAGGGTCCCAGTACAGAACCCTGTGGTACCCCGTAGGGTAAATTCTTCTTTGACGATTCAATTCCATTGACAGAAACAAACTGTTCGCGTGAGTGAAGATACGAATGAAACCAATTAAGAGCAGTGTTCCTAATACCAAAGCGATTCTGTAGTCTAGATAACAAAATCGAATGATCGACAGTATCAAACGCAGCCGATAAATCGAGCAATAATAATATAACCGATCTGTTATTGTCAATAGCCTTCAAAATATCATTTTGAACTCTCACAAGCGCAGTCTCTGTACTGTGATGAGATTTATATGCCGACTGAAATTCTTCTAATAAGCCTTCATTATCATTAAGGTGGTCCATTAATTGTGCTGCAACTGCTTTCTCCGTAACTTTGGATAGAAAATATAAATTTGAGACAGGACGAAAGTTTGAAAATAGTTCATGATCAGCTCCACTCTTTTTCAACAACGGCTTCAACATGGCAACCTTGAATCTATCAGGTACTTGGCCACTTGTAAGAGACAAGTTAACTATACGAGTGATCATTGGAAGCAGATAATGACGGCACCCTTTGAACACTGAGGATGGAATTGGATCAAGTGTACAGGACTTTGAAGACAGGTGATTCACAAAACCAGATACAACCTCCTCAGTGACCAGTTTAAATTCACTTAGCAGCTGACCAGCTAGACAGCTTTCAGACTCAGCATTGCATGAAGTAACTTGACCGTCATTCAGAGTTCCATCAACTTTGTCAAGATCATTACGGATTTTAACAATTTTGTCACTAAAATATTCAACGAATGATTCGGACAGAGAACAGTTATTAGGCCCAGATGGATAACGCTGGACTGGATTGGAGTGCAGAAGCTTCTCTATTGTCTTAAAAAGAAGTCCAGAGTTCCCTGAGTTTTCCTGGATCACTGATGAATAAAATGTGTGCTTGGCGGAGGCAATCATGTCATTAACAACACTGTTCTGAAACACATACCGTTCTCTATCTGCAGGTAATCTTGTACGTCGCCAGTTACGTTCGAGCTTCCTCCTTATGTTCTTTTGAACACTGTCAGTTGAATACCAAGGCGCACAAGGACGAAGAACTACCTCACGGGTCCTTTCGGGGGCATAAACATCAAGGGTGGACTTCAAGACCCGATGATAGGAATCAACTAACGAATCCAAATCACGCTGTGATTCGTCAAACAAGGACGAATTCATGATAGTGTCATTGAATTCAGCATAATCAATCGAACGCAGCTTCCGGTGGCGAATAGTTCTTGTTGGAAATTGTGGTTTGTGCAATAATAAATGCATAAAAATAGCGTAACCGTAAAAATGCATAAAAAATAGCAATAGTATACATACATACATACATTAGTGGCTCGTCCCCACGGGGCTTTTCAGGGTCACTTTTTACATTAAACACAACAGACTCTTTGCTAAGAATCCCAACTGGCAGAAGGCAGACCAGTTGGCTATTTACAAGTGTGGCTGATGATATGAAGGATATGAAACTTGGGATGACTGTATTACATATCCAGGTAGTGGTCAGGACGGGAATCGAACCCAGGCCCGTGACCAGATTACAAGTCTGGCGCCCTAACCACTCGGCCACACTGCCTCCCCTAGTCAAATATCCAATCAAGTTTGTGCATATAATATTGTCATTTGAAGTTGGTTATCTCTTCGCTGCATTCCTTTCTTGTCCTTATCCTGTCTTTTCCAGGAAGAAAGACTATCCCTCCGTCAGTCCCTTGTTGAAGTGTTTGGGTGTATGTGTGGGTTAGAAAAAGAGGTGCTTACTCAGCTTCTGTGCTATGTTCTACCAGCCGAACTGGCCAGAGATATCATGACAAGAAAAGATAGTGAGTATATAAGAAAGGCAAGATGTACAAGAGTGGAAAGATTACAACAATTATTAGGAAGGAAAATCAAATCTATCATTAATTTATCTTTGTTTCAGAACCAATGATGCAATGCCACTGTGCTCTGCTACTTTCAATGATCCTCTCCACGGGTGAAGCTGTTCCCTTCACACTGTATGGTTAGTCCTTATAAAGCAGTTCCATAGCCTGCAAATTTCTCACTATGGCAAGAGTTCCTATGGTGAGAGGTGGAGATCTCAGTAGGTCAAAACTGTGATCATGTTAACAAAAGCAGCTGCATACTGGCAAAATATGCTTGCTGCTCAGTGATACCTCACTCATAAAGAAACCTCAAAACAAAGAAGTTCTTATTATGAAATAAAAGAAACAGGGACTGTTTACACCTCTCACACTGTAGATCTCATACCGAGTAAAATAGCCTTGTCACAGTAGATATACATTGTTAACGTTTAATTCAGTCAAATGCCTGGTCTTAGGTGTATTCCATGAAGTTTAACAGTCTAATGACTACACTCTGGTACCACTATAACCTAAGTCAGTTTGTACTTAAAGGGTTTTTTTCTTAACACAGACCAGATGAATGAATCATTTGTGGATTTTGTCATTGGTGTTATTGAGAATTCTACTGATAGTGACTATGGAGAGCAGTTGGTAGAGGCTTTTGTACCACTGATTCTGGCTTTCAATCAACACTTTATAGGTGAGATTAAGATAACAAATGGTACCACAGTACAGTATTATTCAGTAGTTTTCCAGAGGATGGTCACACTGCATGGTTTGATCCATAGATGAAAAAGATAGAACTGCATTGTATAGAACAAGCATTACCACAGTACAGTGCCGTTCTTTAGCTTTAAAATGAATGGTCTCTAGTGCTTGGTTTGATCCACAGATGAAAGAGTTAGAACCATGCTTTAAAGCAAATCCAACACCACCACAGTAGAACTTATTGTTCAGTGATTTTCAATGTTGTAATGTTTGCTCTGCCAATTTCTTGTTATTGTTAGATTTCAGGAGCAACATTGTGATGAGAGCATTAGCTTCCCGTGGAACAGCAAAAATTCTGAGTGAACAGATCATGTTACTTGTTAATAGAGAAGGCATGTGTTATTATTAAAATGAAAGAGTTTGTATGATGGCTGTGCTTAATAATTGTGTTTATATGAGGCTGTACAAACATGGATTTAACTTCATCTTGAAAAAAGTGCCAGATGGCATAATTTGAGTAACAACCATATAAAAGAAATAACTGATCTGCTGTGTTTGTGCAGGCTTATACAAACATCATTATGTTGGTTTGAGAGCAGATTGTACAAAAAAGAGACCAAAGGTCAATCTGGTGTCAGATTTTCCCAAATGCAATTGGTTTGAATAAGAAAGTCGATCACAGTGGATGAGTTTTATTTCATATGTAACTGTTTTTCAAGCAGGTGATGATGGTGTTGATGTTCACATCTTTCATTGTAATGGCTATCCAGAGTCTGTACCTAAGTTTCCTCACCTATATTTCTAAAATTGTTTTATATATCATTACAGAGGATCCAGTGAAAATCTTTGATTATCCACGTGCCTGTCCAGACTCAGTACTTAAGTTTCTGGCTGACATCTTCTCCTGCCCTGAAACTGCAGGCTTTTTCTACACCTCCGACATGATGGTGCTTATTGAGATTGTTCTAAGGCAGGTGGCTGATCTGTCGCCAGGAGAAAAGGTGAGATGGGATCAAACTACAGAGCTTTCAATAAGAAATGTGCCCTGTTAGAGCTTGGGAAATGCTCTAGTTGTGATTGAATAGAGATTACCTGGTCACAGAGAGGTACAAAGTTTTTCTTCATGTGTTAAGGAGAGAAATTTTGTATCTCCATTAGCAGTCATGTCATGTTGTGTATATTACATCAACACTTAGTAAATACCAAACCATTTCACTTAAACATTAATTTATCAATTCATAATAGAATCCAATTAATAAAATCTAACCCAAGTTGGTCAAAGCAGATGCACAGTCTTATCAGAACCCAAAGCAATAATTTTTTGATGTCATCAATTTCAACATGCAAACACACATGTGAGCTAGTCATGAATGGATTTCATTCATCTTAAGAGAGTTGCAGGTTTTCATTTTGCCAACACCTCTTGTGGCATGCAAAACCAATCAGAGGTACATCAGGGCGCAACGAAAGTGCCATCCGATAGCCTGGGGCTAGTGGAATGACTTGTCGGGCTGGTGTCTTCTTATCATAGCTTGCCCGACGGGCAATCAGCATTGGTTCCTCTGTTCTGACGATAAATTGAGCTTTTATACCAAAAAGTGTCTATTAGAAAGCTCCTGAGAGAAAATGATAACATTTTGAGACCAAGTTATGGTAGCGTGACTACGTTTTGCGCCACATTTTAGTTGCCGCAATAGAGTTTGTCAGCTTGACGAGCTTTGAAGAGAATTTACTTCATCGAATGTCGACAGACTTCAGATTACAGTGCTAGATTAATTGATCGATCGCAACATTCATGACATTCACGTAAATAACTGTGTTGTGATTTCCATAAATTTATAATATTTTTGACCGTCAGCGGGGGTAAAATGTAAAATACTACGAAGAATTAGTTTATATCTATGCCTGGTATCAGTACTTTTATTTGCATAATTAAATCTGATTATTCTTTATAAACAATGTAATTTCGGGCTAGCTCCTCAGAGCTTCGGGTTAGTAACCTCAAGTAACAGCTTGCCCGAAGGGCAACATGATCTTTTCATTTTCGTCTCACCCTGGGTACATGGTACCAGTCAATTGAGAAGATGTGTCTGTTTGCTCTCCACAGATGAGAACAGAGTACCTGTCTCTTCTTCATCAAATCTTGATCAATTCAAATTACAGTGAACATAAACACAAGGCTGATGACATTGCACTCTGCCTTAAAAGAATCAGTGAGGAGGAGGATAAGGAAGCAGAGCCTGATAAACTCATTGTGGCTGAAATTCTAAGACAATTTTCTGCCTTTTATACATAAGACTGGTTGACAGCAAAATTGACACTTTTATATGTACACAGCAATAGACACTGACGCAGAATGGTGACGGCTGTTACGACTGCAAGCACCTATCCCTGCAGGTCATTTGTAATCATGCTTTTTGCAAAAGGGTGACATTTTCTTCAGGTTGGAATGCATGACACCATAATGTCACACTGCTTTGTTCTGATTGCGTCACAGAACATGTTGTCACATTGGTGACACAGGTCTCTTAATTTACCACTTTACACGTAATTGAATACTTTATTGTGGAGAAAACAATATCTTTTATAGAGTGGAATGTAAAGGGATATACATATTTGATGATTTCCCACTGCCATTGCAGCTTCTTTACTGCCAGAAAGAATATTACAGAGAACCCAATTAAATAATTATTTTTCAAATGTTCTTTAATCCTATTTGAAGAAATATCTAGAAATTTATAACACAAATTTTGACCAAAATAATAGGTTTTCCTATCTATCTTCTTATTTTGGGATTGCAATATGTTTTTTATCCCAAGGTGCACAACAGGAAAGTGAGATGAAACATTTTGATGCTTCTATGCAGTTAAACCTTTCACAGTTGAGACCTAAAGAGAAATTGTCATATAAATGACTGTACTTCCTTACATGTCTGTTTGGAAAATTTGGATGTAGAGAAACTCAATACCACGTCAACCATTTTCTCAACTCTCAACTTCTATCTCCTTGACAATATAACTTTAATGTTATAATCAAGAAAGGTTGCATGTTGAAGATGTTTTGGAGTTAAAGGCTCAAGGGCCATGCCATCTTTTTCTCATGTCCTTTAGCCTTCTTTCCTTTTCCTCATAATAGCGGAGCTCCACAGCGGCTCGAAGAGCCGCAGAGCGGAGCCCCATAACTACCGTGCGAGGATAGAAATTGAGAAAACCATGCGTTTGAGTTTTCATGGTCATCGTGGCTAGCGGCATGGCTCGCGGGCGCGTGCGCCTAGCGACGACGACGATGTTGCCCCGAAAAATTTTCTTCCTACAAGTTTTCAAGCGTTTTTGGAGGGACATAAGCATAAAGCTGAGTTCTTTCTACAAGTTTTCAAGCATTTTTGGAGGGACTGTGTGAGGAGCTCCGCTTTTAGGTTTGCCTAAATCTATTTAATACCCTTTCTACTCTAGATATTGTTCCTTGAACTTCTATTTTTCATCATTCCCTTCCATAATAATCATAATTGCTATATTAACATTCCTTGTCTTAACCAACATTTGGACATTTTCTTTCCCTTAAAAAGAACTGTTTCATTCCTTGAAAACAAGAAATGTTTGCATATGCATTACCTGGGGCAAAACTGCTCCAGCATAATAAAGAATAGCATTTTAACAAAATCTGGCCCAGAACTGCCTGTGTTTTTACATCAGTGAGTTTAATATTATGCTTTTCTTAAAACAAAAAAATTTTTATGAAATGTCTGTTTTTCCAAAAATTATTATGATTGAGGTTGGTGAAGAACCCTCAGATGAAGTATTCTAACAACCCAGTATTCTGACATGATTGTACTCATTTATAGGACCAAAATGGCTAAATGTAGCTTAAAATGTTATTTAGGAGACTAAAGCAGTCTGCAATAAGCCACAGATGATTCAGATCCTAGCTATGAGCTTGTAATGTAAATTGTCAATCAAACTTGAATCCTTTATTTGCCAAGTCTTCCTTTGCTTCAATTATTTCCTACAACCACAAGAGAAATACAGTGTTTCAGAATTCATGTCCCAGCAGTACTACCTTTTAAACTGCCTTTTCTTTTTCATTCAGAAAAACTGTGGAAACTAAATTGGAATTTTTATAAGGAACAGGCGATTGAAAGGGTCCAAAGCAAAACTCAAGGGGTTAGGGTGAGGATATTGACCTGGCATTTATGTTGTGCTTTTTGTCTTCAAACATTCGTTTCTTGTGTTATGCTTCTATACATGGAAATTTTAACTTCAGAAGAAGATAAGTATAGCACATAAATAGCGATTTTTTTCAACCGGTAAAATTCATGAAAATAATATGTTTGCAAAAAGCCACGGTAACATATCCTTCATTACAAAAATGTAGAGGACAATCTAAGACCGCAAACACAAAAGATGCCAGCAAAATTACAGAGTAAAATGTACCTGCTTTAACGAATCTGAAGCTTCAACACAATCATTAAAAGTTGCTACACGGTATCCTACAGTCGCTAGAGAATAACACTGAAAAAGAATTAGTTAAAAGAGAGTAAGAAAGCAATAGCCATTTGAGTATTGTATTTATAAAAAATATGAAGGCCGTTTGAAGCATATAAATTAAAAAATGATGCAAAAGAGAAGAAAAATATTATACTCACTCCAAAGACGATTATAGCGTAAACTGGCATCTGTTTCAAAAACGAAACAACATGTACAGTTTTACTTATCTACAGGTTTTGCTAATTAGGCATCAAATAGGAAGACGTGTATACAATATCTTCTGCAAACTCACCGGCCATATTACCTCCTTTGCTCGATAGGATAATCTAGACGGTAGTATATCTCCTAACAGAGAGATCCATAGTGCAAAAGCGATGGCGGTAAAAACTATACATTCTCCGAGTTTCGTCATTGTTTCACGAATGTTGATTTTCGAACTGTGAAGTGAGCCGAACGCAGCGGCTTAATTCAATGAATGCAAATTACGTGATATAAGACTTTTCGGGAGACTCAATTTACGAGAGCAACTATTGGTGCACAGATAAACCAATGAAACTGTGGCAAAGAAATATTCACTTTTTCCCGCGCATTTCGTGCACTTGACGTGGCGACAGTAAAAAACTGAAGAACGCGCTATGGACTTGTTGTGGTTGCGTAGTACTTATAAAAAAAACTTCTTCTGGGCCTGACAACAGTATGCTGACGACGAGGGGAACTTATTTTAGGGTTAAAAAAGCCAAGGCAAGTTTCGAAATTAAGTTAGAATTTATTTACCTAAATGGTGGTTTTCGTTAGCTTGTCGCGTGTTGCACACTGATTTAAACTCTGCCTGCAAGCCGGTTTTTTCAAAAACTCCATTTTGGCTTTTGCCGTAGGACGGTTTAAATACCTGTTTTCCGTTACTTTTAGATGAAGAGAAAACAAGAAGCGAGCTCAAAGAGACGGATGGAGACCTTAAAGGTAATTTTGGGAAAAAATATCCAGTGTATATTTTATCAAAACAGCTTGTATTATTCTTACAATGTACCAGATACACTGTAAACTGTTTCGAAGCTATGAAATACTCGGCGAAAGTTTCTCGGGGAATTTTGCAACAAGTTATTTAAAAACCAATATTCTTTCGGACTATTATATGTAATCTTCAAGTCACTGGACAGTTTGTCCCTTTTCTGCGTAAATTTTTCTTTTACAATATCTGTAGCTTGCTGAAGAATTTAAATATCCAAGGCTTGAAATATGTGAAAACAATGAAAGAGAGAAAAGGAAATATAAAAACTACTACCGTGTCGATTTAAATGTGCCTTCGTCAGTAGCAAGTTAAAAGTCCGACTGAAACCTTCAACAGTGCTCATCTCTTTACGCTGTTCAAACCCATGTTATGCTCGTCAAGCCAATTTAATCCGCATCCGTACAATTATTTACAAGCCCTTTGATCGATTATTTTCGCGTGAAATACATCATTCTTCGGCCCGTGAAATTCGAAATTTTAGTTGGAGGTGCTCGACAAATATCAGTTGATGGCAAGTCAATATATTTAAATCAAAACGGTGATTTTAACGAATGTCTGATGACTCAAACCCTGAAAGATTTTGGAAGCCAATAAACTTTCATCAACTCATCGCTTTTGGATTTCGCACGTGTCCGTCCGTCTATCGGCAGTTGTTTTGCCTCTTTGTAATGTTGTCCATAAGATTTATAAAATATCTTATGCGAAACCTTGTTTTCTTGAGCCAAACTGCAAGTTACGGAAACAGTGTTTTTTTTTCTCCCGATAAATTTGTGACCAACGCGTCGGCGCGTGGAATAAAACCGGGAGCCCATTACCGAGTGATGGGCTTCTAAACAAACTCAAAGCGATTTAGGCGAATCCAGGAGCGAATCACTCCTGGCGAATCTCAAAGATAAAACTTCACTTGTAAAAAATTATCCAGTGGAAAAAGCAAACAATTAAGTTATGCTTGTGATTAATGACCATAGGGGTTGTTTTCGCAGTTGCGTGTGCCATGCCTTGCGCAATCGCGGACATTATCACCTTACTAGGACAATCACATGACTTTTGGAGGGCATATAGTTTATTTTGTGGCCCGAGTAGCATCATTTGCGCCCGAGCGCGAAGCGCAAGGGCGCAAATGATGCTACGAGGGACACAAATAAACTATATGACCGACAAAAGTCATGCGATTATCATTATTATCAATACACAAGGCCAAATCTTCCAGATATTTTTTCTTTTTTTTTTTCTCCTCCGCTAGGAGTCATTTGCGGCCCGCAAACCGCGTGTTTTCAAGAGGGCGGTTTTCAATTTGGCCGCGTATCTTGATAATAATGCAAGTTTATACTGCACCTCCCTTTTCTTAGTAAAATTATGACCAGCGCGTTTCGCGTTTGGGCCGTAAACCTAAGTGGAAAAACCCAACTGAAGCCATTCAGGTTAAAAGGCAAACAATAAGACTCGGCAAGTAAAAAATTATCCAAATGGCAACATGAACGATAAATTTCTACTAATTATGGATGATCGTAAAGATTTTTTCTTGCAATTGAATGTACAGCACCTTACGTATCTGCGGAAGATTCTTTCCGCGTAAAACCGGTTCCTCACGGCTAGACCTGTATTAAGATGATACGGACTACAAACAAATTAGGTCTCAAGGGGAACCTATAACGTGTGCAAATTCTACAATTTTTTTTAACTTACTCTGCTACTTTGAGGGGAAGGGAGGAGCTTATTGGATTAGAGGAAGGCATTGGTAAAGTTTTTACGACCGGTTAGCTCAGTTGGTAGAGCACCGGACTATCGTGCGGGAGGTCGTGGGTTCGAACCTCGGCCGGACCATCACTCAAGGTCTTTAAAAAAACTAAGGAGAAAGTGCTGCTTTTGCTATGACATCTGCAAATGGTTAGACTTTCTAGTCTTCTCGGATAAGGACGATAAACCGTAGGTCCCGTCTCACAACCCTTGTTCGCAAAAACTTCGTGGGACGTTAAAGAACCCACACACTGTTCGCGAAGAGTAGGGTGCGTAGTTCCCGGTGTTGTGTTATGGCCGGACTGAGACCAAATATGGACTGATAGTGGCTGCCAGAGGCACCTTTACAAGCTGACTTCCGATCTCACCCCCGAGAAAGAATTGTAATACTCACTGAAAAGCAACGAGGGCCCCTTTTATAAATGTATAAATATAAATGTAAACTTATTTGGGTCATTATGTGGTACTTACTTCCACAATGTGTAGCATGCAGATAAACAATTGTGGTATTGGACAACCCCTTATAAAGAAATTCCCCTTTTACTGCTGCTAAAAATTGGTCATTACGTAGCCTCACCCCAGCCACCTAGGGATTCATATCAGACTCAACACCTGGTACTTAGTGTTTCCTTCCTCACTCCGCTCACTCACTGCCCTCTACCGGGCACCACATTCCCATTAGACCCAACGGCTCGGATTTTTAAATTGCATTTTCTACAATCTAAATTTCAAAGACACTCTGACACATGGTGAAGCACCACCTCGCACCACACAAGTGGAAAATTGCCACGGTCACTGTGAAATCAAAATGGCGGAGGTACACTCACAATATATGCTAAAGAACAGAAACCAACAGACTGGAAGAAAACAATAAGAAAAGAACCAAGCGACATGAGAAGACAGCTTTGAAAGAAAGAATCAATGAACTTTGAACCACCATCAAGATCTGCATTTAAGTATACGTTCTTACTGTGCTTCCTGTAACTTCTGCCGTAAACTGTGTTCACCTCATGTCGGGTCTTACGCGTAGTGCGCAACAATTGCTGTTTCAAGAATTACAGGATGTATTTACTGTAAACATAGCTAGAAGAAGGGACTAAACAAGCATGAACAAACTCAAGACTTGATCTCAAGCTCAAATGTAAAGGTAATACCCAGAGTCAGGTGCTAATTGCGGGTCAGCACTGCTCAATACATTTGCCCTCTCCGTTTTATTAAGTATTGCAAGTTCTTTATTCAGACATACCACTGTCAAAAGCTCATCCTATGACAGCTCTTATCGCTCGTAGCCATTTTTCAAGCCGCCGTTTTGCCGGTCGGATCTCACCATGACAGAGCCCCTGCAGACAACTGCAATCTTAGCTTTATATTGACAAATATATTGACATTTATATGAATATATGTCCTATCAACCTTATCACGATAATAAATATTTATTTTCTATGACTTTATATTGCAATTTTGAAGGGTCAATACTGCATTGATATTGACGACTAGCGAGGAGAAAATACGTTCCAATCAATATTTCTTCTTTTAACACCATCAAGATGACATTCTATCGATGCTTCAAAATCACAATCCCTATTCCAGTGTTATTCCAAAAACATTTGTCAAAACACCGCCCTTTAACGTCGTAAATTGCCCATTCAAATTAAGCAAACTGATTGGATAGATATTCTGTGTTGAGGGTTTTCGTAATCAAGAAATACGGTCACCAGGATCTTAGGCAATTTTGGAGGATTTCTCCTTGAGCGTGTTGGGGTTATTATAGCAAAACCTTAATAAAAGTTTGTGAAACAAAGGGAACTTCAAAAGAACTCCTTTCTGTTGAAAGTCTTGCGTTAAATCTTGTTTGATCATTTTCCCGGCGGGAAAATATAATTTGTCAAGTTTTGTCAGTGCCGGAATTAATGGTAATATTTTAGCCAATCACGGGCTCTCATTCCACGGTAGATTGACTTTTTAAAATGGTCAGTGAAAGGGTTAGAAAGCGAAAAAGAGGCCGTCTATTTCAGCGATGTTTACTCTAATAACAGGACTTTTCCGCATACTTTGGAAGCCTCATCTACATGGTATTATTGAGCTTCGGGTTTAGCAATGTCTTTCCGTACTAAATTTCCGTACCAAACGCTCTTTTTCAGTGTCAGACGTAAAATTGTTTCTTGTAGAGTGTTATTTCAATTAATGCATCACTTTCTTCGCAGTTTTCATGAAGTAGCCAAACTAGCATAAAGGATGATCAATATTCACGCAGCTTTTACATACAGCAGTCACTTGATAAACTTTTGATTTTGTGTTATGATCATTGTTATTTATTTTCCACTTTACTGGGAAAGAAACAAAAGAGTTTCAAACCTTAACTGTGAACTTCACTTCCTCTGAGAAACAAAACTGAATAGCTGTTTAATCCTTCTATTTGTTATCAAGTAAATTTGAATTGCATGGCTGAATTATTTGTGCTTAGTTGTTTTCAAACTAAAATTGAAACGCGTAATGATACGCCAGCCGAATATAAAGAGAAAGTAACTACTGAGTGTGAACTGCATAGCAGTCACAACGCGGAACACGTGTACTAAGGCGTGCACGATTACCCTACGAGTCCACTCGTCAAATTAACTTCCGCAATAACGCACCAACCTACAAAGAGAGCTACTCCGAAGGCAGGTTAAGAAAGTCAGTAGAAAAAAGTAGCTGTGACTTTAAACTGTATCGCAGCACAGAGGTAAGTACATGTTTTGGACGTATGGGGGTCTCGGCTTCGGGTACACTCACAAAAACCGGAATATAAAATTCAACAAAATCGAGGTACCTATCTACAAAGAGAGCTACTTTGAAGGCAATCATAGTGAAATTTGGAAGGAAACATGTCGCTGCTGAATTTGAACAGCATCGCTATTAGAGAGCTAACTACAGTTAAGTATTTGGGTGTACAAGGTTCTCGGTTTCTTGGCCACTCGCCGAATACGGCAGAACAAAATGCAACAAAAGTGCGACACCTGCCAACAAAAAGTTCTACGTTCAACGCAATAATAGTGGATATAGGGAGAAAAATCGTCACCGTTAAATTTGAACAGCATCGCTGTACAGAACCGAGTATGTGAATTGGGACGTACAAGGTTCAAGGCCTCGGATCCACTCGCCAAAAACCGCGCGAGTACAAAATCCAATCAATGTACTTACCTAAAAAGAGTGCTACTCTGAAGACAATCATGGTAGCAATCAATATATAACCTTTTGGAAAAAAAGCCCCTGTAACGAAGTACACTGCAGAAAGAAGCAGCTTGCAGAAATAATAAAGTTTGCCGGTAGTAAAAGTTTAGAGATGAAGGAATGCCGAGAAGTACTGGACACCGGAAGACTTTGTAAGCAACTGAGAAAACAATTTTTTTATAGAGGGCAACACTAAATAGCTAAAAGCTAATAAACTTGTGGACTTAAGACTAATATTAGAATCAAGCTATATAGCTAATACAGTATAATCTATGACTGACAGTGGACAACAAAACGAAATGAAATGATAAAGTGGAAAACATTTATTGAGAAACACTTAAATTTAAAATGAAAAAAATAACCTCAGCTGTAACGGACCGTTCTAACATCGCAAAAACTAGAGATCATATGGTTAGGACTGAAAAGGTGCTGACTTCTTGAGATTAGTTAGTGGCAACCTCTGTTCAATTCTCTTAAAACCCGATCAACCTACGTTTCGTTTGAACAATCTGCCCACCATGGTATGCACTTTTTAGCTTACTAAGGATTTTTACGTTCCTATTTGCGAACTAACTCACTAACAGAAACTTGCAGTCATATTTGTGGCGGAACCTTCCATTGTGTACTGACCCTAGAGAAAGGCTACTCCTAGATCTTAAATGCCGGGTGGGTGGTGCTGCGAGGAACATTTTTTGGACAGGGAAAGGGAGTGGTGGAAGGTGGATAAGGATAAATTGAAAGGTCTGGGATTTCTTCAAGTGAGAAGATTTTGGGAATGAATCCCGTAATTGCAAGGTTTTTACACATAGAAATTACCGCTAGGAAGATTTCAGCTATGAATTTCGGTGTACTCGGACCTGATGTATCACATTTTTACTTCTAATGCGGTGTTTTTTTTTAAATCACACTTGTGAGATTTCCTTACTTCAATATTTGTCCAGAGGTTTTTAAGCGTCGTGCTCAAAGTCAGAGGGATTTTTGGAGGAGGGCAGGGGGGCGAGTTTATAACCCCACGTCAAACCACCCGACATTTTTATATTCGGAAAATTCTTCAGAGTTCATGATTATATAAGAAGATTATTGGGAAAGGCGCGCAAATACGCTACAAATGGTCAGAGTCGCCGTCATTGCTGTATTGAAGTCGTGTCTGATCCCAGCTGATATAGACCAGAAGCCCACCTGTCTAGACTTATATCTGGTTACGTAGATAGTAGGGCTCTCACTGCTCTCTCTGCCAGTCGAGAAGCTGACGGGTGGGGTCATGGTTGGGATGCCATAACATTCGTCACGTCGGATCGCACCAGGGTCTACGTTGTTGACGCAGTAAGGGTTGTAATCTCTAAGAGTAAGGTCTGGTTGCTCTTGCGTCTGGGATGAAAATGAGCAGCTAGACGCAATCAATTTTTTCAAGCATTTCTTTGCTTTGGCTAGCTCACTGTAAGATGTTGGAGAAAACAGGAGCAGAAGGGAAAAAAAAAATGTTAGTCGTACCAAAGAAATATAACCTTAGACAGTATCACAGTCCTCTGAAGAAAATCCATTAGCAGTTGACCCTTTTAACATTAATAACACGATACAAATTCTCGTTAGGGGTCCACATATATTTCATAACTCACTCGTAAGGAGAATATTTTACAATATCGACACATTACATCATTGGTGATCTCTCCGTAGTATTCTCATAAAATTGGTTTTTATTAAGTGTGCATAGCATATTATTTTCTAATTGCTTATAAATGAACCGGTTTTTTTTTTCATTCCGACTTCATTATTGCGGTTAAGTGAAAGTTTTTTCGGGCTTTGTCGTGGACTCCCTCGGCTGCGCCTCGCAAGTCCACAACATTTTGACCACTGTGATGACGCGTACTCGTTGTCGATAAGAGTACAGACAACGCTAAACCACATTCGATTTGTTAAATCTACCGGGTGCACCTAGTATACACACTAATAATAAATGACAGCAACACGTACATTGCCACCTGACGACAAACGTGATGTTTCGTAACCAACACTATTTTTGTCTTGTCATTAACATGGTACTAGGTTCATTGTGGGCAGGGACCCCTATTGCTGCTAGATACCTTGGATCCTACCGAGCTAAACATCTCACCTGCAGAGGGCTGGATCCGACCTGTCTGCCACAAATTTCTTGTAGAACGTTTTGGCGCACAGTGTAGCATTCTGGGTACTTCCGCTGGTACAGGGCCGAGCTGAGCCTGGTCCCAGAGTTGGCGTTAGAAAACCTCCATACATGCAAAAAGTTTTTTCGTGGTACTTTTCCCTTAAGATGTTCCATATTTGGTTTTGCGACATTTCATGTCCGACGCAATATGTCGTTGTTTTGGCAACACAGGACAGAACAGTTTGAAACTTGGCACTGAAAGAATACAAGAGCGCTTGGATGAATCAATTGACTAAATAGGTTAGCTTTTAGATCCCACCTGTAGGGAGGGGAGGGGGCGTGAGGGAGGGGGGGAGAGGTACTTTGGTCTGTTTGGTGCCATGCCACTGTAAAGTATCAGCTTTTAGTAGCATCTTAGTCTGGGAAAGGCTACAGAAATTTGTGGATTTTTCTAGAAGAAAAGATATCATGTAATTTATAAAACCGGACTTTCTGTTTCCTTGTGAGTGGTCCCACCAACCTAAGCCGAAAAAGCGCCCTGGGATCAAGGTTACATGGTAAAATGTTATAATATTGATTAATAATTATTAACTTAATCATTGATATCATCGCCATGGTTATGATCACCGTTGCTATATTGATGTAGCTTTCTGGCGTGTGGAGGCACAGTAGTGTAGTGGTTAGCATGTCGGACTTCCGAGCAGAAGGTTAAGAGTTCGAGCCCTGGTGCTGGCACTGGGGGTAACCCTGCGTTGGACTAGCATCCCATCCAGGGGGGAGTAATAATACTCCCAGGTGCTTCATGCTATTGAAACCAGGATAAGCTGGGCCTCCTGTGGCACTAGTGGGTCTCCTGTGACACCTGCTATGTAATACTGGGGGTGACCCTGCGATGGACTAGCATCCCATCCAGGGGGGAGTAATAATACTCCCAGGTGCTTCATGCTATTGAAACCAGGATAAGCTGGGCCTCCTGTGGCACTAGTGGGTCTCCTGTGACACCTGCTATGTAATACTGGGGGTGACCCTGCGATGGACTAGCATCCCATCCAGGGGGGAGTAATAATACTCCCAGGTGCTTCATGCTATTGAAACCAGGATAAGCTGGGCCTCCTGTGGCACTAGTGGGTCTCCTGTGACACCTGCTATGTAATACTGGGGGTGACCCTGCGATGGACTAGCATCCCATCCAGGGGGGAGTAATAATACTCCCAGGTGCTTCATGCTATTGAACCCGGGAGAAGCTGTGGCTGTGTGGGCCTTAAGGCTCGTGTGCGCCTCTACCTTTTACTTTACCTTTCTGGCGTGTGGTTCTCCATATTTTAAGTCTATAATATTGTTTCATTGTTTTTTTTTCTGCACACACACACACACCTTTATTGATGTTCATTATCTTCATCAGTTAATTATAATTGGAAAATACAAGAGCGCTTGGATGAATCAATTGCGTGACTAAATAGGTTAGCTTTTAGATCCCACCTGTAGGGAGGGGGGGAGAGGTACTTTGGTCTGTTTGGTGATATGCCACTGTAAAGCATCGGCTTTTAGTAGCATCTTAGTCTGGGAAAGGCTACAGAAATTTTTAGATTTTTCTAGAAGAAAAGATATCATGCATTTTATGAAACCGGACTTTCTGTTTCCTTGTGAGCCCGAATGAGATAAAACATTTTGGTGTTTAGTCTAAAATTGATACCGCACATTAGACTTATATGGTTTAGAGGGGCAATCGACCCAGGTTTAAAAAACTGATTCCTGGTAAGCACTACAATAGATGGCGTACATGCACCCCATCTCTTTCCCGCCACTCAACGTAAACTTATTCGGCGGTAGCTCCATTGTTTTGTTTTCATTGCTAGGAGCATTGTTTTATATTTTTTTACTTTTTTATTTGTTTATTTATTTATTTCTTTTTTGTATTACT
The DNA here is from genome assembly GCA_949710005.1 of Ricordea florida. NCBI lineage: Eukaryota > Metazoa > Cnidaria > Anthozoa > Corallimorpharia > Ricordeidae > Ricordea > Ricordea florida. Next base: position 21,897,834 of record OX453285.1, read on the forward strand.
CATTCTTTGAGTCGTGAACCAATAGACAGCTGCAAGGTAGCCCTTGTTATTTAATGCCATACTTTACTGACCATGACAAGGGTCCCGCCCAACACTTCTATTCAACATTGGCTACATGGTCAACAACCTCGATCCCAGCACGCTTTTCCGGCTTGGGGTGGTCCCGCCCACCCTAAACCGAAAAAGCGTGCTGGGATCGAGGTTGCATGGTAAATTGTTATTATATTTATTAATAATTCTTAACTTCATCATTGATATCATCGCCATGTCTTTTTTGTATGATCGTCGTTGCTATATTGATGTGGCTTTCTGGCGTGTGGAGGTACAGTAGCGTAGTCGTTAGCGTGTCGGACTTCCGAGCAGAAGGTTTGGTGCTGGCACTGTGTTGTTTCCTCAGGGACACTCCACACTGTCTCTCTCCACCCAGGTGTATAAATGGGTACCAGCGATTGAATGCTGGGGGTAACCCTGCGTTGGACTAGCATCCCATCCAGGGGGGAGTAATAATACTCCCAGGTGCTTCATGCTATTGAACCCTGGATAAGCTCCGGCCTTGTGGGCCTTAAAGTCAGTGTGCGCCTTTACCTTTTACTTTACCTTTCTGGCGTGTGGTTCTCCATATTTTAAGTCTATAATAGTTTCATTGTTTCATTACCTTCATCAGTTCATTATAATTGGAAAATCTAAAGATAGAAATTTAAATTTCATCAGAGACAATGAAACACAGACATCCCCTGCCCGTAAAGAGCTTAGGGTAATCGAGGCGGGCATAGGAAGAAAGAAAAAAAATAATAATAGGAAGAAATTGAGATCCATTAACTAATTAATTATAATATTATTATCATTATTATTATTATTATTATTATTATTATTATTATTATTATTATTGTATCATCAAGATCTATCTATATAAATGATTAACCGTATCATTTAAGAAATAGAAAACATGTACCGTGTTTCTATCGAGTTATAGAAACACGAGTGAAAGTTTGGGAGAACGAGAAATGCTGTGGGAACACGAGCCGCAGGCGAGTGTTTCCACAGCTTTTTCGAGTTCTCCCAAACTTTCACGAGTGTTTCTATAACTCAATAGAAACACGAAGAACATGTTTTCTATTTCTTTTAGAAAACACCGCGACGAAAAAAAGAAAAGCAGCTTGTTAGGTTTGATTATCAAAATGTAAATTCTCTTTGCTCGCGTCATCATTACGTCAACAGCTCGTGCTAGTTCTGTGTTTCTATCGAGTTATAGAAACACGATTTCTAACCAACCAGCGCGCGTACTTTCTTAGGACTGTTTTCTAAAATGTAATATCTCAAAATATCCAAACTATACAAGCTTACTTTACATTTCATGTCATCTTAGTTAATTTATTGATTAAATTAGGCGTCGAGTCTCTTGCGATATTATTGTAGTGTCGGGTCCTTTGTTGTAGCTGATGCTCGAAACACTGAGCCTGTTTATTGTCTGTTTAGTATTCTAATGTTTTGCTATTTTAGGTGTTCGAGTCCATTTTAAAGGTTTAGTTGGTTTAAGCCTTTAGCCTTCAGTTGCTTGTAGAATTAAACATGATCACAGTTAACATCAGACTAACTCACCTACAGTTAGTGTCGCGATCCTTTTGAATTGCTTTCGCAAACCCTGTGTGACATTTGATTGTGTCACAGAGGTATTCCATAAAAGTGCAGCGTCCGACGTCCCGCAAAGCTGCGTGACATGCGCAAAGCAAACCTGAAAGAAAATACATAAATGAGCCAAAAGCGGGGTAGTGGATCATGTAAGCCTTTACAAAATATCCCGAGTAATTAGAAGATCTCGGGATATTTTGTCAAGGCTTACATGATTCACTTCCCCTCGGGATATTTTGTAAAAGGCTTACGTGATTCACTACCCCAAAAGCGATTCTTGTTTCATACTCAGGAACGGGAAGGGTGTATGGGTGTAAAACTGGGAGTTTGCTGGCAGTGCCTAGCACAATACCGGTGTTTTGAGTTTCTTTTGTTCATTGCATTTCCAGCTTTCTATAGGAAATCTAAGAAACGAGGGCGGCAACGTTAATGTCATTTAAAAATATAACTTCATCGTAATCATTAAAATTTGTTTAACTTGTAGCCTACGTGTAGCCGTTCCCTCCCCCCGAAGGCTATTCAACTTGGAATATGCTGGCGAACTCTCCAGGAAAAGGAAAAAGAAAGAAGATTTTGCTTCGTACACTCTCGTTTTCGAGAAAACCTAAAATTTGCTCATTTCACGTTGTTTTGCAGAGGATGGTAAAGAAATGTAGCAAAATGTAAAACTCCCGTGCGGAGCAATTGTTTTCGGTCATTAAGTCCATTGCTTTGTAAAGTTCTCGTTGCCAGCGCCGTCCTCGTTTCTTAAACGCCCTTATAGTAGAGACCTTTAGCAAGGACGACGCCGACGTCAACGAGAACGACTACGAAAAACATAAATTCGCATTGCTGCAATGTAATTGCAATTATTCCAACACATTCCCTTTGTTTAACTCATGCCCGCAAACTGTCCAGGAATTTAACTTGCATGAACGGCGTTGATGTTATCCGAGTAAATAGAACATTTCTCTACTTGTGCTCTCGTCCTCCACAGAACTTTAAATTTGGTCCTTTTACGTCGTTGTTTTGGAGAGAACGGCAACGAAATGTACCAAAATGCACAACGCACGTGTGGGGCGAGCAGAGCCATTGTCTACTCACCATGCCCATTGTTTTTTTGGCCTTGCTAAAGGTCCCTATTATCGGATTATACGAGGACGAAACAAAGAAGCAATATAAACAATAACGTTTTATTAAATTAAACGATGAAAACAGGTAACGAGTAACAAAAGGGATTAGCTTAGGAAAGCTTTTTAATTGTTTGTAACTCCTTCAGTGAAGTTCACAGATACCACACTAATGGCTCACGTATGTTGCCCAATCATGTAGATGGTTTTAAAATATCTTTAATAACTACTTTTACATCGTGCTAGTCTGTGCCAGGCTCCTGGATCGTGGGCACTATCGAAAAGCGGGAGAGCGAGAACACAAATCGGTGGGAGTCTCCCTTTCCCCCTTCCCAGGCCCCCGCCGATTTTCATTCGACCTCGCTCACCCGCTGTTCAATTTCGATTGTGCCCACGAACCGAGAGCCTGGTACAGGCTAACATCGTGCTGATACAATGACTTGCACAGATTTCAACTGTATCGATAAAGTTTTTTAATTAATGATAATGATAATGATAATTAATTTATATAGCTATGGGGTGCCAGTTCCGCCAAAATTATTGTTTTATTATTATTAGGCACAATGTTTTATTATTAGGCACCAGTTAATTATTATTAGGCACAATGTTTTATTATTAGGCACCAGTTTATTATTATTAGGCACAATGTTTTATTATTAGGCACCAGTTTATTATTGTTTGGAATTATTTTTTTTTATTATTAGGCACCAGTTAATTATTATTAGGCACAATGTTTTATTATTAGGCACCAGTTTATTATTGTTTGGAATTATTTTTTTTATTATTAGGCACCAGTTAATTATTATTAGGCACAATGTTTTATTATTAGGCACCAGTTTATTATTATTAGGCACAATGTTTTATTATTAGGCTCCAGTTTATTATTGTTTGGAATTATTTTTTATTAATAATAAAACAATAATTTTGGCGGTAATGGCACCCCATATATAGCGCACTTTTTCATATGAATATGTTCAAAGGCGCTTTACACTTCTATTGGGTGAGATCGGACGTCAGCATGTAAAGGCGCCTCTGGCTGCCGCTATCAGTCCATATATGATCTCACACACCTACCCAACCCATGTATGAATTGTCAGATGAAACCAGACGTAGAGATAGGCCACCACACCGGGAACTACGTCCCCTACTCTTTTCAAACAGTGTGTGGGTTCTTTAACGTCCCACAGATTATTGGGAACAAGTGTTGTGAGACGGGTCCTACGATTTATCGTCCTTATCCGAGAAGACTAGAAAGTCTAACCATTTACAGATGTCATTACAAAGGCAGCACCTTCTCCTCAGTTATTTTTAAGACCGTGAGTGTTGGGATCCACACGTCTTTCTCACGCCATACTCTGCACACAGGCAGTATCTAAATGACCGAAGACACACTGACGAATGCCACCGTTTACCCTTTGCGACTTTGATGCAATAATATTTCGGGATCAAAACTTGTACCAGATTTCAGTGTAAACAAACAGTCTACTAGGTGCAGAAAATGTACCCGATCAACCATGTTAGTACTCTAGCTATCTGCTGCGAGATCATTCAAAAATCATAACAAGATTCCATTTGTTGATAACAATCATGAAAAACCTGGCCTGTGCGGTTACTAAGCTGGCCACGATTCATGGACCAAAACGTTATATTTCGCATTTTACACCAAGAAATGTATCTACGTGCGCTTATACACAAACGGTGGCGCCTAAAAGGATCAGGGTTTGGAACGTTCTCCCCATCTCAGGCCCCCCATTTCAGACCCCCATCTCAGACCCCTCACCTCAGGCCCCCATCTCAACCCACCATCTCAGGCCCCCCACCTCAGACCTTCCATCTCAGGCCCCCCACCTCAGACCTTCCATCTCAGGCCCCCCACCTCAGACCTTCCATCTCAGACCCCCCATCTAAGGTCCCACGCTTGTCGTGTGAGACTTATACAATTTCAGGCTCCGACAATGTCAGACCCCACGCTTTTCGCGTGAGACTACAATATCAGGCCCCGACAATGTCAGTTATTTCGTTTTTCAATACTACAATAGCCGGCCCCAAACATGACACGTACAATCTCAGACCCCACGCTTTTCGTGTGAGACTACAATATCAGGCCCCGACAATGTCAGACCCCACGCTTTTCGCGCAATACTACAATATCAGGCCCCAAACATGACACCTACAATCTCAGACCCCACGCTTTTCGTGTGAGACTACAATATCAGGCCCCGAAAATAGGACAATCACATGACTTTTGGAGGGCATATAGTTTATTTGTGGCCCGAGTAGACAAAAGTCATGTGATTATCATTATTATCAATACACAAGGCCAAATCGTACAAATTCATTTAATAAGAAAAAAATGTTTAACAGAGATGTAGCATGAAACTATGGTATGGAAAGTTGTTGCTACAATACGATCAGCTAAACAACAGCCAAATAAAATTCCTTTTTGTTTACAATAAAATGTCAAATATAATCTAGTTTTAAAAAGATTGGTAACAATGATTAGCAGAAAGACAGTTTATATTTAAGAAATAATAGTCTTCTCGTTCACAGGCAATGGACTCAGCTGCAGGGCCGTTAATACATTAACGGCCCTCTAGGAGTCATTTGCGGCCCGCAAAGCGCGTGTTTTCAAGAGGGCGGTTTTCAATTTGGCCGCGTATCTTGATAATAAATATATGTTATTTACCGGGCGGGAGGTCCGTATGGGAAAAAACTGTGCCCGAGGTCTTGAGTACGGTCCGAGGCCGAGGCAAGCAGATCTTTGCTTCAAGGGGCAAACTGATACGCGCGCACAATAAAGGGGTTGTCGTCCACCTGATTTCGTTGTTGTTGGTCGATCCTGTCGCTCCAATTGAATACTGAGAGGGGCGATAGTAGAACTTGTTGGTTGAGCCCTTCTTGCCTGCAACAGCTTTATTGACGTACGCCTCAGCTAGTGGCGTACGGGAGACTCCTCTTCGAGCTGCGCCCTTGCGAATAAATTTAAGGTGCTCGTGCAGTAAGCCATGGCAAGAGTGCCTGCAGACGCTACCGGATTTAAACCTCGGGCATGTACAGGACGGTAGTGACTTGTTTCCATATCTCAAAGTGCCCTTGGACGACAGGCGCCTGGGAATGAAACTTGATCACGATCGATGGCGGCGTGGAATGCCGACTACCGACGATTTCCGAAGTAACTGAGTTGTGTTCATCAGACAATGTTGGCCCTGTTGCCACAGAATATTGCCAACATCTATTAAAGAAGACGGCATATGGTGGACACTTGTTATTTCAGTTTTTAAAAAGTGAGAATCATAGCGGTAAGTGCAGGGGCGGTTTGAACTATGGAAAGAAGTCGCTTCCCCACTGGTTTGCTTTGTTTCCATATCTCACACCGCCCTAAATGATCATAATGATCAAAGCAATTTGCTTTTTCTCCGTGATTTCGGAAATGGAGGAGTTAGAACCAGTTTGGTAAGTATAGTAAATATTTCTAACATAATTTTTTTTTTCAAAGTTTTAAGCGAGAGGATCTACCACAAGAAGATTAATTAAATTCAACTGTGTACTTACATTGGTATCATAATTTATATACAGTAATAATGTAAAGGCATACTGTGGCAACAGGGCCAACATTGTCTGATAAACACAACTCAGTTACTTCGGAAATCGTCGGTAGCCGGCATTCCACGCCGCTATCGTAATCAAGTTTCATTCCCAGGCGCCTGTCGTCCAAGGGCACTTTGAGACATGGAAACAAGTCACTACCGTACAGGACACGTGGCGGACATTTACAGTGCATACAACTCTCCAGTGCTTTGCCGATCTTGATGGTGTCTTCAATTAATTTCTTGATGGTGTCTTCAATTTCTTGGTGGGGTTTTCAATTCCGATACTACCAGAGAGCAGTACCTGATCTAAGAAACCTAATCGGCCAAACTGCGTTTCATATATGACATTACTTTGAATAACTTGCAGTCTACATCTGCACTTTTTAAAAAATGTATTAATTAATGGAGCGGAAGATATCAAACGCTACCTGGCTAATGTCAATCAAGTCCAAGTGAAAAGGCATTTTACCCGTGGGACAAAGAGATAAAGTTTGACTTTTCCTCAGTCCGAAGTTACCTCTCGCCTACACATTTGGGGTTTGATGTTTTAAAGCCGAAATTCAGCCAGTCAGCAGCACAATTCTTCTTATGCAAGAAGAAACAATTCTTGCCATAGATCTGTATATATAAGAGGGTGAAGAGATCATACCAGAGTTTTAAATCTATTTATCTTTTTATTTTGTACTTTCGTGAGCTTGCCAATAGAAATGCGTCATGATCTTGGCGCTTTATACTGATGTCTGCTCTAGCGTGAGGAGTGTTTTATGCAGTTTATCATATATTGACTGCGGTCTTGTTGGATTGTCTAGGAAAAACAAATTACGCATTGTCTGAAAGCCAATACTGAATAAAACGTGCCTGGCGAAAATCACGATTAGCGAGTTAAGGGCACAGTACAAAGATCACTCCAATATACCATAGAATCTAGCCATTTTAAGACCGTCACTGTTAGATTTCTCGCGGAAAATACACATTTACTCAATCAACTTAGCCCACAAGGCTACTTAGATACGAACAAGGCTATCGTCAGTATTACAGTTACGTATCTGAATAGTCAGAGACCCTTTAGTTTAAACACATCCTGTCTCTAGAATTCTAATATGGGCTTAATGAGGAAACTAGTAGATCGCATATATCAGCTAGTGTTTCGAAAGTATATGCGAAATAACGGACTTTTTTAAAAAAAGAATCCTGGGGTATTCTGGTCACTAGCCATGGGTCTATAGTGGATTCCTCTAAAACAGCATTTGCAATGTCTCGCTAATCAATAAGCATTTCAGGCGACTGCCTTCCTATAGCTGTTATTGCTACTTGTCAGTGTACTCCTATATATGTGACATGAGAAAGTTTTCCTCCGAAACATTGGGTAAAGGGAGGCTCTAAGGAATTTGTAAATTTGGTAAGTTTCCCACATGCACGTTTGCCCGCTTAATGCGATCGAAAACCACCACTTTATTGTAGCTGTCAACAAATCGGAGTGGTACTAACGGCTGAAAGCTCAAACCCGCAACTATAAGATAACGTCAGAAATTGGCTGAAACAACTTTCCTGAACATGGAAGGGTAAATGCTGTTGTAAGATTGTCTTCCGGTGAGGCAATAGTATAGTTTATTGCTACACACAATTAAGTTACAAAGATAACAGTGATTACAAAGTTACCCTGAATGATTTAAGCACAATAAAGAGATAGAGCAAAGAGAAGTGGCGAGAGAACCTAACAAAAACCGTGGGGCTTGTAAAATTTAGGTTCCCTCACAAGAAATAAAAGATGACTAAACTTAGAGAATATGGTAAGTGAGGTATTTGTACACCCTTTAAGTAACATAATTAGTAGTTGTTGATGATAAAAGTTTTATGTTTTTTTCTTACAGGACGCGAGACATGAAGAGCCAGTTATCACAGGAGAATAGAATTCTAAAACGAAAACATAAACTGCCCTAGGTAGTAAATGAATGTCTTGAAATCTAAGCAGGTTAAGTTTCTTAAAAATAGATTCTGTATGAGCATTGTTATAAGACTTGTCCACTATTCTAATCACCCGTTCTGGCAAAATTACAAGACTATGAAGAACTGATTTACATGCTGATCCCTAAACTAGATTACAACAGTTAAGGTAGGGAAGTATCACTGGGTTATGAAGCATGCGAAGAGAAGTTGTTGAAAGGAAGAAACTAGATCTAAATATTATACCTATTGATTTAGAAATTATATTTGCTAGGCTAGATATATGAGACTTCCAAGTTAAGTTTTCATCTACGACTACCCCAAGAAAGACCGTTTCATTGACCTGTGCAATGGTTCTCTCATTTATAATAATGTTAAAGTTGGAAGAATACTTTTTCTGTCGCGGTTTAGATTCCATAAAATTTGTCTTGAAAGTGGCATCAAGCATGTTTGACGTGTTCTCAACTGCCTCGCGCAAGAAGGTAAATTTCTCAGCAAGATTTTCTCGCGCGCGTTGAGGATCAGGCCTCGCGAGCTCCAGGCGCGACCAAACTCTCACCGTCAGCGCTGGGGTTTGTTCAAGTTTTCGTGTGTACACACAGTTTGCTGATAGGACCGTGAATCATAATACACCGAAAAGCACTGTCTACTTACCTATAAAGAAAGTAGCTCTGAAGGCAATCATCGTGCGTATAGATCACAATCACTTTTTTTTGACAAAGTAAGCACTTGTTTCGTAGTTCTGTACCTAAAGCTGTAGTCAGCAGAACTGTCCAGTTGCAACAGAAGTATGGAAATATGAGAGTCTGAGGCGGAATGCGGAACCGCGTCCATACGTCGGAGTATTCAGTAGAAACGGGAATTTTTCGTCAACGATCAAATTATCAGGTGATCTGGTGACGTAGTGAAAAGGCTCGGGCCAAAAACGTTACTGCCGTATCTCACAACCGCGCACGACCTGAGGCGTTATTTTCGAATTTAACATGGCGGTCCATGGCGATAGAACTAGGTTATATTTTACGTCACAGTCAAAACGCCTGAAGCGTTCCGCCTAAAAGGTGATTAATGCGTTCATTAATCCAGAGTCGCTTCGATTCTAGGCTTCAAATTTCGAAAAGTCAACTGAACCTTGTAATCATCCAAACGTAGCTTCCATTCGAATATCGAATGTTGCCGATTGGACTAATGACAAAGCGTATCCAAATACGGAAAATTTACTCGTCACGCAAGGGTAAAATGGCGGCCAGAAATGTATTGGGAGGTCTATATCAACCAGGTAAAGCTCTTTCCATTCCCATGAGGGAGGAGATAATAAATCTCTATAATCAAGGTTACCATTCAAGAGAAATTTCCCGAGAATTAAAGGTAAATCAACATACAGTGAGGAATATACTGGACCATGTCTTTCAGAGGTTATGGAATTGCTAACCCCTTAGTTGTCGCAGTAGCCAAGTAAGTGTGATGAATGCTGATGTTCTGCAGGTGATCGAGATATGGAAGCTACAAGAGCCAAGTATTTACGCAAGGCAAATACAATCCAGACTTTCGCTAAAGGGAATCTGCACTTTGGATAAACTACCGTTCATCACGTCGACCCGGAGGGGGTTACTGCCATATATGGGTTATATCAGGAGCCTTGATGGGCTCCTGGTTATATAGGCATGTGCCGCTGTGAAGGGTATGGTTTTCAAGCAGTTTACTCTAGCATAGGGTATATGAATCAGAGCGTTTGGGTCTAGAATAGAGTATCATTTTTCACGAAACTAACCAGTTGGTTGAAGATTTTATCTAGACTAAGGAAACCAGGAATTGACACTCAAAAATATCATGAAAAACAAAATGAAATCGGCAAGTTCAAATTTTCGTAACTCAGCCTCAACAGCGTCGATAGATGACTATTATAAAACGGTACTGGATATTACTGACTGTCAAAAATCGGGATGCAGACGGAAATCGGTTGTTTTAAAACTGAACAAGTATAAATAAATCTTTTTTTTTTAAAGAGAGAAAGAGAAAAGATTGTGGTTTTGTTTTGTTTTGTTTTGGCTAGACTGTGCTAGTGACCTCAGTTTCTGGAAAAGAGCTACTCTAGGATAGGAGTGATTTGGGGGGTTTACTCTAGTATAGGGTAGCAACATTCAGCTGAACCAACTCTGGTATACTGGCTAAGAGTTCCAGGGTTCCGACGGCACATCCCCACCCAGAAATTCCTAAGGTAACTCCCCCGGACACGTCGACAAAATATCGTTCGATGTAGTGTTTCCATTGCGAAAACGTGACAGGACATTCCCCGTGTCTCCAACATTTCCTGTTACTAAATGCAGAGAGAAAAAGTTTCATGTAGAACCGACGAGATCTGCCACTGTGACTGTCATCGACTGCCATGTTAAATTTCGAAAACAACACCTCAGGCCGCCCTCGGTTGTGGGATACGGCATTAACATTTTTGTGCCCAGGCTTCTTCATTACATCACCAGATCACCTAATAGTGACAATACCGACAGCACATATATAGTAAATGAGATTGTCATGTATGATGTAAAAGTTAGCCCTGGTAGCTTGTACAACTTCTTTCATCGATCACCTTGGCTCCAGCAGCTTTATGTTTACGGTTTCCGTGGACACAATTAGCCAGCAAAAACTTACAAGGCTTTTTAAGGCCCTTGGGATGATTACTACTTATGATTATTAGACTTCTCGGCCAATATGCTTTTTTTGGTTTTGGCTCGACCAATCATATCACCCGATTTTATACAGACAGTTTTGGCTATCTCCCGGACGCATCTATGAGAGTTCGAAATACGGCGAGGTTTTACTGCTTTTATTTTTTTTAAATATTACCATTAATTCCTCACTGACAAAACTTGACGTTTTCCTTATAGGCGGTACATACTGTTGCCTGTATTTCAACTGGTGTCAGTTGATTGCCCAAGCAATACGTCGTTGACTCCTCAACACAGGACAAAAGGATTTGAAACTTTACTCTGTGAAAGAAAACAACATAACTGCTAGGTGAAATTCAACCTTCTCGACTTATTGCCACGTTGCACGATTTCAAACTAACCTAAGAGTCAAGAACTGAACATATAATTGATTTTGCTTTAACCTGTCAAAACTATCTTAGAAAGAGGAAGTGCTAGGGTACTCCCTAGGGAGAATTTCAACGTAGATCGAGTCATTGTTTTCCCAACGATCATTGATATTATATAAGTTGTTCTTTCCATTTCAATCAGCATATTAACCTCCTCCAATTAGGGGCTCCCTAGGACAGGAACAGTATTTTCCACAAAAATATCCTATTTGGCGTCAAACCCGTCGAATTTCTGTTCACTATACCAGACTGGTCTGTTAGGAACCTCACAAATGAGAGTGCCACATACTTGCGTTCGATATATCGGTGAGCATGATGCACTGCAGCTTTAAATGGACCTATTATCCATACATGGCAAACAGGCTTAAGCATCTCTCGCAGGCACATAATCCATGTTAACTTACCATAAATTCTCTTTCCCATATATGGTTAAAATGCCTATCGTGGCATGTAACCATATATGGGAATATATAGGGTGAACATCGATTATATGGCCCTTGCAGCCGCGATCTCAGAGATGCCGCTAAGGTCTTTGTGTCCTGTTGTAAAATTTTGCGCTAACAGAGTGACCATGTGAACTCACCTACAGACGGCGAAGGAATCCAGTTGAAATAATTTGATAGAACGCTGTGGTGCATTTACGTGCATCACAGAAGGATTCCATAAAAGAGCAGCGTCCGACATGCGGCAGGAATGCATCGCACGCGCAAACAAAACCTGGAGCAAATCCAGAAAATATCCAACTTCCTGTAAACTAATTGCTATTTTTAGTTGTCAACTGATTGAGCTATATCAATGGCTGAATGGATGAGTATACGATGCATTAATTTTTTGCAAGCGCTGTCAATATTTTCAACTAATTGCAATTACCGGCGTCATTTTCAGGTGATAATTGCGGGTCAGCACTGCTCAATGCATTTGCCCTCTCCGTTTTATTAATTAAGTATTGCAAGTTCTTTATACAGACATACCACTGTCAAAAGCTCATCCAATAAAAGGCTCTTATCGCTCGTAGCCATTTTTTAAGCCGCCGTTTTGCCGGTCGGATCTCACCATGACAGAGCCTCTGCAGACAACTGCAATCTTAGCTTTATATTGACAAATATATTGACATTTATATGAATATATGTTCTATCAACCTTATCACGATAATAAATATTTATTTTCTATGACTTTATATTGCAATTTTGAAGCGTCAATACTGCATTGATATTGACGACTAGCGAGGAGAAAATACGTTCCAATCAATATTTCTTCTTTTAACACCATCAATATGACATTCTATTGATGCTTCAAAATCACAATTGGTTTTGAATTCCTATGCCAGTGTTATTCCAAAAAGGCGGACTTTTTAAGGCAGATCAAATCTTACCAGCTCCCATGTGTTGTATTAGCAGTATTGTACGACTAATTTAAGTCTGATTTGGAAGACATTTGTCAAAACACCGTCCTTTTACGTCGTAAATTGCCCATTCAAATAAAGCAAACTGATTGGATAGATATTCTGTGTTGAGCATTTTCGTAATCAAGAAATACGGTGACCAGGATCTTACGCCATTTTGGAGGATTTCTCCTTAATCGTGTTGGGGTGATTATAGCAAAACCTTGATAAAAGTATGTGAAACAAAGGGAACTTTAAAAGAACTCTTTTCTGTTGAATGTCTTGCGTTAAATCTTGCTTTGATCATTTATCCGGAGAGAAAATGTAATTTGTCAAGTTTTGTCAATGAGGAACTAATAGTAATGTCTTAGCCAATCACGGGCTCTCATTCCACGGTAGATTGACTTTTCAAAACGGTGAGTGAAAGGATTAGAAAATAGCGAAAAAAAGGTCGTCTATTTCAGCGATGTTAACTCTAATAAAAGGACTTTTCCGTTTACTTTGGAAACCTCATCTACGTGGTATTATTGAGCTTCGGGTTTAGCAATGCATGTCTTTCCGTACTAAATTTGGTTCGACCGCTTACTAACGGATGCAGTCGTTTAATTGAGCGAATCAAAGAAATTCAGCTTATACACGTATGATCCACCTGACGTTCACCCCAAACGCTCTTTTTCAGTGTCAGACTTAAAATTGTTTCTTGTAGAGTGTCATTTCAATTAATGCATCGCTATCATCCCAGTTTTCATGAAGTAGCCGAACTAGCATAAAGGATGATCAATATCCACACAGCTTTTACATATAGCAGTCACTTGATAAACTTTTGGTTCTGTGTTATGATCATTATTATTTATTTTCCACTTAACTGGGAAAGAAACAAAAGAGTTTCAAAACCTTAACTGTGAACTTCACTTCCTCTGAGAAACAAAACTGAATACCTGTTTAATCGTTCTATTTGTTATCAAGTAAATTTGAATTGAATGGCTGAATTATTTGTGCTTAGTTGTTTTCAAACTAAAATTGAAACGCGTAACGATACGCCACTGAGCCGAATATAAAGAGAACGTTACTACGGTGTGTGAACTTCATAGCAGTCACAACGGGGAGCACGTGTACTAAAGCGTACACGGTTCCCCTATGAGTCCACTCGTCAAATTAACTTCGGTACAAAATACATCGCAATAACGCACCAACCTACAAAGAGAGCTACTCCGAAGGCAGGTTAAGAAAGTCAGTAGAAAAAAGTAGCTGTGACTTTAAACTGTATCGCAGCACAGAGGTAAGTACATGTTTTGGACGTATGGGGGTCTCGGCTTCGGGTACACTCACAAAAACCGGAATATAAAATTCAACAAAATCGAGGTACCTATCTACAAAGAGAGCTACTTTGAAGGCAATCATAGTGAAATTTGGAAGGAAACATGTCACTGCTGAAATTGAACATCATCGCTATTAGAGAGCTAACTACAATTAAGTACTTGGGTTTACAAGGTTCTCGGTTTCATGGCCACTCGCCGGATAAGGCAGAACAAAATGCAACAAAAGTGCGACACCTGCCAACAAAAAGTTCTACGTTCAACGCAATAATAGTGGATATAGGGAGAAAAATCGTCACCGTTAAATTTGAACAGCATCGCTGTACAGAACCGAGTATGTGAATTGGGACGTACAAGGTTCACGGCCTCGGATCCACTCGCCAAAAACCGCGCGAGTACAAAATCTAATCAATGTACTTACCTAAAAAGAGTGCTACTCTGAAGACAATCATGGTAGCAATCAATATATAACCTTTTGGAAAAAAAGCCGCTGTAACGAAGTACACTGCAGAAAGAAGCAGCTTGCAGAAATAATAAAGTTTGCCGGTAGTAAAAGTTTAGAGATGAAGGAATGCCGAGAAGTACTGGATACCGGAAGACTTTGTAAGCAACTGAGAAAACAATTTTTTTATAGAGGACAACACTAAATAGCTAAAAGCTAATAAACTTGTGGACTTAAGACTAATATTAGAATCAAGCTATATAGCTAATACAGTATAATCTATGACTGACAGTGGACAACAAAACGAAATGAAATGATAAAGTCGAAAACATTTATTGAGAAACACTTAAATTTAAAATGAAAAAAATAACCTCAGCTGTAACGGACCGTTCTAACATCGCAAAAACTAGAGATCATATGGTTAGGACTGAAAATGTGCTGACTTCTTGAGATTAGTTAGTGGCAACCTCTGTTCAATTCTCTTAAAACCCGATCAACCTACGTTTCGTTTGAACAATCTGCCCACCATGGTATGCACTTTTTAGCTTACTAAGGATTTTACGTTCCTATTTGCGAACTAACTCACTAACAGAAACTTGCAGTCATATTTGTGGCGGAACCTTACATTGTGTACTGACCCTAAGGAAAGAATACTCCTAGATCTTAAATGCCGGGTGGGAGGTGCTGCGAGGAACATTTTTTGGACAGGGAAAGGGAGTGGTGGAAGGGGGATAAGTATAAATTGAAAGTTCTGGGATTTCTTCAAGTGAGAAGATTTTGGGAATGAATTCTGTAATTGCAAGGTTTCACACAAAAAAATTACCGCTAGGAAGATTTCAGCTAAGAATTTCGATGTACTCGGACCTGATGGATGTATCACATTTTTACTTCTAATGCGGTGTTTTTTTTTAAATCACACTTGTGAGATTTCCTTACTTCAATATTTGTCCAGAGGTTTTTAAGCGTCGTGCTCAAAGTCAGAGGGATTTTTGGAGGAGGGCAGGTGGGCGAGTTTATAACCCCACGTCAAACCACCCGACATTTTTATATCCGGAAAATTCTTCAGAGTTCATGATTATATAAGAAGATTATTGGAAAAGGCGCACAAATACGCTACAAATGGTCAGAGTCGCCGTCATTGCTGTATTGAAGTCGTGTCTGATCCCAGCTGATCTAGACTTATATCTGGGTACGTAGATAGTGGGTCTCTCACTGCTCTCTGTGCCAGTTGAGAAGCTGACGGGTGGGGTCAGGGTTTTGATGCCATAACATTGGTCATGTCCGATGGCACCAGGGTCTCGGTTGTTGACGCAGTAAGGGTTGTAATCGCTAAGAGTAAGGTCTAGTAGCTCTTGATTCTGGGATGACAATAAGCAGCTAGATGCAATCAGTTTTTTCAGGCAATTCTTTGCTTTGGCTAGCTCACTGATAAGATGTTGAAGAAAACAGGAGCAGAAGGGAAAAAAAAGAAACTGTTAGTCGTACCAAGTGAACATAACCTTAGACAGTATCACAGTCCTCTGAAGAAAATCCATTAGCAGTCGACCCTTTTAACATTAATAACACGATACAAATTCTCGTTAGGAGTCCACATTCATTTCCACATACATTTCATACCTCACTCACAGCTGCTTAAGTTGTGTACATAACTGCGATGATCAATTAATGTCATTACATATTTCTCCGCAGTTCAAATATATGGTCTTTCGTATATTCATTTGCATCGTAAGGAGAATATTTTACAATATCGACACATTACATCATTGGTGATCTCTCCGTAGTATTCGCATAAAATTGGTTTTTATTACCATGTATGTCTTAATATTGCAACTGTGCATAGCATATTATTTTCTAATTGCTTATAAATGAACCGTTTTTTATTCATTCCGACTTCATTATTGCGGTTAAGTGAAAGTTTTTCGGGCTTTGTCGTGGACTCCCTCGGCTGCGCCTCGCGAGTCCACAATATTTTGACCACTGTGATGACGCGTACTCATTGTCGATAAGAATACAGACAACGCTAAACCACATTCGATTTGTTAAATCTACCGGGTGCACATAGTGTACACCATAATAATAAATGACAGCAACACGTACATTGCCACGTGACGACAAACGTGATGTTTCGTAACCAACACTATTTTTGTCTTGTCATTAACATGGTACTAGGTTCATTGTGGGCAGAAAGGGACCCCTATTGCTGCTAGATACCTTGGATCCTACCGAGCTAAACATCTCACCTGCAGAGGGCTGGATCAGACCTGTCTGCCACAAATTTCTTGTAGAACGTTTTGCTGCACAGTGTAGCATTCTGGGTAAATCGGTGGGTACAGGGCAGAGCTGAGCCTGGTCCCAGAGTTGGCGTTAGAAAACCTCCATTCATGCAATATTCATTTTCGTGGTAATTTTTCCTTATGATGTTCCATATTTGGTTTTGCGACAGTGCATGTCCGGCGCAATATGTAATCGTTTTGGCAACACAGGACAGAACAGTTTGAAACTTGGCTCTGAAAGAATACAAGAGCACTTGGATGAATCAATTAACTAGAAGGGCACTTGGTAGAGCGCATACCTTCGCCCCGCCACATATCTACACCTGATATTACACTCATCTGGATCTGAGATCCGGAGTTTAATACAGATAAATCCCAAATTTTAATCGATTGATCCTGGGTATATTTGCGACCTTTCCACCAAATTTGGTGCTAATCCGTTGATTAGTTTTTTGCGTAAAACGATTAACAGACAGACAGACAAACAAACAAACAGACAGGCGTGAAAACATAACCTCCTTGGTGGAGGTAACTAAATCGGTTAGCCTTTAAATCCCAACTGTAGGGAGGGGAGGGGGGGCGGGAGGGAGGGGGGAGGGGGGAGAGGTGCTTTGGTCTGTTTGGTGCCATGCCACTGTAAGGTATCGGCTTCTAGTAGCATCTTAGTCTGGGAAAGGCTGCAGAAATTTGTGGATTTTTCTAGAGGAAAAGATATCATGTAATTTATAAAACCGGACTTTCTGTTTCCTTGTGAGCCCGAATGAGATAAAACATTTTTGTGTTTAGTCTAAAATTGATACCGCACATTAGACTTGTATGGTTTAGAGGGGCAATCGACCCAGGATAAAAAATCGATTCCTGGTAAGCCCTTCAATAGATACTCCTCCATCTCTTTACCGCTGCTCAACATAAACTAATTCAGCTCCGTAGCTTGGTTGTCCCTTAGGTTGTAGCTCTTGTAAGCTTGTTATATCTCAGGTGCGGTAACTCCATTGTTTTGTTTTCATTGCTAGAAGCATTGTTTTGTATTTTTTACTGTTTTATTTGTGTATTTATTTATTTATTTATTTTTGTATTGCCCATTCCTTGAGTCGTGAACCAATAGACAGCTGCAAGGTAGCCCTTGTTATTTAATGCCATACTTTACTTATTTGCTTTTATTTACTTATTTGGTTTAATTACTTTTTCACTTATTTATTTATTTGCCCCGCCCAACACTTCTATTTAAGGGACGGACCATTAGAAAAGTGATGAGGAGGGGGGGGGGGGAAACCAAAAAAAAATTCATGCAAGGCAAAATGCCAAAAAAAAAATTCATGCAAAGAAGAAGGTAAAAAAAAAATTCATGCAGAAGGAAGGTCCAATTGTGACTTTTTCACACGTAGTAAAAAAAATTCGTGCAGAGAGGTTCACCTGAAAAAAAAAATTCCTGCAAAAGCAGTGAGCGAAAAAAAAATTCCTGCAAGCTGAAAATTCTCCACCCCCCCCCCCCCCCATCACTTTTCTAATGGTCCGTCCCTAACATTGGCTACATGGTCAACAACCTCGACCCCAGCACGCTTTTCTGGCTTGGGGTGGTCCCCGAAGCCGAAAAAGCGCCCTGAGATCAAGGTTGAATGGTCAAATGTTAAGATATTTATCAATAATTATTAACTTCATCATTGATATCATCGTCATGGTTATCATCTTCGTTGCTATATTGTGTGGCTTCCTGGCGTGTGGATCTCCATATTTTAAGTCTATAATATTGTTTCATTGCGTCGAGTGTCTTGCGATATTATTGTAGAGTTGGATCCTTTGTTGTAGCTGGTGCTCGAAACGCTGACATGGCTGAGCCTATTTATTGTCTGTTGCGCTATTCTAATGTTTTGCTATTTTAGGTGTTCGAGTCCATTTTAAATGTTTTATGTAGTAAGTTAAGCCTTTGGCCTTCATTTGCTTGTAGAATTAAACAAGATCACAGTTAGCATCAGACTAACTCACCTACAGTCAGTGTCGCGATCCTTTTGAATTGCTTTCGTAAACCCTGTGTGACATTTCAATGCATCACAGAAGTATTCCATAAAAGTGCAGCGTCCGACGTCCGGCAAAGCTGCGTGACATGCGCAAAGCAAACCTGAAAGAAAATACATAAATGAGCCAAAAGCGGGATACTGAATCATGTAAACCTATACAAAATATCCCGAGAACTCCTCGGGGTGGTGGGGGGAGGGGGGGGGAAATCAGAAGATCTCGGGATATTTTATAAACGCTTACATGATTCACTTCCCATCGGAATATTTTGTAAAGGCTTACGTGATTCACTACCCCAAAAGCGATTCTTGTTTCATACTCAGGGACGGGAAGGGTGTATGGGTGTAAAATTGGGCGTTTGCTGGCAGTGACTAGCGCAAT